>JASCQX010000108.1:34560-46275 GCA_030264415.1 Sardinella fimbriata
TAATGTCAATCTAAGTACTGAACACACTGAGAAGAAAATGATATGCGTTTTCTTGAATAATACTTGGGCATAATGCATATACATAAATATCAAAAAAAGGTGGTGTGTTCCTTTAATCTTTGAAATCCCTATGGAATCTCTTTGAAATGGCTATACTCAAGACTAACTTGAGCTCTGAAAATCCAGAAAATTAAACAAACCCCAAAGTCATCGTCCAAGATGTCCTTAAAAGATACCAACTGAATGGCAGCTGAGTTGGCAGCAGACTCGGCATCAATAAGAGTCTTTAGCAGAAGCCCTTTGTCCGATGAAACAAGTTCATCATAACTGTCAACAAAGAGCAACAAGGAACAACTACATCATTGTAATTAACATGTAACTAATACAGTATACATCACCTACAGTACATGCCTTAAATGCATTATCCTTCCATAATTTTCCTACTTCAAAACCATATAGATACAGTGGGGAGTAACGTTATGCATGCCCCACTAACAGTGCAGACAAGCCTAACCTGCTCTTCTTCTCCTCTGAGAATCTGCTGGAGTAGGCTCTGTGCGCTCTGCTTCCACTGTCAGTGTCTGACGCCCCGTCCATGTCGCCTGTGCTGAGAGGAAGCTCATCCCGGGTGGTTCGGGAGTAGAGTGATGACTCACGAAAGGCATCGTCTATAGACAAAGGCCTCATTCCTCCTGGGACCTTATGTGACACAAAGTACCAAAGAGAGTTAAAGGTATGGAAACGGTACTCATTAACTGGTAGAGTTAAGAAAAATAAAACAAAAGCTGGATTCATGTCCGTTTCTCACCTCATAACTGCTTTCATCACCGTGGTCATGAAAGTCAGTCATCATCTCTCTGGTTGCCACCTATTCAAATATGTCTGGGGCTGAATGCAGTCATAAGTGTTCAACTTTAGTTTGACTGGTATTGAACCACAAGGTGACAAGACATCAAAGATTCTGCACAAATCCATGCAGCTAACTAGGTAGGCTATTTATGTTCTGTGCACATATACTTCCCCTCCTTTATAAACCTTACAACCTTTTTGAGGGGTTTTATCACAATTGTTATTTCATGGGGTGTTATATAGGCTATGCAAATAACCTAGCTGCGATCTCTTATACGTGGTTAAGACAATTAATTAGGGGATCACACAAGCTTAGGAGCTTCGTGATTCCCAGTTTAACAGCTCTACCTTTATTGTGTGTCAAGGAGCCTAAAACTCGATTTCTATCGGTTGGCATTTCTCAGAATACACATAGTACAGTAAGCATCTTCCAAATGTGATCGCTTTCGCAACGAACTATAAGAGACCTAAACGAATTGCACTCGATATTTGCCCTATGCGGCTTTAACACACTTATGGGTTAGCTTACCATCTAAGCTTGCTATCCAGAGAAGCCTGCGCAAATGCTCTGGTACATGTGTTCACTTGTCTTGACAAGACACACAACACTGACCTTAGGGACTTACATACTACATAGGAATCGATATCTGATGATAGGAATGTTGAATTTGATTCCTTTTTTGGTCGTTCACAATCATGGGATCACAAGCTCCTGAGCGTTTACGTTTCCTCTGGATTCGAGCTGCAAAACTCTTCTGAGCCGGTATATGACGTAGTTGGCTTTCACTGGTTGATTTCAAACTCTTCCTCTTTATGCATCGATAGTAATTGGTTGTAAGGGAGGACGTCACTGTGTGCATGTAAACAAGAATGGTAGTTAGGTGTTGGCAGGGACGCTCTGGCCAAAAAAGATACTGTAATGTGATACATTGTATGCTTTATAACACATTGTAACACAAATCAGAAAGAATCACTTTGCATTCCAGAATGTGTCCACTCACTGTTGAAATGCTGAAAGGGTTGAGAATTGATGGAGATCATGGATGATCATGGACTGTAACTGTGATTAGGCTAAGTGTTACTGTAATTAAAGTAAGGATTTAAGATAAGAGATGAAAAAAAATTGCCACATAACATTATCTGACTGTTTTCATGCATTTTACAGCACAGTCAGACACAGCCCACTGACAGTTGTAAGGAAGCCTTCATGAAGAATTCATGCATGTACAAAAAAAGGCTGAAACTAAAAAATGGATGTATGCTAATTCATAACAGCATGCATAAGCATGTTAATCTAGATATAAAATGAGCATAAAAATGCGTTTGCCTAGATGATTGCCCGAACAAGTGAGTTTTCTGCATGACGTCATCGGTGGGTGGGATAGCCATGAGAAGGCTGTTTATATCCTTCTGTATCACATGCCATGCGCTAACTTACTGTGCTCCGCGAACTGAAACCTCAACTCAACTCTGCGATGGCTGACGCTTTATCTTTGGACGAGGAACTCATTTGTGCAGTTTGCAGGGACATTTTTGTCGAGCCAGTGACTTTGCCATGTGGACACAATTACTGCGAAGAATGCGTCAATCAGTTGAAGAAGTCATTGGCATGGGATGAAGAAGACGAATCCCCCTCTCAACATTACACGTGTCCACTTTGTTTAGCGCCTTGCGATGTCAGAATTCATCTGAAGAAGAATGTCGTCCTCCACAATATCCTTGAAAAATACCACAGAAATCGGTCAAGTGGCCATGACTGTAGTATTTGCAAGGGTCAGCAGAAACTTCCTGCGGAGAAGACTTGCCTGAATTGTGAGGAGTCGTACTGCACTCTTCACATTATGCCACATTTTGAGAATAACATTCTTCGACAGCACGTGCTTGTGAATCCTTTATCAAACATCAGCAAAGTATGCAAATCACACGGAAAGGAACTAGAACTTTACTGCCAGACAGATCACACTCCACTTTGCGTGTACTGCATGCTACCTTCAGAGGCCAAACACACTGAAGGACACCGTGTGATCAAGCTGTCAGATGCAACAGCAAATCTAAAGGTAAAAGGCAATTGAGAGCTCAGAGGACCTCTCAATTAAGAGTTCGGATGCTACCCTCTAAGTCTATTTGCGATGAATGTACAGAAATGTTTTTTGTAAATATTTTTGATAATTATTCATTTATTAGGCCTACTGCTTGTCACATCATGTCAGGTCTAGCCTGTCTGTTGTTTCCTCATATCTAGGAGAACTGCCAAACCAAACTTTCGGGTGTAAGAGGTAGTTTGTCAGAAATAAAACAGTGTCTATCAGATATTGAGAACACTGCATCTAGTTCTAAGGTAAGAATTCAATTCACAAAAATATGCTGGCTATTAACTGGAGGAGATTGTACAATAGCTGAAACGTCTGTATGATATTTTGACATGTCCTTTTGTCAGAGGAGTCTTGAAGACCAGCAGGGAGATTGCACATCCTTCCTCAAAAGAATCAAACTTTTCCTGGACTTTGAGGAACAGGCTTGGCAGAAGCGGTTCTCTGTGGACCTGGTTCAGGAGAGCAGGAATCTGAAGCACAGGGTGGAAAGGCTGATGAAGCTGAGGGGAAAGTTGGTCGAGGCACAGGAAGGGTTACTGCAGGCCCTGGCCATACAAGACCCACTGCTGTTATTGCAGGTAACATGCACTCCCTTGTCTATTATACCTGAGCCATGATATATGCATGTGCATAACAGTGTTACATTGTATGAATTACATCATTACTCCATTATGAAATTATGTAGTACTTTATTACAATGTTATTGACATGTTGCCAAAAGTTGTATTGGCAGGTCATAAGTGTTATACTTTTCTTTCTTACATCCTCACAGACTTTACAGAGCACTGACTGGTAAGTTAATAAAATCAGAATATCTAAGTAATAATCTGTTCACATCCTTACTGAAGTGCTATGTTTGTATTTGTTTGTATTTGACTGTGTTCAGTTAAAGCAGCATCACATGTTCTTGTTCAAACACCAACCGGACAAATCTAATTGCAAACATCTTTCATCAACTTCAGCAGCGTACTTGTAAAATGAATTACCAAGAAGATTCAAGATAGATTTATTTTGTCACATATGTAGTCATAATGTGATACGACTCACAGTGAAGTGTAGAACCACTGGATTTTTTTTAAAATGGTCTGTTTAGAATCACAGAACAATATACTGAAAGTGAAAGGCCTATGTATCAGGTGGGATGGCTGCCCTGTTTACCCTTATCCCGTTTACATTACCAAATATCGCAGACATTTTGAGACGATATCTAAAACCACTAGCCAGGCTTCACCCTGGAGTAAAAGCTCACCTCTCATTGGGTCCCCAACCCAGCGACAGACTGACTTGATTTCAAACTTTTATATAGTGTCACAGGATGTATTAGGGGGTCCAGGCTATGTACAGATGGTTCTGGATTGCCAATATTTTTAAAATTCATAGAAAGTATCTGCTCATTAGGAAGGAAACGTATGCCAATTTAGGCATTCCAGACAATGTGGTTTGGGCTGTAGAACTACTCCTTGCTTCCAAAAATGTTCAAAATGTGGCAAATTGCAAAATGCATTTTAAAAACATCATCAAATGGCTCTGGTTTAGTCCAAGAATAAAGACCCCTTGCTGATGTTCTTTTTTTTTTATAAGGGGAGACCTTTACAAGAGTGAGTCTTGTCGTCGTCAAATCCAAGAGGTGAGGGAATGGTGTGGACCAAAGCCTGTTGCCTCTGCTAAAATTATGCCACTGTTCAGGATGCTAAGAGGAACATTTCCTGGTAATTATTTGCACTCTCTGCTTTTTTAAAATGTATGCAACCGTAGGCGTGAATAGAGGCCTACCAGTGCACCATGTAACGCATTTGGTTTGCTTTACATGCCTCATTCATTTCTGTCTTCCCTTCTTTCTTATCAAGGAGATGACATCAAGCTAAACCCCCAGTCAGCCCATCCTAGGTTAGAGTTGTGTGCTGTAAGTGGCTCTCTGTGGGTGTCTAAGAAGAAGCCTGATCAGTCAGGCGGCCCTTACTCTGTTTTGGGCTGTGATGCCTTTAGAGGTGGAGTGCACCATTGGGAGGTAGTGGTTGCGGATATCTCTGCTTGGACGGTGGGCATCTCGTATGCACCTGCCCAGGGCATGGTGTCCAGTGCTGCGCTTGGCAGCGACGATGCCTCTTGGGCCTTGAGCTACACCCAGAGCAGAGGCCAGTTTTGCGCTGAGCATGGCTGGTTCAAGTTCAGCTTCTCCAACCCCACCATTGGCTCGCCCAGCCGAATTGGAGTGTTTCTGGATGTAGACAGCGGCATCCTGTCATTCTATGATGCTCTGAGACTGGAGCATCTGCATACATTCTACTGTTGTCTCCAAGCCCCTGTCTATGCTGCTTTCAGTATCAATGAGGAGCCAGAGGAAGAAAGCCTGGCTAAGATCAGAATTATCAACCCAGAGAATAATCAGTGAGCTATAAAAGCCAACAGAACAAACTGCATAACATCAGGTAAATGTAAACCTTTTTGACGTATAATGCAAGAAAAAAAGGATCCAGCACATTTTACTGGGGTGTAATATTTTATGATGTTTTTGTTTTTATGTAATGTCTCTCTATGCTTATGTAAAGATATATACTTATATTTTAGCCTGGCTTTCGCGACCATCAAAGCTCATACGAGCTTAGTCTGGCCAATCTCACATACTAGATGCCTTCTCAAAGGCAGAATCAATGTTAAACTTGTTTAGCCCGCCCCCTTCACCTTGGAGTAAAAGCTCGCTTCTCATTGGTGCCTGAAATTCTTGGATAGGAAATGCAGTAAATAGGCAGCTTGGCCATACTGACTTGAACACAGTGTCACAGGAAGTATGGGCAAGCCCAGGCTACTTAGATTGGAATTATCCTAATCTTTTGCTTTTGTACAAATTTTCCACACTATATAAACTGAAATGCATACATCAGTGAGGACTGAAACAATACTTACAGTTCGATCTTGCACAATTAGCAAGTCACAAAGGCTTTCACTGATTGTTTCTGTTGGTTCTAGTTCTAGAGGTGATTTAAAACCAACAAAGAGTACTATCAAAAGCCTGTCAGCTAGCACCTGGCCACCCTCTGAGCCAGCACAAATGTACATTTTGCAGCATTTGTAAAAAAAAAAAAAAACGCAAACAGTTGTATGAATTTACGTATAGCAAAAAATGTCCTTCCCAATAAGACAAGAGTACCCTAAGTAAATATAATTTTTCAATGTGCCAACTATTTTTTTTTGAAAGTATTATAATAAATCCTGAACTGAAGCTGGACTCAAACATAGTGTGCATCCATTTGCAATATCTGTCATAAACATTACAATTAGGGGTTGTCCCTAAATCATTTGGCTTACTGTATGCTGTTTATTACATAATTTCAGTGTAACGTAAAACATTGTATTTAATATTGACTATGTCAACATCATTGTGAAATGCACGTTTTTTTCTACTTTCATAATAACTTGATTCTTAATCATGATGACGAATAAATATTTGTAAACAAGTAGTTTTAACGTACCGGTATTTTATTTCATTATTATATGACAAATTAATCACTGTAAAAGAGCATGGTTAGAAGACAATAACATACACATTGTCCATTTACACTTGTCTCTAAAGCTCCACTCCTAGTTCCTCATAACAGTAGGCTATAATTCTCCTGCAGTTCATTTGTTGAGCAGGCGGTCTTATCTTTAAACCCTGTTCACATGCATATCTCAATGGACTGTTCTGCACTCTTAAGAAAGTTTCCGTTAGCTGTCAAATGCATCAAACACACCAGCCATGGCACTCTAGTCACATGCTGTTTATAGTCTTAAAGGAACACACCAACATTTTTTGATATTTATGGATTTTCATTATGCCCAAGTATTATTCAAGAAAACGCTTATTATTTTCTTCACAGTGTGTTCAGTACTTAGATTCACATTATTAGCATAGCTTAGCTCAATCACTGGAAGTACATGGTACCATTAGCATGAAAGCTGAAAGTGTCCACTTGACGGAATTAAATATCAGTTTTGCACTTTGGTGAATTTTAGGTAATTTTTAAAGTGATTTGTAAATAAATTTGATGATGTTTTTTTTGGTACCATAGACTTACATTGGTATGTCAAATAAGCTTACACTGTCGAACTAGGCATTACAGACACATATACAAAAAATACTATGTATTTCCATGTTCAATTAGGGGTTGACTACAGATAAGCAATTTCCTGAAATTAGGTGGCGTATCCCTTTAAAACAAAACACTTAAAACATATTTAAATTGTCATAGCAACTATAAGTGCCCTCTGATAAGCAAAGTTGGGCTGATTATGCAGACGCTGAGCTGATGAAACATTTGGTATCTTATGAAGCTGAAGAGCCATGCCTTGGGGGAGCTGACCACCCATGTGATTAAAATGGACAAATCACAAGCCTTGGACCTCTGGCTCCACAACCATTACAAACTGCTCAGGGACACTGTAGACTTAACATTCAGTAGCTGTTGAAACTATTGCAACCTGTAACATCTACATGTCAGTAGGCAAGCAACCATAAAGAAACTTCTAAGCTAAACAGATGACTTGCATAACTTCTTCCTAAATTGCTTAGGCCTACATTTTTGCTCTTTGTAGTGGCTTACTACAAACCTAATTAATGTAAACAAATCTGCTGTAAATCATCAGTAAGCCTATAAGTATTCTAAATCAACTCATTCTGCAACGATTGCTACTTTTCCTCAGTGAAATTAGTATGAGTGAGACAGAGGAGCTTGTCAGAGGAAGGTCACATCATCCTTTGACTCCACCCAACACCAGTGAGTATCATAGCCCAGTAGGGCCTCACTCTGACCCAAGGACAGCTCTGGTTCTTCCTGTGCGGACTGGGGATCTCCTTCACTGTGCTCAATTTCTTCACCCTTCACATCTCTGCTTTGTGCCAGCCCGCTGGGATGAGATGACAAAAAACTTTCAATTAGGCCTAGATCATTGCAATCTATGTTTCTGGACCCCTCAAGCACAGCCGTTAGCCCCGTGTGATCTTCTGGGCCATCCTCGTGCAATGAGGTTATCTTAGGAATAGGGCTGGATACTGCAGACCAGGCTTGGTCTGATATGTCATCCGAATCTTCAAATGATGCGGAGCACTGTGTGGAAACAGATGGCGAGGGACACGGCCTAGTGTTTTTTTCAGGTGAAGTATTTGGGCAGCAGCAGCTATCGCCACCAGGCTCCTGGGCCACAGCAGCCACCTCTCCTAGACTGGACTGGCTGCCTGTCAGGCTGCTCGTTAGACTGGTTAGGGTGCTCCGGTCCCCCTGCAGCCATCGGAGCATCTCCATGCCTTCATGCAGCGACAACAATTGGCGCAAAATCTTTATGTCTGCCGATCGTAGCTGGTCCTGTGAGGAAAGTGGTACCAGTTGAGAGCCAAATTTAAGCAAAGACAAAATTGACCAACAAAGAAATTACTGTAATTACCAGTTGTTTTTACGTGTTTACCAGAGTCGCCAATGACAGTGGAAGTTAAAACTTCAAACTCACTCGCATCCCACAAAGCAGGCATTCAGGCTAATCAGCAGTGCCAAGTCATCTAATATATTGATGTACCATAGCCTAATTAGTGCTAATGACACAAAATTATAAATCCTCTGTACACACGTATGAAAATAAAAAATCCTACCATCTGAGTCTTTAGGTTTTTGATTTTTTCAACAAGTTCCTCGGGAAGAATCATGGCCAGTCTCTCATCAGTATCCAGGGCGCGTTCACTGCTTGTGTAGTCCTCCCTCATAGCTCTCAACAAACTCTCCGGTGTTTTCATGCCAAGTTTTGCCTCCAAATCCTTAAATTCAGGACATGTCCCAGAATTTATAACTTCTTCCATTACTAACGTAGATTATATTTGACACTCCTGTGCGTGATAAATCTTTACACCACTGAAATTAAACGCGGCGACTGCTCACAGCACACTGATGTCTTGGTGTGCGCGCCCGAAGGGACATTAGTCATTCAGCTTTTAAAATAGGCGCTCGGCATGATTCCTGAACTGTCCACTTTCCCCTAAATACGAATTTTGGCATTCATGACAGCTCTTTGGGCACTTGCTATTGGCTTGAGGGCATCCATAGCCAGGCTGGAGCTGACATTGTCTCGTGTTGCTGTGGCTCGACAGGTTCGCAGAATATTCTCTTTAAAAGACAAACATGCACTATTGTGGCAAGCTAACGGGCAAAATGGAGAGGATTCTGTAACAAACACGTAAACATGTGGAACGTGTGGAATATGCTGCCACAACTAGCCTATGGCAAGAGCAAGGCCTGTTTCATCTGAAGCATTAGTGAAACAAGGTAGCTAGGTCTCTACAAATAAATGATTCCTAGAATGTGTACTGTTTGAAGTGACTCATATTTTATTGTGCTTATGTTAGTATTAGGCATACAAGAATTTATTGTAGGCTAGGCTATGGCGCTCGTATCGCAAATACGCTGGTGAATGGGGCTTGTGACAGTCAAGGGGCTTGAAACGTGAAAAGTTGCTAGTCAAGTTGACAAATGAAGCGGTCTCAGCCACGCTTGGATCACATGGCAGTGTGATTATGATGGCAACTTTGTTAGTGTGCAGTAGGCTATGCCGCATAGTTGAATCTTCAGTTAACACTGACACCCAGTGGTCAAGTCAGACCCCTTGCACCTGCGTTGGTTTGGTCAGTCACGCAACAGCGACATTGCAAAACGCAACAATGCAAACATTGACGCCGACCCATTATTGCAATCTCGTACAGTAGATGACGTGTGTAGGCTATTCATTGAGGTTATTATATAAAAAAATATGATATCCTATCATTACATGGATTTGGCATTGTGAAGAGAAATGATAAATAATGGAACAAAAGCTGTTCAAAGGGGCCCCATTTGGGACACAGTCAACAAGGTTTTCACCTGCAACTTTCATACCTCTGTTCACGATTGTGATAACAGAGATTAACAGGCCTAGATTATTATTAGTTAGAAGGACCACAGCCAACAACACGTTTTAGTTCTTGTATCTGACTATATTGTTGGTTTCTTTTAAGTTCACTTGTAATGAAACTTAGCATTGTTTATACATACAGCAAACCTTTAACTATGTTTACATTCTTTTGCATTATTATTATGGGCCTTAGGCTATAGACCTACATATTCCCAATCACTTTCAAAAGTAGAGTCAAAGCGCTGAATTTTTTATTTATTTTCTTTCTCAAAGATTTGATGTTTCAGGTGTTCATCCTAAAAGAAAGCTGATTGGGACGTTCACTGAAATCTCACACTGCAAAAGATTCACTGAGGATCTGGTTAGTTGAAGCGACATTAAAATGAAGTTTTGTGAACAACACAGTTAACCTGTTCCAAGCACATAGTTGTGAAATAAAAGCGTTTGTGAGAGACCTGTGACAGATTGCTTCCATTACGGGTTGTGCAGGTGTGCAGCCTAGGCCCGGGTAAATATGAGGTGGATGCGCATGACCTCGGCCAGTGTGCGATGCAAAAGAAGACAGCAGGACAGAGCTGGAGAAGGCAGCAGGGGGCTAACATGCCGCACGTTCTTTTTCGGGGGCCTTGGTCCACCCAGTGCCAGCTGGTTAGTATTCCATTGATAATCAGTTGAATTTAATTAAATGGTAATTCAAAGCACTTCTAAAGTTCTTATACCAAATCATGTGTGTTTAGGTTAGGCCTATTTCAGTGAGCATGTATTCCTGTTTTTCTTTTTTTGGCTACCTCCTTTATTAACATAAATTAGTGTTACTAGTTCTCAAAAAGTTAAGTTGTAAAAATCGACAGCTGTAGGCTACATTGCATTCACTGGGTGAGCATAGACTTTTTACACTGCCTAGACAAATCAAAACACAGTCATGTCCTCAGTGTCGTTAATGTCATTGTCTGTGTCTCAGAAAGATGAACTTGGACCTGGAAAATACGACCTTAAAAGCTTTATTGATGTACTGAGGCAGAAACCCTGCAGTGTGAGGGGGGTGTGTGATTCTCGACAGGAGAGATTCAAGGAATATATTAAGGTACACTGAAAATCCTCTAGAGGGAGACAAATACTCAAATATTCAAACATAACATAATGTCCTTCTCTGTTCATTGCTCTTGCAGTGTCATGGTTTGTTACAGTGAATATCACATTGAAAATCAGTCTAATCCAAAGCAGGGCATTATGTTTTAATCTGTTATCTTTTGTTCACCTTTGCCTTTTGATGATGTAATGAATCTGCACAGAATCTTTTAATGAGATGTCCTTGAATAAGAAGCGTCCTTCCTCGTTCCTGTAACTTACGGTCTGGCTTAGCAGAGGTGTCCAGCAGGCCCAGGGAGTTATGGGAAAGGAGGCATCCCCAGCTGTCTGCTGGATGAGAGGAGGGCGAGACCAACTGGCAGCTGCGCCACCATGGATTTCAATGCTGGAGTGGAGCGATTCAAAGAGAAGCATGTGGTAAGGAATCCTCCTGGTTAATAATACAAAAGCAATAGGTCTCTAATTCCTCAAAATGTATCACTAAATGGCAATCAGGGCTTTATTGATGATGACGATGACGATGGCGAAGATGACGATGACATCGATGATGATCATTACACCAACAAAGATGCATCTGAAACTGTTACTGCTGATGTTTTTGTTTGTGATGATGATGATGACGATGTCGATGACATCGTTGATGATCATTACACTAACAAAGATGAATCTGAAACTGTTACTGCTGATGTTTTTGTTTGTGATGATGATGATGGTGATGATGATGATGATGATGATGATGATGAATTATCAGTAACAGTAGTTAACAATGATTTAT
>JASCQX010000109.1:838931-850592 GCA_030264415.1 Sardinella fimbriata
AGTTACTTCCTGTGGTGCTAATGACAGCCAATAAGATTCAGAATTAGTGCACCAGAATTAATAACACCTGTGCATATTCTGTGACTTTTGGGGAAAATGGCTGCTGTGAAATAGGCCAGTTTGGTTTAGACAGGGCAGGCAATCACACTGGAGCTGGTATGGTTAGTCTTTACGATAATTATATAAACATTCAGTTGAGTGCTTGCGAAAATAAAAAGGACTTTAAATTGAGTTTTTTTCAGGTTGCACGGAATTGATTTCTAACTTGGAATGGAGTACCAAATAGATCCTGAGGGTGGCGATAATGTTCTATGACTTGTACGGCTCTGATGACTTGCAAAGCCGCCCGCGTGGTTTCGTCCTGGTTCCCGGGCAGAGGCTGGCGTAGGCATGCATGTTGGGACACTTGAAAGAACCTTGAGGTCAAATAAGTGCAAGTGCCTAGCCTACAGTGTGAACATTAACGTATCATCAGGAGGTGTTTTTGCATTCTGTGGTAAGATTTACCAGCCACAGAGAATTACCCGAGGCTGTTCGAAGGTCAGAGGTGAGCGTGCAACCTAATCTCAAAAGGGTTCCTGAGAATAATTAGGACAATGCCAAATATAAAATTTAGTTAAGAAAAAACGGCTCAGCAATGATTATTACTAACCCTATTCTTATAGGCTACTCTGTCTCTTCGTTCATCAATCTTGGAAAAATGGTTGCACTAGGCCTATAGTGAAAATTACACAAACTTTGCTAACGTTAGCAAATATATATTGCCAACAATTTGGAAGGCTATGTGTCTAGACTCTAGCATTATATACACATATATATACAGTATATATTTTTAAAATCTCCTTAGTTGGCCTATCAGTTGTGACGTAGTGATGTTAACATCAGACCTGATCATTTCTGAAAGTGAGGTAGCCTAAGTTAAAGTGTAAAGTTTGCATAAGTATCTGCATACTTGCTGCAGTTGTTTGAGAATTATTATAATGTGTCTCCTATCCTGTAAAGTTGGTAGGCTATTGTATTTTTTTTTTACTCTAAGGACCACAAACTTCACACAGGCAATCAAGCACTACAATATTAGCTCCTCCCAACTAAGTGCTAGTAAGAGCTTCTCTGAAACCATGGTTTTAGGAAGATGTCTGGTGTCTTGTCTCTTAGTGTTATATTGAGACTACAGTTCAATGCGTTACAGTTCTTCTCAGTCGCTTTGGTGTTTTTCTCAGATCAGAAGGTAAATTCTCATAACTATTAGTTGAACCTCCACAACATGAAGTCATTTATACACATCATAGTAGCAATTACTCCTTCCTCTCTCTGAACAATTTGCAAATGTTTTTGGACATACATCAGTTGCTTTCACACAGTACCATATTGTTTTATAGCATTATCATTTGCTTATGTCATGTCAGTGAAAATGAACTAAACTAATGGATGCCGAATAGTCATTCCCAATAAAACTATAATAGTCTTGATTTCATTGCTTAATCATTACAAACAAAATTGGTGAACTAGTTATCACAATGCTCTAGAATTGCGAAGAATATACAGTAAAAAACTGAAATGTACATATTCAGTGTCTTCTACTCACTTACTTCCCGAACTACAGCAATGTGTAACTTTTACTGTACAAATTGTCTAGTGCTGTCTTGAGCATTTACAGGTAGTGTCACTGAGCTCGCTTTGGTGCTTTTCTCACATCACTATTTACATTTGCACAGCAGTTACTGCATTTCTCACAACAATTAATGCAAACTGCAAAACCTAGTGGATAACCTGCAAAAGCACATCACTTGCTCAAAATGCATAGTCCACTCCTCAAAAGCAAGTATTCATGTCAATAAAACTGCCAGTGTCATCAAAATGAGAAGTCTTGACACCATCTTTATGAACAAGATAGTCAAATGGCTTTGTCATGTTTTCATTATGATGATTATTCTGTGTTTTCCAATGCAAAAAAAGGTCAGAACTCGGTGACACTACCTGTACTGTAAATGCTCAAGACAACACTATACACTACTTGCACAGCAATTTGAAAACTACGGTAAAGTTACACATTGCTGTGGTTAGGGATTAGTGAGTAGAAGATACTGAATGTGTACATTTCACATTTTTACTGTGTATGTTCTTTGCTATTCTAAAGCATTGTGATAACTAGTTCAACAATTTTGTTTGAAATCAAGACTATTAGTTTTGTTGGGAATGACTATTCAGCATCCATATGTATAGATCATTTTGACTGACATGGCACAAGTAAATGATAATGGTATAAAACAGCATTGTATTGTATGAAAGCAACTGATACATGTCCAAAAGCATTTGCAATTTGTTCAGAGGAAGGATGTACACTATGATGTGCCCAAATGACTAAATGTTGTGGAGGTTGAGTTATGAAAATTTACATTCTGATCTGAGAAAAGCACCAAAGCGACTGAGAAAAACTGTAATCTCATTTGTGCTGATTTATGTCATCAATCCCAATACCTCTGTCCTTCTTCAGTACTTCTTGAAAATGTAATTAATACTGTTAGCAAGCGAGATGAGCAGGTGCTCGTATGATGTTTTAATTTTCAATATTTTCTGGTATTTCCACTGCCAGCTTTGATGTGGAAAGCCGATTCTGTGATCAGTCAAAATGAACGACTCTTCAAGTTGAATGAGTTTCAGAGGAATAATTAGTCCTGGAGGAGCAGCATCAGGGGTAGCCCCTAAAGAGTCCCATTTGATATGTATTCATGTGTATTTATTTTTTGCACATTTTTCATGCCATATTTGATTTTGAAATAAAATTATTAATCCATTCTACTTTCCAAGGACACACAGACCAAGTAAGACCATTAGTAAGAATGCCATCTGTCATTGTAATGACACTGTATGAGACAAAGAATAAACCTTTTTAAATTTTATTTGTGTCTTTCCAACATTTGGCAGAACTATGGGATCAAACTTAAGATATCAGAAATCTGACGTTACCAGTTGAAAGATCTGCTGTGGGAACTTCATCACCATGAAGACAGCCGAGATTATGACAAACGAGTTCAGGTATTTCCACCAAAAAAATCAAAACATTTCCCTTATGGTTGTTTGCCTGAAGTGTGCAACCTCTGTCTGACCAATGGTTATTCAAATAACAATGTAGGTACAGTATTTCTCTTTTTGTCAACTTTTGTTGTCAACGTTGTTTTGTTTACGCTTGTCTTTTTTCACACTCGTAAAATTACTATGTTAATTGGACGGAATTGATTATGGTCAGACCTTTAGATATGTTTCCTGTATGCAGAGCTAGGATTGTGTGCAAATGGAATTTTTTTTCCCCTGAGCATGCACGACAGCTCAAAGATAAGACGCAATGCAGGGAATTTTGCAAAAAAAGTGTAAAGTGTTTTTTATGGTCCCACAAGGAATAACACAGATGAGAAAATTAACAGGTGTAATATATAGTAACATTAAAGCAAACATTTAGATGCACATGATGAGAACACTGTTGCTTAGATGCACCGTTACCATACACAGAAGACAGTGGGTGTGAAAATGAAGGGTTTTGTAAATGAAGTTCTCTTAGGGAATTGATTAATGTGCATTTTTTGTCATGTTGATACAGAGATTGTATAAATCCCTTGAAAGACATTGATACAGAAAGCACATCTTAGAAATTGTAGAAAAAAAGTACAAAAGGAATTTTTCACAATGTGGCTGCATAAAGGGAAATTAAAAATTAGTAGGAAATTAAAAGGTAAATTAGAAACGAAAGTAGTTTAAATCATCCACATCCTATGATCATTTAAACAGTGGAACACAGCACATTACTATTAAAGTGTGCTCAGTTTTGACCGCAGAATTTGAGATTTTGTTTTGGTTGTTAGTGAGTTTTATTGTGTCCCTGTTTCTTTTTGTTCCTTGCTTGGACTTCCTACCACAATATAGAGGTAAATAACTAATAGTGAATAATAATTAATGATAGTAGAGCAAAATAAAGTCACGTAATGTCCTTGTGGCCATAAAAGCCAGACGTAGTTTTACAAACTTGTTTGCTCATCGACGCAAAGCAATCAAGCAATTAAACTTGCAAAATGCAAATTCATTCCATACTAAGTTTACATGCCACAAAAAGCTAATACAACTGCTCAAAAGTAATTGAAATATATATGAAAATAGATTGTAGAGTTTTCTAAAGTGCCCTGTGCTGAGAAGCAGGTGTCCTGCGTAAGGGAACCTCTTGCTAATTGCACAAACCTTCATCTGACACTTGATGGCAGCATGGAGCTAAACTTGATATCTGAATCCTGTGTCGTGTGAAGTGAGGAGCAACTTGCGTTCTACCATGGTGGTGGCGATCACCACAGCGTGGTTTGGAAATAAACATGCCAGTCTCCTCTTTAACTACACATTTCCTGCAACTTTATGGCATTGCATCCATATGGAATTGTGAAATAAGTAAGAATGTCAGTTTCAGCTGTAATCAAATGATTGAAGAATCAAAAGTCTTTGAATGGTTAGCAATGAGCAAATATAAAAACTGATCATATTTACCTGTCGTATTTCTCTTTTCAAATTTAATCCTTTCTTTTTGCTCTTTCTTTCTGCTTTTCATTCGGTCCATCTGTCATTCCTCCGTCACCTGCAGAATCACCTCTGTCTCGCTTGGTGGTGGCGGTGGTGGTGGCGGTGGTGGTGACGGCAGGCATGGATGCAAGCAGGGCTGGGCAGAGCAGGGGTGGGGTGGGGTGTGGTGGTGTTGGGGTGGCTTTGCTGGTGGGGTGGCTTGTTGGACAGCTGAGTTTAGCTGCGAGCCGTCATCTTCTGCCAGCGCAAACACAAGTGGTCTATTTTCCACTTCATGGTGCTCTGTGTCCCATCTGCTGCGGTGACGGTCAGGGGGAGAAGGGAAGGTGCTGGGCCTGTTGAAGCCGCACAGAGAGATTGTCCCACTAGTTTTTTTTTTTTTTTTCTCTTTCTTTTTTTTCTGTCGTGGCTTGGGCCCCCCTGCCGCTGATAGTCATTCTGTCCGATGTCCAAAAATATGTGTTCAAGGCTGATTTGTCTAAATCCGCACATTGTCAGAGGCGTGCCAAGTTGCACAGAGGGACAAAAAGTTGTTTGCATTTCACGGTGATTCCTTTGACACAACTGAAACAGAACTTTTTGTGTGTGTGTGTGTGTGTGTGTGTGGGTTAGGAGGGGGGGGGGTAGTCCAGGTAAATTGGTGGGAATAATTTGCTATTGCAAACGGCAACTTTGTGACTGATCTTCTATTGAAGAGATATTTTGCCCCATATGTGTTGTGAAATGTTTGGTATATATTTCAGAAATGCTTGTGTTTTGTTTTGTTTTGTTTTGTTGCATTTTGCGATCAACTTGTCCTGGTTTTCAATTGAAAGTTGCCGATTTTGAGGGAGCCACTAGAGTGGAACAAAGAATAAAGGTGATGTGTATCAAGTTGATTTAGGGTGTTGAAAAGGCCTATGAGCATTTTGTAACGTGCAGGCTTCAGAAGACTGAAGTCTCTCAACCGGATTTGCAATTTGCCATCGCTTGTTAGATTTTGCTAAACAGCTCTTGACAGTCTGAATAATTTATCGCTGCCTTAATTACTTCCAACCTGATTTTTGACAGTAATATTATTGGTTGTCACAGGAGCAAGTTTTTTAATATCGCATTTGTCAGTTCTGGAACAGTGCTCCTGAGTTTCACTATTTCTTCTTTTCGGGCTCTAATTTAGATAATTTACTATAATTTAATGATTCGACTGGCATATTTGTGAGGTATAAGTGATAAGTCTTTGTGTTATTTACACATTGTATAACTATGAATTGGGGGGAAAAAAATCCCGTCAGTATTATGCAGTATAAGTTGTCTTTTTCTTTGAACTTGTAGTGGTGTTTGTGGAAAAAAGTGTCCTCCTTTCAAAAGGTCAGATCATCTGGTTTGAATAGATTTTTAAAATAGTGCTACATACATGTGGATGTGCTTAATTGTGAAAAAAAGAGGAAAATCGGTGCTAGCAGAATCGTAATATACTTGCATATGCAATAGAAGCAAATATGTTTTTGTGTCTTTGTTGGTCAGATGTAGGTTGCAGAGAATGGCTTGGATGATTTACACTTGTTTAACTGTTCATGTAGTCAAGTGTTGAATTTCTCAGATGTGTGTTATTTAAAAAAAAAAAAAAAAAGTTCCGCAAAGTTAAATCACCTGTCACATCAGACAGCATGCCGATAATCATGGTATTGCTATCTTGGCCTGAAGTACAGTGAAGTTTCCGTATCAGACTGTTGTCGGGATGTCGGGAGGAAATCCTGTCGCTGATTTAGTAGGTCAGAGTGTCGCTCTGGAGGCCCTGGGCTGTATCAAGCCATCAGACTGGATTTATCCTGTCTCTGGCGAAATGGCCGAGGCCTTTATTCAGTCCTAGACTAGAAGGAAAAGCGCATCAAAACAGTGTCGGCTTACTCATGACCTGAAAGACACACTGTCAGAGAGATGGAGATAGCGAGCGAGCGAGTGAGCGAGTGAAGGAGTGCGGGAGGGTGAGAGACGTTGTGCAGCTCAGACTACAGGGGATGAGAGGAAGTGAGTTACTCCTGTTGAGTGATCTAATTCCCTTCCTATATTTGCTCACAAGTGCTGGGTCATTGTAAGTGTAGGAATATATGTACGTGTGTGTGTGTGTGTGTGAGTGTGCGCACGCTTGTTGTTGCCTTGTCACCTGAAGACACCTCATGTCCCTTGGGGAAAGGCTCCTGTTGAATGTTGGTTGTGATAGTCAGTTGGCTCTTGAGCAAGCTTGAAAAGTTATTGGCATGAAAACTGAAACCGGTAATTAAGTTTTGATTGTGACAGTGATTTATTTGGGTGTAATTTAAACTCTGCCCTGTTCAGATATCATGCACTCTCACATTGTTAGCGTAGAAAAATTACAAATATTTCAACTACTTTTGTAAATACTCTACAAAAACTTCTCTCCAGGCATAGCTGTATTCTGTGTTTGAATGCACGCTACGTGAGCATTTATGCTTTATAATTCTAACGCACCTTTAGGCTTTTCTCTGCCAAATCTCAAATTCAGAGCCTGTTTGGCCAAGCCCAAAGGTGATTTATAAAACACAGAGAGGTCCAGAGACTCGGACAGCACTGCCATGCCCTGCCCAACCCCACCCCACCCCGGGCCGGCGGTGCACGTTAGGTTGAAGGGGTGGCGGGGCCCATTCATCTTCAGGAGCCCTCGTCACATTAGCATTGATCCGGCGGGGGAAATAAAATAAAGTCAGTATTATTATATGGTACCAAGCAATTTCTGTTCCAGTGATTGAGTGCGTGGGCAGGAATTTTTTGAAACATGGTCGCGCTAACATATTTTGTCTTCCTGTCAATAGCGTGGCACTTGTCCAAAATCTGGATCGATGGCAACTGATCTTTTAATGTTGAGGGCATAATGAAGTAACCCCCCCCCCCCCCCCTCCAGGCTTGCCTGCCCAGTCTCTGCTGAAGATGTAATTCAGCCTTTGGCAACTTTGTTTATTTTTTATTTATTTTTTGTTTTTTTCTTGCTTACTTGCTCGGCGATCTCAAAAGTGAATCCTCAAGATTGTGTGGCTTATTTAATGATTTAATTTTGTGATGTTTTCCTAAGGCTTGTGAATTTCACTCATGTGTATGACTGCTCCACTGAAAGCACATTCCCTTTGGAGGGAGAAAAAAACATCTGTTGTGGTTGCAGGGCTGTCAGTTTTTTTTTTTTTTTTTCCTTGTACAGTTTGGTCTTTCTATTCTGCTGTTGGACTCTGAAGCTGTCAGTTGGTTTAGTTTACCTGCTTGGAGGGTCTGTGGAGAGTTTCTTTTCTTAACAAAGTACTCATGTCACATAATGGAATTTTTTCCTTACAAAAAGGCAAATATAATTTTAAAAAATGATTCAAAGAGCTTCAAAGCACTGATGATAACCAGTTGATTACCATTTGTTTCTGAATTTCAGTTTAATATACATTATATTTAAAGTTAGCAAATAGATTAAAACAAAACAAATAGAAAAGTCTATAATTTTGGGCCTTTACAAAGCCCTTAGCCTTTTACAGATATCATAGCATTGCAACAGCACTCCACAGTGACGGAAGTATGAGAAATAAGCTATGCCTGTCAACACTTTTAATTGTTTGAAGTGGATAAGTATACTTCCTTGTTACAAAGTAATTACATGGCCGAGGACCAGGCTCATTATCAGACTGGCCCTCGGCCGGTTAAAAATAACCAGTGCCTAAAAAAAAGACACAACATCTGAAAATAAACAAAATAATAATAAAAAAAAAGTTACCAAACTTATCAAATTTGCCCTTCCTTGTTTTCCGTGAATGTTAACGTGACCTAGAGCCACGGAGGAAATCATTTTTAAAATAACTTGCGACAGCCATCATAGCAGGCCTCCGCTCGCCTCTCCAAGCGATGGGGTCAGTGGTCATTTGTTATCTGTCACACAGCCCCCTCTGTGTAATTCCTCATCTACTGGAGACATTAGCGTCCAGTCAAAACAAGGCAACAACATGTCACTTTCGCTCCGAGCAAGACATAAATAAAGCAAGCGCACTGTAGGCTAAGCCAAACAGATCCCCAAAATAACAGCAGAAGACAATTCAATCTGCCCGTGCTCTTATTTTAACCGAGTTGTCGTGAACTTCACCTGTCCTTACACTGCAGCATGTAGCTATTTGTTCAACATTGAGACTTAAGGGAGGACTGAAGCCCTGTGCTGTGCTGTGCTTTACAAACAGCGACGTTCTACATCTTGGATAGCTCTTTTGCCGGATTTTGGTGACCTTTCATGAACAAATTCAAAGCGTGGCACTTTTTGTATGTTTGTGTATCGAGCACTTTTTCTCTCGATTCTCGTGATTTTTTTTTTTTTTTATTTCCATTTTAATTGGTGAATTGTTATTGGTAAATGCAGTATTAATTGGCCTTCATTTGATATTTTACACTTTCACATTGACGACATCTGCATAATCTTAATTGAGTGAAATGGACTGATGCACTTGAAATTGTAAACTGTAAATCCTGAAATGTCAAAAAAGGGAAATCAGATTCTCTCGAGAGATGCTTATTGCTTTCTTTCAAGTTCGTTTTCATCTGACTAAAAGCCCCTGCTAATCAGTTTAGGGAAGAGAATTGCATTTATAGACTTCTGAAAGGTTTAACGGGTGGGCAAAAAAAAAAAAAAAAAAAAAAAAAAGATGTTAGAGATTTTCGTTCCTGTGTTCATTTTCATATTTTTAATTAACAGACTTTTTCTTGCGTGCTCCCCGAATGAACAAGTCTTTTTTTCTTCATTTATTTGATGTACTTTATCTCCGTTTGCCATTCACCTACACCTTTGCGGAATTGTGGGACTTTAGTATCAGTCTTTTGGCCACCAGAGAAGCATAACTAATGATAACATTAGAGAGGCTTTGTGAAGGCGGCCACCGGATGTGGATTAACCAAGCAAGAAATAATGTGGGATTTTATAATCTGCATGAATAAACATAAGCTATGTTTTGGTTTTTGACAAAAAATGTTAATTTGGGGGGCCCTCGTTTTTTGATGGGGTGGTGTGTGTGTGTGTGTGTGTGTGTCTGTGTGTGTGTGTGGTTGGGGGGGTATTGAGGAGGTGGAACTTTTTCAAGGAGAGCCGCATTGTTGGGTAGTTATATTATCTGTTCGACCAGAGACCTCAAACTCAGTCAAGGTTTATTTGGATGCCATGTTTTTGTCCACAATGAAGCCCTCCATTTTTTTTTCTTTTTTCCTTTTCGAGAATGTTTGACACGGCAGCCTCACTAGGCCTCTTCAAAGTGACACCTAATTAAAGTGACATTTGAAGCTGGTGTTTGGGCTCCTAATAACTCCCGTCCATTAACGTCTTTCTAATTACTGCCTCTGATGACAGGCCGAGAGGGGAGACAGAGAGGGAAAAGGCAGGGAGAATGAAAAGCGAAAAAAGAAAGAAAGAAAGAATGAAGGAAAGAAAGAAAGAAAGAAAGGGATGCGAGCGGGCGAGAGCCAGGCGACGGAACACACGGGCCGTCAGTTTTGAGCTAAGCCCGCTGGCATGTGGCCTCATGAAGCCGAGGGGTGCACAAAAGAAAATGGCCTCTTGGTTACCCATCTCTCCTCATTAAGATTTCTCCCCATTGTGGCTTTTCTTTTTCATTCTTTTTTTATGAATGAAAACTTCACGGCAGCCGCCGTGAACCAGTCCCATTCAAGAGAGGAGAGTGGTCAGTGAGCGCTGTGGTTAATTAGGGGAGGGTTTAAAAAAAATGAAAAAGAAACAAGAAAGTCACCTGGGTTGACATTAAGATGGACTCTGGGTGATAATTGTCCCACTTCCTTACACAACTCCCCAAAGTATGTACTGATTTGATCCTCAGTTTCGGAGTAGTCATTGTTTAAAAATGAAGCTATTTGGTGCTTCATATGTGTGTATAAGAATAACTAATCTGCAGAAAATGTTAACTTGTCAGGAGAAAATAAGTTAACTGGCTAGGAAAAAAACATTTTCAGTACAATTAACTTTTGGTAGTTCTGGTACATTTGTATTGGAATTAAGTAAATTTCATAACATTGATTTTGACAAAAGCACATCAAACTTCACTCCATTTCTTAAGAGCTAAAATAATTGTCCTGAACATTATACGTCTTATATATAATATTCATGTTATAAATAATTTAATTTTATCATCAAATTGCCTCTTTTTGAGCAAACATTGGATTTGACAAGGTACAGAATTATTTGTATTTATTTAGTTTATTTTAATCTGTTCCGTTGTCAGCACTAACTTAAATGGGCGCTCTTAAAACCCATATCCGACCTCGATCTCGAACATCGGCCTCGATCGGCCCACAATGGCAGCCAGCGCAGTTCCAGCCGACTTATCGCCCTGCTTTTGCACTTAAAGGGCCCCGGGCGTTCTGGATTCCTTTCCGGCGGTGACCGCTGATCAGTGACCCACAGATGGCAGCCGCTTCCGCATGTTTCCTTTCATACGCCAGGGCTACTTAAAGACTGTGTGATCGTCCTGTAGGTGCAGCTCCCTCCACAAGCTAGTAGCAGAGCCAGATTAAGCCAGGAGAGATCTTTGGGGGGCCTCGCTCAAACCCAGGGCTGTTTTGACTGTCCTGCCCGGTGGCCTATGATATATGTGTGTGTGTGTGTGTGGAGGAGTTTGTAAGCTCCTTTTTTGCCATGGATTTCTCTCCCTTGTGCAGCGGACCAAGCTGCCGAACTGACCCCCGAGTTCTCTTCGGTTACTTAAACCTGGGACACTGAAGTCACAGACGTCATTATTATCCGATCCACTAGTTTGATAGGTTGAAGTGTTCACTTGCACTGTTTTCTTTTTGATTTCTACATTCAAAAGTAAACAGTGTAGATATTTGTAGTTGGTAGCACTTATTATCATATAGATTGTACACCAATAATACCCATAAGTTGACAGTGTATACTTTTTCTACACCACTGTACATGTATGCTCATCAACTGGATGTCTTTTAGAAGTTCACACACACATAGTGAAACTTAAAGGGATACGCCACCTAATTTCGGGAAATTGCTTATCTTTAGTCAACCCCTAGTTGAACATGGAAATACATAGTATTTTTTCTCTATGTGTCTGTAATGCCTAGTTCGACAGTGTA
>JASCQX010000109.1:2090228-2104308 GCA_030264415.1 Sardinella fimbriata
CCCAAACCCTCCCTACCCGCGGAGTATGGTGGTGGTGGGGTGGTGTACAGTACTGTACTGTAAGTGGCCCCAGTGTGTGGAGTGGAGTGGAGTGGAGTGGAGTCTGTGCAGGCCATTTGGGCTTGTTTGGAGGCACTGTAAACAGCCAGGGCCGTCCACACAGCTGACACAGTTGGCATTCTGAGTCTGGAAGCTGTCAGGGGGGAATGGAGCCCCCACCACATTCCTCCATGTGAGACGGCAGCCAGCCCAAAATAAACAGCACAGAAAGGTCATATGGCTCCCTCTCTCTCTCTCTCCCTCTCTCTCTCTCTCACTTTCCCTGTCTCGCTCTCTCTCTCACTCACTCTCTCTTTCTCCCTCATTAATTCTCTTACTCCCTCTCTTTTGCTCTCAGATCCACTACTCTGGCTCCGCCCATGACGTAGCACAGGCTCCTTCCAGCTTTTCTCCACTTTTCCCTCTCTGTTTGGGGCCTGCCCAGGAGCGCCAGAGCAGCAACCTGTGTGTTTACACTCACAGAGAGACAGAAGATCCCCCTGCATAGGGACATACAAGTACAGTACACTTCTCTAGCACAGCCAGCAGAACAGAAAGGACCAAAAAAAACTTCACCTCTTTGCAATATGTACAGTATTCATATAAAAGCTATTAATAGATCAATAACGACCACAAAACAGGATAAGGATAAACATGGTAAAGACTGGACAACCAACACTTGCCATGTGATTGGGGAAATGGCATATAAGAACTGAAGATTTGTCTGTGTGTGTGTGTGTGTGTGTGTGTGTGTGTGTGTGTGTTCGCCTCTGCCCATTGCCTACAAAGCTTTATCATTGTCTCATAATGGGCACTGCAATAACAGTCATAAATCATGCATAGTTATATTTATAATGCACTCATCGTGTTTCATCTAAAGCTGATTTGTCTGGAGGGCTGTTCATAATTATCTTCTATGGGACCACAGACT
Source organism: Sardinella fimbriata (assembly GCA_030264415.1). Classification (NCBI taxonomy): domain Eukaryota; kingdom Metazoa; phylum Chordata; class Actinopteri; order Clupeiformes; family Clupeidae; genus Sardinella; species Sardinella fimbriata. The sequence continues at coordinate 2,091,199 of JASCQX010000109.1, forward strand.
CCAGCAACGTAATTCAGCGTGTTTCACTACTTATTCCATTGACAACTGCACAGTGAGTGTTGCAAAAGAGATCCAAAATATTTAAGTGCTTAAATTAGCGCATATGCGCCCCTCCCAGCAACGGACTACACACATTCACAGAGATAAACAGATGCACACACATGCCCATACACATACTCACACACACATATATAAACACACTCACACACAAGCACAAGCACACACACACTCTCACACACACACACAAATAGTCCCTCGTATTTTTCATGCGCCTGCATGTTCACTCTTCGACCTACTTTCCAACTAATGCGTGGAGTCACTCAGACCCACACACACACACACACACTCCTTAACTCACACAAACATGGTTGGTTATGAATGTAAAACGACATCAACTACATGCAGTGATCAGACACATGAGGAGCAGGTGTGACGGCAGCAGCAGAGTAAACTGACAGAGACTGGTCCTGGTTCAGCCTGGTTAAAGGTAGACTGCCAAGAGCAGAGAGGACGGCTCTGATTCTGGATCAGCTTGGGTAAAAAGTAGAGCGCTAAGAGCAAGAGATAAAGCCTTACTGTACCTCTCCGATGTGTCCTGGCCGCAGGTGGACGCTTGGGCGCTCTTCTGAGGGTTTCTCTCTTTTCTTCTGCTTGTCAACTTGTCTCCTATCTCCTCATTTCTCTCTCCACTCACTGCGTCTCGCTCCCTTAGCAGCACTTTGCTTCTCAACTTGGCTCAGTCAGTGTCATATGATGGCAGCTTTCTCTCTCTCTTTCGCTCGCTCTCTCTCTTTCTCTCTCTCTCACACACACACTCCTCAGTCTCTCACTCACTCACTCACTCCCTCTTACGCACGCTCTCTCTTTAACACACACACACATACTTGCTCACATGCGTTCACACACACACTCACACACACACACACACTCGCAGTGGCGTGTTAATGAATTAGTGTGTCCTCACATGGAGTGTATCCGCGGAAATGTGAACTTCTTTTAACCCCCTCTCCCTAACAGGACAGTGCCAAGTGACGGCCAGTCATGCAAGTCAATTAGTGTGCATGTGCTTCTGTGTGTGTGTGTCAGTATGTGTGTGTGTGTGTGTGTACTGTATATGTGTGTACTGTGTGTGTGTGTGTGGTCATGTGTAACAAGGGGGTGAAAAGTGTCCAGTTCAGGGTTCAAACACAGCAAAGTGATAATGTATTATCTGAAAGAACCAAACAAGTACCAAAAAAATATACAGTACAGTATAGTATATAGCCAATAACTCATGACAAGAATCGGTGCCTTACAAGAGGGTTTGTTGAAATCTATTATCTATCACAAGAGTAAAACCCAATTATTCTGGTGATGAGAAACAATGTTTTTAATGGCTGCATTAATAATACAAAGCATGCAATTACTTTCAGTGAATTATTTCACTTTAAATGCGTTTAGTGCCTAACCAATAATTAAATCGTTACTCCTAATTAGTCTGCACGTTTGATAATAGACCTGGAGGTAGCAGTATTGTAGCAGACCAGAGAGAATTAGAGATGTGAACCTCAAAGAAAGAAACCAGGCCTCTCGTCTTTTATGTAGAAAGTGTGTTGCATGGCTTTAAGAAAAACGATTGGCTGTCCAACACAGGTGAGTTAAACATGTAAAAAGCAGACATTGATAGTTTGTTTATCATTTATTCAAATATCTTAATAATAACTATATAGCATTATTATCTTTCATTAAAACAATAGAAATTCTGATATATTTCCTTACCTCTGCATACACACGTTCATACTGTATATTGTCTTCATATATAATTTAATTTATAGATTTGACTATGCTCTAAAATATTCTTTTTAAAATATATATAGAGATGCTCTCTACAGAACCCATTCTATGAAAAAAAAACAACAACTCTCCAGATACAACATACTGTTTGTTTATATTTGTGTGGGTGTGGGTGTGCATGTGTGTTTAAAAATTTTAGGTGTGTTTGCATGTACTGAAAATCTATCAAACCTTAAGTGTTTGTGTGAGAGTGTGTGTGTGTGTGTGTGTACATTTGTGAATGTGTGTGTGTGTGTGTGTGTGTTTGTGTGGGTGCCCAATGCATTCACAACAAGCTGATTATGTAGAGAGCATCTCAAGGGGAAACTAAAAGCCCAACAGACCCCCCGCAGGATTCAGACTATCTGGAAGACAAAGATCCTTTTTTGAGCTTGAAAAAGGTGTACATACTTAACCATTATTACTATAACTTTAAACTATAATTATCATCATCATTATCATGATTGCAATTAATGTCTTATTCCTCCGTCACCACGCTCAATATCATCTGTATCGGCGGCACATTTGTCACAACATCACCCTGACCGATTACTCCAGAATTGCGGTCTTCTCCCCACCCTCATCATCATCACTGTGCTTCCTGTATGGAGTCACAGTCATGGCGACAGCGAGGGGGGCAGTGTTCCATAACACAACATCAGAAAATCACATCATATCCATTAACGGTGTAATAATAACAATTCCATAAACTGAAGAGTTGTCATCCAGACCCAGCGGAAAAGAAAACAACATGTACTGTAGTAGTGCCTAGCAAATTTAAAACAGCTTGAAGCTTTGCTCCCCCCTGCCACCTCCATGGCTTGGTCACCACTATAGTCAGAGTCTTTGTCTAGCAGATGGAATCGTGTTCATTGATTGGATGATCAGATGAAATCACGCTGATTGATTGGACGATCGATTTGTTCTGATCACTTTGAATGTCTTCGTTTTGTTTAATGAGGTGTGAAGGTGTGCATGAGTAGCTATGTTACTCTGTGTGTGTGTGTGTGTGTGTGTGTGTGTGTGTAGGTGTGTGTATGGTGTGTATGTTGATCAGTAAGTTACTGTATGTGAAAAGATCTGTATTCCTCTGTACATGATTGTATTGGTTAAACCACAGGTGTGCAGTGAACCACGCAGGAAATCACTCCAACAAACAAAAAAAAAAGAAAAAAGGAAAAAAGAAAAAGAAAAAAAATCTTCTCTCGCTTGCATTTCTCTCCAAGTTCTGTTCAGGTCATTTTAAGCAATCTGTCAGTCCTCAGGCTCTCAGTTAGCTTAGTTTCTTAATAGCCTCTCTTCCCCCCATTCATTCTCTCAGCTCTGAATCCCCTCATCTTTCATTCTTTCGCTCTGTCCTTCGGACGAAACAGTAGAGACAGAGAAAGGAGAGGAGAGCCTAGGAGAAAGGGAGGGCAAATGAAGAGGTGAGAAAAAAAGGAGAGAGAGAGAGAGAGAGAGAAAAAAAGAAGGATAAGAAATAGAGAATAGGAAAGGAGGGAAAAGAAGAGGAGAGGTATCTTAACCATCTATAGACAGCAAACTCTATAGATATATGGATAGATACTGGGAGGGTGGAGTTACCAGATCTATGCGCTGATAGATCTCCCACAGCAAGTCAAAAACAAAGGCAGACGGGGGGAAAGGGAAGGAGACTAGCAGAAAGTCAACAAAAGACCCTGTGCCTTCCATGCTACTTCCAAAGAAAAGCAAGACCAAAACCAAAAGCAAAAGACAGAGAGAAAGAGACAGGACAAAAAGAAGACAGGCTCTGTGTCTACATCAAGAGAAAGAGAGAAAGAGAGATGAGAAGAAAAAAAAAGGCAGCTCCTCCCCTCGTCTACACTCCTCCCCTGACGCTTTCTGCTCCCTCACTCTTTCCGTGTAGGTCTCCGCCCGTCCTGCCTCACCTGTTGGTGAGTTTGCGGAGCGCCCGCTCGATGTTCATCCGGTGGCCCACGCGGCTCACGCCCAGGTCCAGGAAGTCCTCTTTAGTCAGCGACGGCAGGTGCGAGCCGTCAATCTCGTTGTCCAGGAAGCGCTCCCGGTGCTCGGCCAGGTTCAGGTACACCAGCCAATCGGCGACGTCGTACTTGCTCCAGTAGGGGAGGGGCTTGGTGGCAAAGGGCCTGGCGGGCGGGGGCAGAGTGAGGGGCGGGTAGTTACCACAGGAAGGGGAGGAGACACCGGACAGGAAGTGGGTGGGGGAGAGAGAGCGGGAGGCCAGGAGGGGGTTGGGCGAGGAGGCTACGGTCGGGGAGAAGAGTGGCGGCGGGGTGCTGGGGAAGTAGGCGTCAGTGATGGGCATGGAGTGGGCCGGTGGGGTGAGCGGGGGCTGGAGCTCAAACGGGGCGTTGTACATGGAGCTGGGGAAGAGGGGCAGGGAGGAGGGCCGGGGGGGCCCTGACTGGGGCCGGTCCGTGCAGGAGATGAGCGGGCTGGGAGCCCGACGGCGCGGGGAGTGGTGGGACTCGGAGCGACGGAGCTCCGCGGGAGAGTTGAACTGGAACTCTAGCGCTTTGCCGCGGTACTTGGTGCGATGCTTCGGGGACGTGGGGTAGGGAGAGTAGGACGGGGACATGGGGGGGTGGGAGCGGGAGGAGGGGGAGAGGGGTGGAGCTGCATGAGAGAGGGCCGAAGGGGAAAGAGGGGGGGCGGTGTGGGCGAGTGGGGAAGGGGGACACGTCCAGTCCGAGTAAGGCGGGGGCCCGGTAGGAGTAGTGGACTGCAGGAGGTTTAGAGGGCTCGGGACCAGAGTTGGGGACATGTTGGGGTTGAGCGAGGGGGGCAAGGTTGGGGGCATGGGGTGGTGTGTTGGGGACAAGGGGAGAGTAGGGGACAGGGCCCTATGCAGGACGTGTGGGACGGACACAGGGAGAGGGGATGTGGAGCGTAAAGGGGGGCTCATGACTAATGTGGTGTCCTCCTGGAACCTGCCAGAAAGAACAACACATGAACACACAAAACATACAGACATGATTACATGAATCACAGGATTACCTGAATTATACTTTAAAGGTACACTATGCAACGTTTTGAGGTTAATATATCAGCGTCATAGTCACTTTGATGGTTAAATAGTTCATTCCGGGGGCGAATGAAGGCTATTTTGCTGCCGTCAAACCCTTCCTATCGGCTTTACCGTGTATGCAATTTGAAATGACTCGCCCGGCACCCATAGGGCAAAGCGAAACTAAAACCCAAATGAAGCTGACATCGCGTTTATTACCTTATTAGTCAACGTAACTCCACAAAAAAATGATCATTGTTGGTTTGTATACTTTGGTCTGAAGAGTAATCCACATGAATTGGTGAGAATGTACAATCTTGTTGCTATATTTTAAATAAATCGCTGCCTGTAGGGGGAAGGCGTGCATAGTGTACCTTTAAGTTAGATTACTAAAAAATGTAAACATTCATAATTTCATCATGTTTCCACCCAAATAACAGGTGTCAGTGCTGTTCAGTGAAAAAGAAATGGCTCCTCACCATGCTAGTACTGTACCACCAGTGGGTAGCCTAATCACTATACAAATTGCAGAGATGACTTGTTTAGTCACTATTTGTGATCTAAGACAAAAACTCCACTTTTCAACTATACACCATACAGGCTATTGCTCCATTTTTATACTCACTTTCTCCTGATTAGCTAACTAAATGCTAAAAGCTAAAGTGAGGATCAGGCTAAAAGCTAAAGCTATAGCTAGAATCAGAATCGGGCCATTTCTTTTTCACCTCATGTCCCTTAACCACTAATCAGCTATTGCACTCACAGCTTTTGGCTGGTAAAAGACTATGTTCATGCATCATACATAGTTAATAGCTTATTGGTTTGCTGGCATAGCTCAATATTTACTTAGCTGCCTTTAGCTAGGTTAGCAAGTTAACACATTTGACTTAACTGTTCTTATCACAAAAATCACATTCTGTTATTCATCACCTGTGGTTAGTAGCATAGCATATTGCTAACAAAACTATGCGTGGAGCTGTAAGTAATGTCTCTGAATACAAAGTGGCTAGCTTTCAAGCCACATATTTTTGCAATGAGCAACCCAGAAAAAAACATCTAACTGTTGTCTTTCTAAGTAATCTCTCTACACTCCCAACCAGTGGCCACAAGCAAACAGTGAGAGAGCTGAGTCAGAGGCGGGTGTCATGTCGTGCAGCAAGGTGTGATGGGCATGACCTGATTAGCCTGAGGTTTGCGGAGAAGTGTGAGGGTCAGGTGTTAGTGCTCAAGCTCTGACCCCGTGTGTAGGTTGCCCCCTCACCTGCCTGGGGGGGCGTCCTTCTGGCTCTGCCAACCACCCATCTGCTGCAGCTTGCTGCTGAGCTCATTGATGATGCTGGCCTTCACGCTGGCCAGCGGAGAGTTCAGCCGACGGTCAATAAAAAGCGGCGCCCGCATCCCTCCCTGTTCGCCCTCGTTCGTTCCCCCATCCTGGCCCAAACCCAAGCCCAGACCGCGGCTTCGGTCCTCTTCCTCGTGCGTTCGGTGCCTGTGGGGCTGCTGGACGAAAGGAGCTGCGCTGGGCTGCCGTCGCAGTGGCGGCACTGGCTTGCCGCTCGGATGGGTCCGGGCATGTGTGGCATCGTTGTGCATTTTGTAAGCTGCCAAAGAGTCCAGGGACTCTCTCCTATCCAGGTGAGCTCGAGCCTTACCAGCCACTCTCCCTCCTCCAATCTCCATGCTTTCTCTGCTTCTCCTCTCCACTCTCTCCGCTTCCCGCATCCCAAGTTTGTCCAGGTGGTGGTCACTGCTGCTGTGGCTGTCCAGCTCCTCGATCCCAGAATCCACCACCGCCTCCTGCCACTCTCCCCTGCTGTCCACCGCTTTATGGGGAAGCTGATTACCGACCGTGGAGGCAGCGCTAGTGGTGGTAATTGCATAAGGGGCCTGGCTGGTCGTCATGGTAGCATAGGTGACGGTGGTGGTCAGGGAGGCATTGCCGCGGTCCTGGCCCTGGGCTGGGGCGAAGAAGAGAGGCTGAGGCCGATGGAGGGACTGAGCAGACGTGGCCGAGGTGGAGGAGGAGGCCGGCGGCGGATTGGAAGGGTTAAGAGCGGAGGGGGACGTAGATGGAGGAAAGGCTTGCGGCGAGGGGAGGGACGGGGAGAGTACCGATTGCGTGAGGTTGGCTACTTCGCTGTCATAAGACGTTAGGCTTGACGCTGCAGAGTCCCCGGCCTGAGGGGAGGGTAAGGGGGGTGGGTGAGGAAGATGGGGTGGATGGGGTGGATGAGGAGGAGGAGGAGGCTGAGGGAGCGCGGGCGGCGCTGGTGGCTGCGGGGGCAATGACTGGTGGCTGGGGGTGTTGGCGGGGAGTTGGGGCGCCACCACCTGGTTAATCTGCACGGGCAGCGACTGACTCGAAGGGTCGGACGCCGTCGAAGAAAGAACCATGTTGGACGGGGGGATTTTGGGGCAGAGTTGGGGTGGAGGTATCAGGGGATTGGGGGGGAATAAGTAGGGGTGCACCACCGCAGAGGGGTGGACTGGAGGAGTAGCCTGCTGCTGCTGCTCTTGAGGCGCTTCTGACTGGGGCTGGGGCTGAGCTTGCGGAGGGTGCTGGGGCTCCTGCTGGGACTGGGCCGGCTGGAGCTCCGACTGCTGCTGGGCGCCCGATAGCTTATGCTGCTGCTGGGTGTGGGATTGCTGATAATGGTGGGCTTGAGGCTGCGCTTGCTGCTGCTGTTGTTGTTGTTGTTGTTGTTGGGCTGATGATGCAGGGGCCCCTCTGTTTCCGCGATCGTTACCATTCGCAAATTGTAGCGGTGGCGGCAATGGATCCACAAACACAAACTCGTCGTCCACGTCCACGGATGGCGCTGGAGGGGGAAGCACCATGAGCCCGACCCCTCCCTCCGGAACCTCCTCAGCACCCGTCATCGTGTCCGTCGTGTGGGTAGGGCCGGCCGAGAGTGGGAGAGGCGCCGCATGGGAGTTTGGGAACCCTACGGCGTTAGCGTTAGCATCGCTCTCCATCTGCAGGAAGGAGGGTCTGCGAGGCTGAGACTGCTGATTGGGCGCTGCCGGGGGAGCTGACTGCAAAGGGCCCCTCCCATACACTTCTGCCCGATCAGCCTCTCGTTCCCAGTCCCTCTGGTACTGAGCCTGGTACTGATTTTGGTACTGCTGTTGTTGGTACTGGTTGTGGTACTGATACTGGTTTTGCAGAGCTGACTGTCTCTCCTCGGAGAACCTCACTCTCATTCCCTCCCTGCTCAAACTCTCTTTGTCTCGATCGCCTCCCTCCCCGGACCAAGGCCCGCTGCCGGCCAATCTCATCATCCGGGGAGACTGTGGGCGGCTCAGGGGGGACGGGGCAGCAGAGGAAGGGGAGGAGCCTGTGATGTACAGCACCGGGGGGTGTTGGTGTTGGTACACGTAAGTGGCGGACGGGTTGTGTTGAGGGTTCGAAGGCGATGCGGTGGAGGGAAACGCCCCCACGCTCGACATCTGCCTGCCGAAGTGGCGCTCTTCGCGCCTCGTGCGCCGGTCGTCCTTCAGCGCCCTTTCTCGTGCGGCAAGAGCCAGTCCCAGCGGCGAGGACGGATCTAGAACCTTCCCCGTGAGAGGATGGATGAAGGTTGTGGTGTGCGTGTGAGTCTGCGGTGAGGCGTACTGAGGCAGGCCGAAGGCCGGCGGCATGCTGCGTCCCTGGGTGGTCAAGTTGTCCCCGGAGAACAAGCCCTCGTCAATGGATTTGGAGGGACGCAGTCGGGGGGACGTATTCTCGGCCTGGGCGGTGGGGACATCCTCCAACAGGTCCTCCTCGGAGGAGTAGAAGAATGAGGCACTCTTGCGCCGCGAATCCCGGTACCGCTCTCGATCCCGCTTGGCTTTCCCCATTGTGCCACCCCCTTGAGCTCCGGACGTGTCTGTTCTCTCCGGGGGAAGGGAGGAGGGTAGCGATGCAGGCAAGGGTGGGGAGGGCGGTGGGCTGGGGGGCTCAGGGGCCTCCTCCTGCTCAAGGTCAGGGGGCTGCTCGGCCTCCATGCTGCTGCCCTGGCTGGAGCGGCCGCTGCTGCTGGTGGAGGGGGCTTTGACGATGATAGTGGGGATGGGGATGGAGCTCTTGTCTGTGCCCGCATCCTGTGCCTGTGCCTGGCTGCCTCGCGGGGGACGGCCCGCCACTGCTCCATCCTCCACTTTGGGCTGCTTGAGCAGGGGGCCCCTCCCCGCGGTTCTCCGTCCCGTGGTCTTGGCGACCGCCTGCTGCGGTGGTGGCACTGCGGTGGCCTTGGCAGTGGCCATGTTGCTCGGGGGCGTGGCGCTGCTGTAGCCCCGCCTCAGCCCTCCCATTTTGCCCCCGCCCCTCCAGCCGGAGTCGGATGACTCCCTGCGCGAGGTGGCCCGGCTATGCTGGGGCGCCATGGCTGTCTGTGCGTGGGGGGGCAGGAAGTGCGAGGAAGGGTGGCTAGGCTCAGACCTCCTGCCGCCTGCCGACAGCGGGGGCTCTGGGGGCGACGTTTCTGGCGGTGGCGGAATGTCCTCGGGGCCAGGCACAGACAAACTGCGTGACAGCTTCATGGTGGGGGGATGCAGGAAGCCCTTCTCCTCATCTGCCACCCCTGTCACGGAGAAGAGGAGAGGGAGGTGGAGAAAGACAGAGCATGATCAAGGGTGGGGTGGGGGAGAAAGGGAAAAAAAAAACTGCGACAGAGGCACTGCAGAGAGCAGTTTAATCAATCTCCACCACATAAATGATCTAACTTCAGCTCACAACCTGGCTCCATTATTTGCCTATTTGTTCACTGCTAAATTTAGGCAAGCTCATATTTTAGAGCAGTTCAGAGCTACAAATCATGCATCAAATTGAACCCTTATTTTGGACTAAATATGTACATGTATTTCCTCAGGGTATGTCAGCACACTGCGCAGTAACAGATTAGGTTCTACACAGAGAGATTTGAGGCTACCGCTTTAGTCAAGGCCTCTTCATGTGGAAAATGTGTTTTAGTCATTTGCAACATGGTCCACGGACCATATTGTTTGTCGTCCTACAACAGTATGCTCGTTAAAAAAAAAAAAAAACCTGCTCCAGTGATTGCAAAAGACCTCAATAAATATGGACCACTGTGCTAGTGAGGTTTCCCAGGTCAAGCACACACAGTAGCAGTGAGGTAAGCCTGTTCAAATTTATCAGCAGCCAAAAATGGGGCGTAGGGCACAGTGATAGCCCTGAGTCTCTACAGACATTTAATTCTCTTCATCCAGCTCAACATAAATGGCTCTGTGAGCAGATTTACCAAAGAGCGGCAGTGCTGGACACAAACAGTGAACGAACAGTGAAGGCACTGCTAGAGTCTCAGTGCTATGCAAGGACCTCTAAAACAATGTTTTAAAGGTTTTATGTGCTTTTCTCTAGTGGTGTTCTTGCTCGATTAAGACTCTGGCCTTCAATCATCTAAATTTAATACTGAATTTAGCAAAGACCTGGAGAAACAAATTATTGTGGTTCACTGTGTTGGTTCAGGCATGTAGTCTGGTTAAGTACAACAGAGCAAACTAGTTCAGCTGCAAGGAAACATGCGGTCATGAACATGGGGGCAACAGTAGATCATTTGTACAAATGAATTTGAGACGAATAAATACCAGTCTGCCAAACAAAACACCACACATACATGTAAGGAACTCTATTAACAAAAAGACAAATATGTCTGACACATTTACAGAACAACTGAGTACATAAAAGATTATTTTCACGGATATCACAACATTCCTTATGGCCATTTCAACACAAATTAGGCTGTGAGCAACTTTGATGAAAAAAAGGCCATTTACTGTAACTAAAATTAACTGACAACACAACATGGCCGTATTCACACTTACATTTACACTGTTTATAGATTAGACTTAAAAACATCATCGTCGCCAAAAAAAGAATTGTAGAACTCTACGTGTTCTATGCGTTGACTACATAAACTGATGAAGCTGTGGAAAACAGTCTGAGGCTCACCAATGGACTTCTGCCGAAGCATCAGACCATGCGGAGTGGCGTGGCCTGATGAAAACTGGACTTGGTTATAACCAAACCCAGACCCTGATGACATCATGCCAGCACCTGATTGTTCAAAACTTGGTTGCTAAGAGGCAAAAGAAAAACAAAGAGAGAGGAGGAAGAGGAGATGAGGAACCACACTCTCCAAGACTTATGTACAGCACTAGAAAGTATTGCACTAGGGTCACAATATGCAATACTACACAAATCTACATAAATCTACAGTTCTGTACCTTCAGGCAATTCTCCATGTAAACAAACACCACTGTAGGATAAATAAAGAAACTGTCTCTTTGTCGAATATTCAAGATCACTCTGGGCATCCCTTTGAGTTGCAAGGGTAGATTTTGTCCAGCGTTTCATTATGGCACCCTCAAGGGTATTGAGCATTACTGATCCTGCCTCCCTCAGCAAGTTCCCGCACTAATATCCTAGCCGACACTTAAACTGTACAGTACTGGTGCCCAGCGTTTCTGTCCCCTATGGATGCATTATGTCATCGACATCTGAGGAGTGCAGTTTCAGTGCTCCTGGCGCACTGGGGCTCACGTCTCTGCCCACCTCCGGAGTTAGGGGTTCCACTGCCATGGCAACGGTACCTTGTTAGTGTAATAGCCCTTATTGCGCTCTCTCCTCCCTGTGTGACCCCGCTGGGCGCCCCCCTCAGATGGACTAATGGTCTGCTGAGCAGCTGCCAGGATCTCATCCAACTTATCTACAGTGGGGAGAGAGAGAGAGTGAAGGGGAGAGAAGTGGGAAAGATGGGGAGAGCACACAAGAGAGAGAGAGAGAGAGAGAGAGATGGGGAAGGGGGTAGGGGTGGGTGTGTGGATGAGGAAGAGGGGGAGAGAGAGAGAGAGAGAGAGAGAGAGAGAGAAATGAGGAACCAGCACATCTCTATATGTTCCTGCCAACCCACATGCAGTGCATCATGCTCTATGCAAGTTGATGTGAGTCTGGCATGTAAGAGCAGTTATTAGCTGAACTCTTACTCAGTGCCATTTGATAGACGCTTCTCTTCTTATCGGTGGCCTGGGAGGACTCGTATTCTGGAAAAAAAGAAAAACAACAGAAGACATTTGGTGGTGACCTTCAAAGAATCCCAAAGTGGCGCTTCAGTCAGTGCCTAGCCGAAAGAAAAAAACAAAAACCCTCTTCTTTGGGAATGATGTGTGTATGCATGAAGCATTCTAGCAGCATATAATCATCAAAGTTTCTTGTGGAGAGGTCGAGATAAAGGTTGCACTAAATTGAATTGAATTTTTTTTTTCTCGGATGGAGACATTTTAAAGGGAAGAAGTAATTACCTGCTTTCTTCTTCCAGGGAGAGGCGGCTATTACAGGGGAGAGAAAATTTGTTAAAACTACTGTGCGAGCGGCATGGAAATGATACATGTTAGCGAAATGCGGCGTACATACATGGGAGGTCAAATGACAATGACAATTACGCCAATGACTATGGTGTGGATCACAATGGTGGCGATGTTGAGGATGATGGTGGTGATGATGAGGAAGAGGAGGAGGGGGTCTTCATGGTCATATACATTCATGCGTGTGAGCAGGAGAGAGAGGAAGGTGAAAATGGAGAGATTCACACCTTTCTCCACTGAAGACGGACCAGAGAGGACGGCGGAACAGAGGGAGCAGAAGAGTCAGTCGGGGGAGAAACACACACACACAAACACACTGTAAACACAGGCTCCATACATTAAGAAGCAGTATGTACAGTAAATCAAAACAACAAAATAAAACCACAATATCACAAGCAAACATTTTATAAAATTTTCAAAAAAATTTTATGACACTTAAAGCCTGTATTCAAAAAGCATTATAAACACTTACGTGTAGGCTAATTGACATAATTACCTCTAATATATACATTACCCTTAGAAAATGTGTTTATAATGCTCTACAGATAGTCTTTAAGCGAAGTGTTACCAAATTTTGGCATTTGATAAACAAATCATATGTTTGTGAAAATATGTGCCTACTGTATACACAAATGGATATCATTTGTGGAACAGTAGAGGAAGAATCGGTAACACTTTACTTGAAGGGGTCTACATAAGGGTGACATAAGCCTGTTATAAACATGACATGACACATATCATAAACATTAATGGGTAACACTTTATTTTAATGTGTCGCTGTTACAGTGTACCTACCTAATTAGGTACACTGGTACAACCTGTGTAACAAAATGTACTATCATGAAATAGCATTGTACTTACGTTATGTATTTGTGGGTACTGACATATAGTTGTTACATTTTAATAGTGAGTGCTTTTACAAA
>JASCQX010000109.1:3112174-3126271 GCA_030264415.1 Sardinella fimbriata
ACACACACACACACACACACACACACAAAGACACAATCACATTCAGGTCATGGGCAAAGTACGCTGCTTGTCAGTTGTCTGCGGTGGGCTTGTTTTGGGTTTGATGCACACAATGCAGTGCAATGTCAGCACCCGAAATCTTGGGCAAGGCTGTCTTAGCTCTGAGCGAGTGCACAGTGAAAAGGCTCAGTCTTTTGCTGATGTTTTTACAGGGCTCGTGTCCTACTTGGGTGGGCCTGCGCTACAGGTACGGTACGGGCATCAGAGGGAGGCCCATGGGCGGTCTCCTCACTGCCGCCCGCCCGGACCTCCTGACCAGCCCCAGTGGTCCTTCCATCAGCACCCCCATGTCTTTGCTGCCAAGCCGAGTTATGGAGATTTGTTGGAGGGAACTTTTCAAGGCACACAACTCCGTTTGACACAATCTCATAGGTTTGGGCAGGAGGGGATGCATTTGGGAGGGGGGGGGGGGGGGGGTCTATTTTAATTGCAGTCAATTCCTCGCTCGCAGAATGCATAGATTGATGACTCAAAAAGTATTTTGTGAAATATTCAGATGTAGCCAAAATATCATCTGATAAACACATGTAGAGTAAATTTGTTAAGACCTACATAATGCAGAAAAGTGAAATGTGTCCACTACTAGTCTCTTTTGCCAGTGTAATTGTACTCTCATAAGTGATTTCATTATCAGACCCGCTGTGAGACCTAAAGGAACTGAAACACCTGCAAAAGCGTGCCTGTATGTGAGGGGGTGGAGTGGGGTGGTGCCTAACCTATAACCTTTTGACCTCTGACAAGGCTGCAGGCTAAGAAATGTAATTTTGTTGCAGGTGGACAACAAGTGAAAGCATGTTATCATTTCAGATTGGCTTTTCATTAGCTCTCAGTATAGAACTGACAACTGTGTTAAAGTATATCTCAAACATCCAAAACATAGACACAAATAATATTTTAAACATTTTTAGTTATTTCAGATTTGATTGACACTACTGTATCAATCCATAACCTACTCATTCAGAAAGATTTAATGGAAAACCGTAGCACCCTAGCAAAATGGTGCGAGCAAAACTTCCAGACATTCTTTGTTGGATGTCATCCAAATTAATTTGGGGAACAACTTGGCAATTTACCCTACAATAGTCTGATTATTAGCCTAATATAATTCACTTCTAATCATGTCCATGCCCTGTTGGAAAGTTAAATGAAGGTTTTGCTTTCCCTTCTTCTCAGAGTCTGACCAGTCCCATGTGTATGATGATCCTTCTGCAACACCAGATGAGGTACATTGGAATTTAAGGAAATTATAACTCATGATTTGCGCGTTAATAGGCATATACCTGTTTGTTGCTCATAAACCTGAATGACTTGTGATTGATACTACTGAAGCGGCAAGATCCATCCTACGACTTGCCATATTTTGCAAAGCTTTTAAATCAAATGAAATGAAAATCTCTACCTCTCCTACAACTCACAGTTTGTCTTCCTCTTAGCAGAAATATCTAATTCATGCAAATAGGCTAGATAAATTATAAATAACTAGATAAACAAATAAATGTGTGCCTTTTCAAAATTAGATGAATGAATGTCTTTTAAAATTCTCTTTCACCTGCACGTTGCGTGTAGTGCTTAAGGTCTATTTCGACCACTATTTCCTCAAGGAGCGCACACCGCGCTCTTCAACAGAGGTCTTACTCCAGGTGCCTGTAGGTGGGGCACTAGCACCACAAAATGGAGTTTCAAGACAGTAAATCCGGCAATAGCTTAACCCACGGGCAAGTTACTGTTACATTGAATCTGTACAGAGAAATATGTTGTTTTTTTCCGTCTCTGTCCCAGTTGGCGGATGCTCCGGATTTTGCCATTTAAATTCATAACACTGATGTTAAAGAACAGGGAAAAAAGTCTTTATAATATATGCAGACATACAGTATTTGTTGGTTTTAACATTACTGTCGTCACGCGCACTTGCGCTTCAAGATGTCCCCGCACAACCTCCAACATTAATTGAGGTAAACTTTTTAACCGTTGGACCTCATTTATCACTCAGGCTACGTGAGGTGGAGCTGACCCAACTACATTTATTTTCAGTCTCGATTTCCACTGGATATTTTACATGTTAATTGTCTAGAATAGGTCTCGGTTTCTTTATTCAGTTTTTTTCTCCTTCTTTATATCGGTATTGCCTCGGGCGATGCTGAAGGCGCCCAAAACCGCACAGCTTCTCCCTCTTCATTTTAGGATCAGAATGAAAATGCTAATTATATGGCAACTGAGCCCTTGACATAATTTACCATTTTCACGTGTTTTACAGTCCTCCAACAAAAATAAATGCAGGGTGTGTGCAAAGAGTAGACTAGAGCGCAAGACTAAAGATAACTGAATAGCCTATAATAGTAATAATCATAATAATAATAAATAATAATATCAAATAATAATAAAAATAGTAATACCACATATTTTAGCTCATATTTAGATGCGCAATGACACTTAAAAAACTCGCAGAATTAGAAGAGGGAAACCTGCGTACACCTTCACAAATTTTACATGCATTAAAATCTATCACAGTTTTTCAAGTTGTGATATATTTAAACTTTTAATTGAAGACGGGTTGTATTAGGACATCTGGACTGACGGTATCAAAGCTGACACCAGCGTCCCAGAGGTTGCTGAAATTTCAGAGTTAATTAGAACGATACATGTTTAATTAAAGCCAATTACAATATCTGAAATGACCTAATCGAAGACTGTTTCCTCGGTGAAGGTGCCCTCAGTTCTTTTTGTTTGCGTTTATGCATCCTGCCTACTTTGATTTTTACTTGGTTTAAAAGGGTTTGCCAACTTCTTGGAGCAATGGATATTTTTGTCGCTTTATCAACATGTGTCAGCGCAAATTTTGCACATCCAGTTTGAAAGTTTACTATAATAAAACAATGCCATTATCATGCAGTCATTAAACACCTCGTCTCTTGCATTCCCGATGGCTTAGCTGACTTTTTATTGATATTGTGACGACTGGTAAGAAAAAGGGAAAATATGGAGGCAAAGGGCAATGTTTTACTATTAACATAACACCATTTATTTTTCACTCAAATTACATTGTGAATAAACTTTAGTCTACCTTCTACATAGTCCTAACATAGCGTATAGGCCTATTAGACATGACAGAAATAAATAAAAGTATGCAGTAGGCTGCTTTGTTAAATAAGATGATGTCTCGGTGAGAGGCAAAGTGATCTTGGATTCATATGCTGCTTTGCCAAAAGGAGGCGCTCTTTATCAAATTTCAGTAAGTACGTTTAGAGTGAACTGGGCTTTGTGCCTTTGAAACCAAGTCATTCGTACTTTAGTGTACTTTCAGGCATTTGAATAGCACGCTTTCACTATCTAATTATGCAGGGCTACATTCAACTTTGCGCATTCTTGAATTATTTTGCAATTAGAAATTTGGTCAGTATGAACTGCAACCAACTTTTCTTTTAGACTTGAAATAAAACTTTAAAAACTGTCTATTGGATTACATGTTTTTGGTGTAGGTCTAATTCATTGTTCATATGCACAATTCTAATAAATAGCAAATTAATACTCTTTTATGTTGCTGTAACATGACACAAGACAATTAATGCCGTCATCATCTACCAAACATTTCCATAGATTTTGAGAGAAGGCTGGCCGTTATCACAGTTAATAACAATAGAATAAGGCCACTTAATAATCTGCCATTATTCAGAAATAGCCTAAGGGCTTAATCATGAATCACGCAACAAATAGTATCTTCGTGACTCTGTCTTGAAATAACTTCACTGTCCCATTCGCTTGGCGCAACGCGAGTTCGATTCCTGATGTCCATTATGGTATAGGTTGCTGTCCAGCCCCAAGACACACTTGCATACACAAGCGTACGCAATACATGCACACATGCACACTCGCAGGCCTATGGCGAGTTCACAGATACCAGTGAGTTTTCAGAAAGTCACAGAAAAGACGCAGTTTCTAAAATAATGATAATTAGACAGAAAAGTTTGTTGATAAATTGTTTGGCTGTGTGAATTTAAGATTGTGTCTTTACATGATCCCTTGATGCTTCAATAGGCTTTTTGACTGTCCGCAAACAGTTGCCTGTGGCTACACTTCTGGACACGCACAATGCCAGAATACTGCATCAAAGGCCGACACTCTGTGCTCTTAACTTACACATGGCCGGCATTTGAACTTGTATTGATATGAAGTCTTTGTATCGAGTAATGAGACAGTGTGGATGCGTATTGATCATGAATGACAGTTATTGCTATTAATTAATGTATAAAAAATGAATTCACCTTTTAACCCTTTTTTTTAATTTCTGGGAACTCTGCAACTTTCTTTCAACTAGACTTTCCATTACGCGTTTTAGCTTGTTTGTTAAAACAATAATCATTTTTGCCCTTTTTCAACGGTTTTGCTAAAAGTGTAGCCTACTGCTGGGTCTGCCTACACCAGTAGGCTATGTTGGCTCAGCGCGCGTCGCGTCTTGTCTCGTCTCGTCCTATGTAGGCAGCGGTCGCGTCTTGGGCTTGCACACAGACCTGGCGCTTTGGCCGTGGAGAGCCAAATAGGAAATCGGTGTATATTTAAGCTTGCTCTATGCGCTGGTATGATGTGCAGAGGACAGCTGGGCAATGGCCATCTGACTGACTTTGCCTTGACATCTGGGAAACCCACTGGTGTGTGGCACGCGAATCGGTTGATGTCGCTATTTAAATGCAAATTTGTGGGGGATCATTGAAGCCTCACCCCGTAAATTCACACAAAAGGAACACTTCACACACAATAAGGAGGAGGGTCGTTTCTTCGGGAGGTCTTGGCAACACCAAGCAAATCTTATTCAAAGCCACACACCTTCTGCATGAGTAACTTTCCTTTTGTCCAGCGTCTACTATTAGCACACTTCTCAAAATAAGATCTAACATTGGGGACATAACATTTATATTTGTAGTAGGCTACTGGGATGTGCAATTTTAAACGGCCTACATTTGGCTTCATAATTAATGATTATTATTTTTATTGTTATTATTATAATTATTGGTAGTACTACTATTATTGTTATCATTATTATTAGTAGTAGTAATAGTATAATTACTGACAATAATGCTGTGGTGGTGTGTTTGTTTATCTCGTCCTTTCAAACATTATTTTATATCCTTTATAAATCATTTGTATTAAAGTAAGATAACATGTAGGCTGTTGCAGTCTGGAATTGCCCTTTTCTGGTGCGACCACATCTGTGTCTATGCAGTGTGCAATGTTGTCACTATATGACAGCCTCTCCCCTAACATCAACCCATATATCACATGAAAATGGTCCACATTGACATTATGAGAAAGACAAAGTTGCTTTACATTAGGTAGGTTCTAATTTATTTCGCCCATGCGGAAGCCTTTAAGAAGAGTCAAAAGTAAAAGTTGGTGAATTAAAGAGCGCATTTTCCACGCTTTGGATCCAGGACCAGATGATCCTAGAAAATGAGCTGAAATAGATTCAGGCTCAGCGCCTGTTGTGAAGAGCAGCTGATTCCCCTATTTCTGTCCAGATGGCTTCTGAACACAGATTTGCATTCATTTTCGCCTAATATCTTCCAAAATAGAGGGGCAGCTGCATTTGTTGTCAAATAAGGTTTAAAACTCCTTTTTAGGACAGGATCGTTACCTACGTGATGGGGTTGTCGAACTTTTCCTCTGCTTCTCCAGTCAACAGTATCAGATTTGAAAGGATTTGACTTAAAACCCTAATTTGGTAATCAGATTGAGATCACTCTAATCTGTAATCTGTTGTACAGATACAGTACTTATAAGCGATAACTTTTTTAGTCGTTGGAAAAAAATATAAATTTACGCACGATTCAACTCGCTTTGAAACGACAAAATAAGCACGCGTGTTTGTTTATCACAAATTAAGTGGATTACTTTTTATAGTCTTTCACTTATACAGAGAGCATGCCATATGAAGAAAAGACGCCCGGCAACATTGCACACACCCTTCAACATGCGTTCACAAGCAGTTTACACGTGCGTAAAGTCAAATTTAAAACTTCAAAATATATTGTATTTTTACTCTTTAAATTTTACTGATCTTTTTTGAACATGTAATCTTATTTACTAAAATAATCATAAAATATAATTTTATTATACTTACGTACTTATTTAGACGACCAGGCAATGTAATGGATTTTGAGACGAGGCAAGAGCAACAGCTTTGATAATTCACTTATCTTTGGCAATAGTCATTAACCCCCAACACCAGCAAAATAGATTGCTCTCTAAAACACATCTCTCTTCCTTTCTACGTCCCCCATCCCACCCCTTTAGTGCACAGGGCTGCGAGTCCCTTGATAACCCAAGTCGGACTTCGATTTTTGTCGATTAATTAAAATATGAACATACACACCCTGACAACTGGCAATAAGACTCTTCTGCCTTGCACCCCTTAAAAGACCGCGCATCAAAATCGTTAGCTGTTACTACATACAAATATTGTATGTATTATCATAAAAGCCATCCACGGTCCGCACCACAGTCGGGGAGGTTGGCCAGCCTATCCCCTAGGTAACTTTGCTCCCACTGCTCTAGAGGAAGTGCACCAAAATTAACGAGAATTATCGCCTACTGAAAAATAATGCATCAGACAATCAGTGCAAGGAATCGCCTAGGCTATGTCAAGAGCACATAGTTTGGGTTTAAGAGGGAATTACATAGCTCTCATAGTAGCGTGGGCTTTGGGCTTCATATATTCTTCTCCGCTATCAGCGTGTACCCAGTGGATGTATTTTCATGTTATGTTTCTGGATAATAAATATCAGTCTATACAAAAAAGGATTTTGACGTGTGTTTTAGGCTCAGCCACGCAAATTGCTACGTGTTGCTGGGTAGTCTATTATAAATCCATTGGTTGTCAGTGGTCAAAACACTGCTTCACATCAGTGTCTAATAAGGGTCTTCCGAACCGTGACTGTCATCTGCATGTCACACTCACTGAGCGTCTGACATGAGCAGTAATGTTTTTGTTGAGGTTCCTAAATCACAGCGCGCGCAACGCATCTTCGCAGTGACTACTACTAACAGTTTTCATCAGAAGAACTAGTGTGACTTTTGTCTAGTACTTTTCCTGGCTCTTCTCCGATTGTTTCACATGAAACAGTAACAAGAGTAACACGACGTACCTGCACTAAGTCATTAATTGCATCCCTAACAACCTTTAGTAACATCTTGCCATGGTCTGTGCGTTTTGTAGAGGGAGTATTTTGCGCCAAAAGCCTACCATTTAATAAAATGTTCATTCCGAACGAGAACTCTGTCAATAAAAGGAAAAGTGGCGATGTGGTTCTCAGGTTGCAGGAATAGTAGTAGTATGTAGCGCACTCACAGATTCAAGCACCGCCAGCGACAGGAATTGTCAGCCTTCCATATTTGGTCAAAGCCACGCCCAGTGCGCGTCACATTCTGACAGTGCGGATCCCGTGGGCTTAGAGTTTTGGCTCCCGGGAAAGGTTCCATTCCTAGGGGATAGAGGGCTGAGTTTTGTATGCTTCCATCCATTCTGCAAGACGCTAAAGGCCCCTCATCAACCTCTCCTGTGTCCGGGAACACCTCCATGGTAATCATTTTTTCGTTTATTTGTCTTTTGGAGCTGGAGCGCCTTGCCAGAAGTGGTCGATTCAGCAGTGTCCTGAAGCTTTTTTGATGCTGTTGTAGGATGACACTAGCCTGAGAGCATCAACACATCACAAAGTTACAAGAAATGTTTTAGCGAATTGAAAAGAAACACCAACAATATCCTGATATTTGAGCGACTTCTTCGGCGAAAGGATCACGGTCCAACAAGCAAAGAGTGGCATCAGTTTCCTACTCTGTAAATTCTTCATGTCGTGCCAACGCAGGACGGGTTGAAGACGGAAACAAGACTTGTGAACTGGGTTTTCTTGCTACAAATCAAGAAGGAACTCTTCCTCGTGTCTTCGAGACTCTCGGAGAAAAGACGCACGAAGCGCGTTTCTAATTTCACTTCTTTCGCTGGAGCTGGTTTGTACGAAAACTGTTTTAATGTTTGGGATTCAGGAAAATATACCAAGAGGAGGGACGACTATGAAAGAGGAACCGCTGGGCAGTGGGATGAATCCGGTCCGATCGTGGATGCACACAGCTGGGGTAGTGGATGCTCAAACTGCCGCCCAAAGGTACGTTTGCCAAAACATCCGATTTTTAATGCATTTCTCAGATCGACCCTAAATCCCCACAATGCCATGTATCAATTACAATCTCCCAGTGCACCTCTTCAGCCCCTTTCCCTCCGTTCATTACATCATATTACTGTTAAAGTGACAAATCAAGAAATCTCCTGTCTCTAAAACGTGCTTTCGCCATCTCCAATGTTTTCATTAGCTGCATCTATCTCAAGTGTATCTCCCTATTTAACCGAGATGGTTTCTTGTTTTTTCCCCGCAGCGGTGTGGGTTTGGCTCGGGCACATTATGAAAAGCAACCGCCATCCAACCTCAGAAAATCCAATTTTTTCCACTTCGTCCTGGCTTTGTATGATAGACAGGGACAACCCGTGGAAATCGAAAGGACCGCTTTTGTGGACTTTGTGGAGAAAGAGAAAGTAAGCGTTTATCGTGTTAATTTCACTTCAACTTAAGCACTTCACACTATAAAACTAGGTCGTGGAGAACACACGTGCACTTACTGTTGATGGAGCTCCTTGTAGATGTCAAAGCAACCATGCAACACTTTCCCTTTTTCTAAAACGTTTACATAGAGACTAATTTAGCCTACTTAATTGAGAATAATAACATACCTTCTGCCTCGGACAAGTAACAAAACAATAAACACCTTTGTCTGGCGGGCTACTGGAATAACACATAACCAGGCATGGTTCAAATTTATTGTAAAATAAAGTAAACGCGCATGAACTTGTGTAGTGACAGTGAAAGAGTGAAAAATAAGTACACCTCTGATTGAGACGTTGCTTATTTTCAGGAGCCAAACAGTGAAAAAACTAACAATGGGATACATTACAAACTGCAGTTATTGTACAGCAACGGTAAGTGACAATTATACATATTCTCTGTAAGAGTTACCAGTAGTGGAAAAAAGAAAAAAAAAAGAAAAAGGAAGACCGAATTGACATTCACATCATTATTCGCTTATTGCACATGTGTTTTTATTGCCTATGAATTTTTATTTTGCTTTTGGCTTATCCATGCAAAGGCCTATTTACAGTATATCAAACCCTGTGACTTCATAGTGATTTATTATTGTTCATGCTAAAGTTTTTTTTCTTTTTATGAAGCCCTTAAGACGCATATTTATATAATCTTTTTTATTGTTATTTGTGCAACATCACCCATGTAGAAAAGCATGCGATGTGAAATTAACCGTGCTATAGGATATTGTTTAATGATTGTTGGGTAATTAAAGCAATGTGCGACTTCTTTTTACAGGCGTCAGAACAGAACAGGACCTTTACATACGATTAATTGATTCCATGACAAAACAGGTAAGTCACTATATCATACTATTTCCCATTGCATGATTGACAATGAATTGCGCGCTGTCTTGTTTTGACACTGTCTTCAGATAATTAGTCATGACCAGAATATTTGCTAGTTTAAAATACAGGCCATAACTCACCCACCAAAATGTTAAATATAACACAATACTGGATCAAATAAGTTATATTGTAGGTTGGATAAAAATAGTAATTCAGTTGTGGTTGTTTTAATTGAGGAATTGCTAATTGGTAATGGCGACCACAGTCTTTAGATCCAGATTTTTCGGATAATGTGGCTTTGTGGACCTTACCGGACAGAAAGCAACTAGCTGCCCATTATTCAAGTTCTAAGCTCCAGGGGTCTCCCGAATCCGTCTGTTTCAGTAGCGTTTATTACTGGACACGTTTCTGTAATTTCGGTGATGTGAATGATAGTATGCTTTTTCCATAAGGCATCTTGGATTTTTGTACCAGCATGCTAGCTCGGATAATATAGTCAGCATGAGATACTTTAATATGTTATTGTTGTTAATTTGATTTAAAAGCCATGATTGGTTTGAGAGGTTATATTTTTAATTCAAAAATAGACATGGTTGATCATAAACGTGCGCAACTTGTTTAACCTACTTTGCTTCATTAATTCTTTTTGGTGAAGATTTGCACGCTTTTGCGCAACCTAAAACTTTGTTTCAGAAGATACTGTGAATGCACTGAGAGTGCATTTAGTTTACAATCCCCTAATTTTACATTAAAAATGTCAGCCTTGAAGAATAGACTATTCTATTAACAGTGTGCATTGTGAGCGGGCCAGTGGTTTGAACATCTTACTTTCTCTTGAGTATTTTTCCCCTGCTTATTATCGCTGTTGGCGAAATCACAGGGGTTAACTCTTCTGTTTGTAAGAGTCCCCTTTAAATGCGTACGGTTGGATATTATCTTGTGTCTTTTTGTGTCTTGGCAGCTCTAATGCAATAGAAAAATGAACGTTTAATCTCACATCTCGGTGATGCGGTCTGTGTATGATCAAAGAGTCAATGGCGCTGAACAGTCAGTTTATGGATTTCCGTATCTTCAGGAGAGGGGAGGAAAATAAATCACAGCAATGTACATAACTATCGCGTTGCCCATTTAACACATGTAGATACACTCACAATACAACTCAAGTAAGCTGTAGGCCTACAAATAAAATCAGATACTTATCAACTAAATATTTCTACAACACAGGAAAATTAAACACACTTTATATTTGAATGTATCATGAGTGAATCTTAACAGTAAATCGAAGTGTTTTCTTGATGGTGATTGTTAATATCTAACGCTTCACCCGCGTCCCTTATTTATGCGTTCCTATTTTTCTCGCTTTATGTTTGACGGCCAGAGCAAGTGGAATAGCCTCCCGTTAATGAACTGGCATTTTTTTTTTTCTGCCGCGGCTTTGCTTTTGTACTGGAGCTGAGTCCGCGCGGCAGTCACAGGCGGGCGCGTTGGAGTGTGCTCTACCACAGTACATCATAGACACAGAGAGGGAGGGAGAGGGAGACGGAGCAAAAAAGAACTGAAGGCGAGCGCACCTACAGCTTTACGCCATCTGTTAAAGCCAATGCTCAAAAATTACTCAACCATACCCCCGACACCGCTTTTTATCCAAAGAA
Source organism: Sardinella fimbriata (assembly GCA_030264415.1). Classification (NCBI taxonomy): domain Eukaryota; kingdom Metazoa; phylum Chordata; class Actinopteri; order Clupeiformes; family Clupeidae; genus Sardinella; species Sardinella fimbriata. The sequence goes on from JASCQX010000109.1 coordinate 3,123,353, forward strand.
AAATCATTGTTAGCGCTCAAAATAAACAACAGATTGCCCATTAGCACTTTCCCCCCAAATATCTGCAGATTATAACCACGCTGATGTATACGGTTATGGGTATTATTTACCGTGCCCATCTGCATCTGAAAAGCATTATGTGTGTGATTTCCACTACCGCTATAAGATAAAAAATCTTAAAGGTCTTAAAGTCCGAGCATGTGACAGTATTGTTTTTATGGTGTTACTCTCTCACGTGTAGTGGCTGAGGCAATATTTTCAAACAGTGATTTTGAGAAGGGTCTGCTTGTTATTTGCATATACAAATAAATAAGAAATTGTTGAAATAACTATTCTGTTAGACAGCACTATATGTATCCAATAATGTAGCATATTTTATTTATTCATCCAGTAAATTATATTTGTACTTATAATTGAACCACATTCAATTGTAAAAAATGCGTAGCTGTCTATTATGTTTAATTGATATTAATTTTGTTTTCATCTAAATATGCATGGATTTGTTTTCTATACCGTTTATATTTTCATACATTTGTCTTTCTACTGCCGCCTGTATCTTAACTCTTTACATTGAAAACATAACCAAGTAGAATCTAAAATATATCTATCTTTTTGTTTCAAGGCTATTATTTATGAAGGCCAAGACAAAAACCCAGAAATGTGCCGTGTGCTTCTTACGCATGAAATCATGTGCAGGTAAGACATATTATTGACGCATGTCATATATTAACTTTACCACCACAGCATGAAACCTCTCAAATGTTTAATGTTTGAATTTAGTTATCTTTGCATAATGGTCTGTCAACATTTTTGACATGAGCCCTATATCGCCGTCATTGTGTGAGTCAGTTGCATTGTCCCGCTATTAATAGTTCATGAAGGCCATATCAAGTCTTGATTTGAGATTTTGTCATGAAGAATGTTCTCAGCAGTTACTTCGGTCTTCAGTTGATTTGGGCCTACAGTAGCACTTTAGGACAGAAAGAAAGCCTGTGCCAATATTATTGTGGTGAGGCTGAACAAAATGAAAACAGGTCATTGATGACATCGGGCTCCACTATGCATTTGACTGGACGCACGAATACGGAAGCATTTAAATGCATGGACATGCACCCTTCTGCAATCGCTAAAAACGGAAACAGTCTGGATAGTCACTCAACTCTCGCGCATGAGAAAGCTGAAGGGCTGATGCGCACGAGGCTAACCTCGCCTCGGCATGGCTCTTCATTGTTGTGAAAGTACCTGAGCTATGGCAGCATTTTTTTCTTTAAAGCGCACCATTGGACACGGTGTTTTAAGGCACTACGTGTGGACTACGGTCAGGATATTGTAATGGGGAACATGAGAAACGTCTGGGTCGTTTATGATTCCGGACTGTAACAAGCGCCACGCTCAAGGAGACAAAGAGCCTCCCCTTGACGTTATTTCTCCACATTTGGTAGTCTCAGAGCTCAGTGTTTTCATCAGCACCATCCTCATCATTATTAAATTGTTTGCTGGAAGTTTGGCGCGAAGATAAGACCTTATTTTTACCTCACCTTCCCGGAACTGTTATGTTGTGTATATATATGTACAGTGAAAGGCACAGATGTGAGAGGGAGTCATAAGAGGAGGACTATAGACTTCCTTTAATCACTTTAGCTGTCAGCTTTGGGGAGCTTTACATACTCTCCATACCATATGGTGTTAATTTAGCTCATTTGGACATGTAACCATTATACAAGTAGGCCTTTAACAAATACAAGTAGCATAACATTTTTTTTGAGTAATTTCAACATGAATTAAACCTTACATTATGCAACCACTGGTAGACTTCTACAAAATGTAAGCATTGTCACCACTTTATGTAAGATTGATGCAGGCTTTTGAGCTTGTAATTAATAAATGCCCCACAGAAATACTGGTTGAAGGTGGCATCTTGCATCCTCTCCAGAAATAACAGCTTGACAATTAGAGGTAAACAAAAGCTGAAGCTGTGAAAAGTTATTCCCTTGCCTCCTGGCATCGCCTCTTCTCAGTTCACTGCTAAGGCAAACACCACAACATGTTGTTTTCCATCTTTTAGCAGCAGCGCGCTGCTAGATGTTTATTCGGTGCGATTCTCGGAGAACCACACCAATCAACAGCGGCAAACATGGCCATGATCATCAACTAGCTTCATGACTGATTTGGAAAGGATGGGGGGGAGGGAGGGAGGGGGGGGGGCAATGGAAAAGACACTGCCAACCAAGCATTGCACACAGTAGAGCTTAACCAAGATGTTAAAAGGCTTCGCTTGAACCTGTTTTTGACTGTCACATTTCTTTTCTCCCACTCCCACCAAAGCCGGTGTTGTGACAAGAAAAGTTGTGGGAACAGGAATGAGACCCCTTCAGATCCGGTCATCATCGACAGGTAAGGCGTCATTTTTGATCTTGTTCCCCACGCCTCTCCTTTCATGTCCTCAAGATATGTGCTTGTTGTCCTCCCCAAGACTGCGCCAGGTTGAGCTCTCGTCTGGTCTGTGCTGTTTGTTGTTGTGTGCCGTTGTGATGCACAGGTGGGTTGACTTGGAAACCTGGTCGTCTCTGTGGGGATTCAGTAATTGCTCGCGAGTTGTCAGGGGAAGCAGTTTGGTCGGCCTCTCTTCGTGCTGTGAGGAGCAGTTTATACCTAGTGAGCTGTTGGCTTTCAATTCAGGGGTGGATCGTCTTCATCCTCATTTGTTAACAAGTGTTTGCATTCTGTTGCCGTCCATCTGATTGCCATTATTCTACAAGTTAGCACTGAAAGTGCCTCATGGCCTTCCTCACATGGGGGTGGGCTTTATTGGCTAGTGCAGTCTGAGAGAAAAAGTCCTCTCTGTTCTGCTCTGTTTTAAAGGCTTTCTGTGTAGGCTGGAATTATCATGTCGACAGAAGATGCGTGATTATTATAGAG
>JASCQX010000109.1:3244433-3256852 GCA_030264415.1 Sardinella fimbriata
CCCCACCCCTCCCCCTCCCTTCCCAACTCCCTAACACACCCCATCCAGCCATAAAACCACATCCATACACATTAAAAATAGAACACATCTGAAGCTAGAACAAAGCACTAGGAAGGAGGAGGGAAAGTAATACAATAAGACAATAGCAAATGCTTAATTTAACCTCTAGTAAAATATTAGTCACTGGACATCACATCAACATCATTTTTCCTCCAAAACGTGAATTCTCTGAGACTGAAGTCTGTGTAATAATATAGTACAGTCAGACCTAACCGATATACCATGCTACCAGTCAGACATTCCAGAAATGTGTGACAACTTTAGAATGATAGGGTGCAGGGCTACTATAAAAATGGTGACAGATACTGAATAAACAGTATATATATATATATATATATATATATATGGTTAATTTGACTTTAGATGCATGCTTATAATGTGGCTTCAGTAACTGTGGCCTTGTTTCTATCACATATCTATCGCACAGTCCGTCATGTAAATAAAAGAATGACTATGCTGTTGTAGGTAGGCTACTACAGTAGATCTTTTGGTAGCAGGGCCTATTGAGGGCAGCTGAAGCCCTCCCTGGCTGTGTGGACTGCTGGTGGTTGGACACTAATGGTGGGGGAGTGAGTGCTCAGTGGAGCTGGGTAGGGGGGAGTAGAGGGGGGTGGGACGGGTGGTCTGGCCTCCTCACCACTCCGTGTTCTGGCCTCACTCTCACGAGTCACTGGACTGCCAGCATCCTTTGTCTCCACGCCATGACCATTCAACAGGGGGGCCAGAGGCAGACTGATCCGAATCAGGAAGTCATGAAACATGAGGCTGACCTCAGAATGAGACAGAGGGAGCGACAGAGAGAGACAGAGAGGGAGAGAAAGAGGGGAAAAGAAAACGAGTGAGGCTGGGGGAATGGCTTGCTTATTTGTGCCTGGCTGGCAGAAAACACTGAGCTTTGACATGGAATATAATTCCACGTTGAGGCTTTTAGCAATATTGAGGTTGGTGTGAGCAGTGAAATGGTTAAAACAACAATAGCTAAATGTTTTTGTTGTCAGAATCTAATACATGTTTAAACTAATAATAAAGAAAAAAAAACAATATTGATGGCAATCAAGAACGAGCCCCAAAGCTGCTGGATTGCCTTGTGAGCCCCCTGCATTGCCCGGCCCCATCTGCTTTAATGAGCACATTATCTGCCGTATTCCCCTACATCAGACAAGCTGAAGACATAAATGATTTACAAAAATGGCAAGGTACCCGGCTTCCTCCATATACGTACCTCCAAACTCAATTATAGTTATTAATACTCCAGTCATTGTCAGCCCTGACAGTATCTGAGCTGCACACTCCCTGTGAAATCTAATTTATCTGATGCTCAAATCCATCATTTTCAGAGACCTGGCTTCAAATGCTATATAAAACGTCCAGACTGCACAGATTTGTCTCTCTGACAAAGAAAAAGAGACATGAAGGTGCGTTCCAATCGATGGTGGAATCCCTCGGACTCCGGCACCAGCTGAATATTTTCTCCAACTTTGCATTTTTACTCTTCTTGGTAAGAGGCCCACATGGGAGAGAGCTTGTTTTCACTCGCCGGCTCATCAATACCTAAATCCTAGTGAACAAGTGACACAGAGAAGCTGTAATCAATAGCTCCCCCTGCATTTTTCCCCTCCTTCTGGTCAAATGCTTCAGCAAAACTGACAGGCCTGACACTTGGAACATGATGCAAAATCTTTATCAACAGCCCATTGAGATGACTGGTGAAAAACAAGACGCGGCCATTAATGGGCAAGGCAAACAGCGAATAAACTAGGTCCTCGCCAAGGCATTTGTCAGGTGGAAGAGAGATGCTGGGGTAAACTTCTCCCTTGATATTGATTCGCTTTGAGCCACAGTTAGCAAAAACTTGGTCAATATAGCACCATGGTGAATTGTGTATGTCAGGGAGGGGGGGAAGGAAAAAAATACATCAGTTTAGAAGCCTTAAAGGGTTCACTGTAACCTACTACTGTGTGATGCTCTCTATCTTCATAAAATATTCTCAGTGTTTCATTGTAATCTATTTGCAGTGTTTTGCAGAGTCTTCAAAAAATGCTTTTATTCCCCCCCCTCTTGTGCTAATGCATTACAAATCCATTCTATTGTTTACAGGTGAAGCGCCAGGCTGCCCACTGCTCTGTCTTCCACTGTCAGAAGACTGCTGATCTGATGATGCCTAATTTGTAAAACGAGCCTCTGCATCTGTTTGCAGCTGGAGGCATCATGCTTTGCTTTCTCATACGGTTGAAGGTCATTGCATGAATTATGTGCACAGAGCAAACTAGTGGTGGAGAGTATACCTGTATTGTATTATAATACGCTCCAGTGGGACTCTTCAATCAAGTATTTTCAGTGGTGAAATATGTTAGTGTGGAGAGCCACAGAAATGTAATTTCACCAAGTAATTCTAAGTTCAAAAGGTTGATCTTGGCATTTGTAATAGAGACATAGCATGACGTAGTGAGAGCTGTGGCTGATGGAGGTGACTACAGATTCATATTTTTCTTTCTGCCACATACCTAATAAGACGTTTACTGTAACGGTAGGTATTCAGATGTGAAATGACTAATAATACCAGCATTTTAAAGGTTAAAATATGCTCACACTTTATGCTGCGACGCTTACTGGCAAAGAAAAAAACCTCTAACTAGGAAAGTGTCTCAACTCAATTAAAATTTAAAATCAAACATTTTAGAGAGGGTACACTATTAACCCAAGTTTAGGAATATAGGTCATAACACAAAGAGAGACAGAAAAGCTTATTAATTGAATAATAATGGTGATTCTATCACACTGCCAATTCATTTTGGAGGAGAAAAAGGTGAGAAAAAGTTGAAGAGTTCAGCATGTTCAAGAAGACTTTGTTTATATCCTAATGGTAAATTAGCTGGTACCTTTAATGTGTCAGGTTAACCAACTAAACCTTGAACTTCACTACAGAGTTAATCACTTGATTGAAAAAAACACACACACTGATTACTCCTTAGCACTATGACACATACCATATTACCGTGCACTATAATCCAGGGTGTAGCAGAATAGGGTCATCACAGAAATTAACTTTTTGTTCATTAATTTGTATGGATTAGCAGAGGGCAAAAGACAGCAAATCTGCTTCAGTGTGTTTTTTTCTATGAAAATCATTTAAAAGTGTACAGCAATTGTGGCTGTGCCTGACTTTGGGGTTAATCAGGCCGATGTGTCCTTTTAATTGCTTTCTATTCAGAGTAAATTCATTAGATAATGTTCTCTTCAAAATTCATGAATCAATTTAACCGAAGAAAACCACTTTATAGCTTTCTCTTACTGCATTCAGTCATGTAACAGACAGGACCGCTTTGAAAGCTCCTTTTGGCAAACAGATTTCATGTATTATGAGATGTTGTCTGTGCCTGTCTTCAACACACCAGTCATAATAAAACAGTAGACTATCTGAAGACTGAATAGCCTACTGCCTTTACTCAAGTGGGCTGTATTGTAGCCTACACATTTATAAAGAATAGAGTTCTGCTCACACGTTTGATGTTGACTGCAAAAAAGTGGCAATAGCCTACCCTAATGTAACCTTTAGTTAAGCAAGGCTATCTGAATTTTTACAACGGAACGCTGTTAAAGGTGTTTGGAGAGGCTTTGCCATACCTGAAATCAGTGCTTCATCTCATTGGGTGGCGGTCTGTGGTGAGTTGAGCTGACAGTGTTGAAGTGTGGCCTTTATTTCTACACAGGAAGTGGGAAGTAAGGTATACAAAATCCCATAGACAGCAAAATCCCGAGCGTTAGCTGAGTGAGACATTCATGCGTCTTGGAAATGTTCGAATTTAATTGTGCGAAATACAAACGGGAGTGTGGTGAGCAAAACATGTTTTCTGCAAATAACAGTGAGTTTAAAACCTAGTATCTCTCCTCAAGTAATCCCAACACTTTGTTGATATTCATGTTAGAACGAAGCTGTGGTGAACTTCTAGTTTTAGGTCACGCGTACTGCGATCCAGCCATAGACAGGATCCAGCTAGGGTATTTTTTCATTGAGAATGTCATCCTTTTAATAAGCTAACTTAGCCTGCAGTAACTAAGTTGAACAGCAGGCCTAAGTTAGCTTCTGTGTAGCTATTCAGGAAGGTAATGTCGTGGACATAATTTACCAATGAAGTGGTTCTTCAAACTAGGCTATTTCTAAAGACGTGGTTAGTTTCATCTATCTTTATTCTTATTATGTTTAATTAGTAAACTGAGAGAGAGACCATGTAGCCTACTGTAAAACATTACTAGCCTATTTCTGGTTCACAGTTACTTACTTTCTTTTTTTCTAATTTCCATTCTACAGTTCCTGGATCCTCAAGTATTAGCAAACATGTCACGCCATTGCTGTGCTCCATAAAAACCGCCTCCTCTCCAAACCCATCCCATGCCCCACAGTCACTTCCAGCCTCATGCGGTGGAGACACATAATCAAGGTAATTTGCCTGAACTTGGGGGAATATTTACCAAATCCAGAGTGGATAGATTTGATTGATATCCACCCATGTGACTTATTAGGCTTTGTCAGAAAAAGGCCCGGAGGTGCTGTTAAATAATTTTTCATTGATAATCACCCTGTCACCGCTATCAAGACAACTTTTTGAAGACCAACCAGACTGAAGGGGAGGCGAGCCCTCTTAATTTCTTAATAAATGATTCTTTTCCATAGGACATGGATTAGGGCGTGTAGTAAGACACATTAGCACTGACAGAGCTGTCAGAAGGACAGGTGAAAGGAAAAGTGGCAAGCTTTAATTTCTCTGCAGAGGAATGAGCGGCTCTTTGGGGATTAATCTCCTTATCAACATCGAGTCTTTGCCTCAGGGCAGCCAGAGCATTCATAGAGAATCGTGACCATTCCCCCCCTCTTCTTTCTTTCTTTCTTTTTTTTTGAGTGGCAGAATCCAGCTACCAGTGATGGTGCCAACTTTTGTATCTCATCTATTTCAATGAGGAATAGACCACTTGGGAAAAACAAAATGGCAGGAGGAATGCTAATTATCAGGGATATTCTCAACCGCAATGCTTCTTCGAGTAGCCTACCTTTTGAAAGTGTATTGTCTTTATTGCCATTTTAGTATTACTGCAATTAGATCAATTTACAAAGACAAATGTGAACATGATAATAGCAGATCAGATCAACATAAGAGAATGAGAACTGTGGAATATAGATAATCGAAGTTTATGTTGAGATGCAAATTATGGAATGCTGCAGTATGTGTATATTTTCCCTTTGAGCTGTGTTTAATAGGGTTTTGATGCCTTTCTGGCCTAGACTATGTATTTATTATTGACTTCTGTGTGTATGAGAGTGTATGTGTGTAGCCTACTGTTTGTGTGCACACGTGTGTGCTGCTATTCCCAATTCCACCCTGTAAGCAGGTCATGTTAAGAAGTCAATTATTATAACCTAAACTAAAAATGTATGAGGTAGCAGTCCCTGACCAGATTTGTTGGTCCCCTAGTCGCTGATCCCTTAACTGTAGCAGTGCACAGGGACTCCTGGCGGCAGCATTTTGTTTTGTGATTAATATTAATATATGTGTGTACACAGATCTAAGCATGGGGAGTCCCGAGCATTTAAAGGGCGGGAACAGAGGATGATGAGCCACTATTGACAGCTCTGGCCCTTGTGTCTGAGTGACACCGCACCCACATCTTCAGACATTATCAGCTGAAAAATCTGACAGGCTTAACCAAAGAGACTCTTTTACTGTCAGACACGAGTATGTGCTTACATGCTTTTTGACTATGTTTTGAGACTATGCTAATTTGGAAGTTTACCTTGGGAGGTGACACCATTCAGTCAGACCTTCAGTGGGATTCTCCTCAGTAAAGGGAGCTCAGTCAACCCAGACCACTTAATCCTGACTGACATTAGAGGTGTACTGCAACCTCGGAACATAATTTCCTAACCTCAGCATGACTAGCGCACTCATGTACTTCCTGTTTAAACAGCACAAAGCCAAGAAGTATCCATAAGGCGCCGTGCAGGGCCCCTTGTGCGACTATGGGTCTCCAAAGAGTTGTCTACGTCTCAGGGGGGCAAAAATAATTTTACCCGGCTGGTGCACAGAGTGCTTTTCATTTAGGTCACTTCAGGTGACGGAGGCACCTGTAATCTCCCGTACTTAATGAAAAGTTTAAAAGAGCGGGTGAAAGGTCGTGACCTTGTGGATCTGTGGTGCAGCAGTGCAAATTGTTTAAATAAGGGTTGAAGTGACCCTCTGAAATTTTAGCTGCACATGTATGCTGTATGTGCCATAAACACGTTACAGCTCATAAAATCCCTCTGGGAAATAGATTATGCTCCAAGTAGTGATTTGGGAATTGGGGGGGATGTGATTGGCTGAGAGGGGAGACATCAGTATTGATCAGGAGAAACCAATCGCACGGCTTTATATCCTCCATTTTGGCAAATATTTATGGTTAAACAGCATTTCCAATTTAGTGCATTTCTGCAATTTCACCCAGCCAGATTCTTGTCAGGGCGTTGTATTAGTATTGGACTGGATTTCATGGTGCATTAAATTCCCCTTAAAAAGAGAAGTAGAGGGGTTCATGTAGACAGAATTTGTGTGAAACCATAGTAAGGGTAAAGCATTCTTAAAGCAGAATAAATGTGGATGATATTATTTTGTGGGGGTTTTTTTGTGTTTTTTTTTTTGCTAGTTAAAATTCGCATACCTCTAATACCATCATAGATGTTGGCAAGAATTGCATTATCATAATGCTTAACATCACACATTATTTTGCATATGTGCTATTGTTAATTCATAATGGAAATATATTCACATGACATCTGTTATGTAGTTGCAGTTCGGTTGCGCTTGATCATCAGTGCTGCTCGTCGGGATGCTTGTCAAGACTCATGACTTAGGCCGATCATGTTGGTCTCCTCTTCCTTCCAAGATCATACAAGAAAAAAAAGAGCCCTCTCTCAGTTTCAGCAGGGGTGAAGTGATTAAAAACCATATAGTGAACTATGTCATCAGAGCTTCCATGGAATACCCCCTAGCCACCACCAGCAACCCTCTACTTTGAGGCTATCATGGTGTATCACTTGAAAATGCATCATTGATGAAGATAAGATCCTGCATAATTTCCAGAAGCCTTATCCCCTTCAAAGGATACATCCCCTCCCCCGATCCTTCAAAATTCCACCCATTATAATTCGTCCATAATTTGAAACCTTATTTGATAGGTTCTGTTGGCCTTTGTTCAATTTCCTTTGAAGGCCACCAAAAGCACCAACGCTAGGTCTCTAAGTTCGTCGATTTGGAACAGAATTCTGTACAGCAAGTTGCTCAGTTTGCTCTAGCTGCTTTTTGTATTCAGCTTTCATTCAGTGGTTGCAGCATTGTGTTTGTTTTGCCAGTCTGGCATGTGACATTAAGTGAGCTGGAAATGTCTCAGAGGACACAACAATGATGCTGATGAAATCATTTGCAAAAGGAATCAGTTTAGATCTGCTGCTCGGGAGCTGCAGGGATCATTAAATGCAAAATCTATAGAGCGCTGCGCTCTGCCTTCCTTCTCACCCTCGTGTTTTACAAACTCAACAAACAAGGCTAAGGCCTGCTATAGGGACACTGCACTGCTAAAACAGCCAGGGAGCGATTCAATTGGCTTCTTTCAAAACAAAGCCTCACTTCAACAGCATTAACATGTCGGAAATTGTTGACTTGAACAACAGTGTAGTTGTCCTGTGTCGAGAGCGATCACCAATAAATACCAAGAGGTCAACAGGCAGACCCCTGGTTTACATATGCAAAGAAGGTTGCTCTCTGCTAAGATCAACATTGCAGACCTCTCCCAACATGGTTGTTCATGTAGGCTATAGCTTTGAGTTTCATATTACATCTCGGGCAGAAAAAACTACATTGTATTATACCTAGTGGAGATGCAGTGCCAATTGTTATACAGTTGTTATTCTGTCATCCCTTTTGTTTGTCAATATGCCATTCCATAGCGCCATACCAGAGGTACATACAGTATGACAGCGATGAAATGTCTTTGTGTGGCTCCATAGCGGTGCTGCTATTTGCCTGGATTGGAACGCGTCGGCTCTTTTGCATGCAGCGTGTGCCGTAGGTGACTGTCTCTTCAGTGGCAGACTGCGGAGGTTAAGGCCTAACATGCTCAGGAGTGCACATGTGGCGGGTTCATCGGCTCCCTGACCTGCTTATGCATACTAAGGTGTGTGCACAGGGGGAAGGGGGTGGGAGGGGGAGGCCTGACACCCTCGTTCAGGAAGTGCAGGGAAATTGGCCACGTCCCCTTAGCGATGCTTGGGAGGCTGGGCACTTTTGACCCAGATGAGATCAATGTACGCCTGTCATACAAATATACATACATTGATTATAAATCTCCTCTAGTTATGTTGTAATTCCTTTGATATACATCAATAATGAGTCTGACTACAGTTGTCCTGACTTGAGGGAGATGAATGGAAGTCCCCTTTATCCAGCTCATCATGGCTATTAGAGGCTTTAAGCAGACCACTCAAATATAAAAGGCATATTTATTCATGCACTGTTCGTCTTGTAACAGAGAGGAGTACATCAAACCCAGTTAATGGTTTCAATATTTAGCTGCTGCAGGGTATCTACCCATAAAGATGACGGACCAAAAAAAAAAAAAAAAAAATCTGCCTAATAGCTTTTCTTCTCCCATTAAGATAAAACAGCGAGTGAATGCATCTAGTAATCTGATGACAATTTGCAAATCATTAAGAGAAATATAAGATTCCATTAAAAGTCTGAGGATATCTTCCCTCAATGGAGTAATAATCTTTTTGATAATATTTAGTACGTCCTCACTGTGAAACTTGCAGCTCTACTCATCAGCCCTCCCAGCTCCCCATATACCGTAGAGATGTCTAGCCATCCCATTCCCTATGCTTTAGGAAGACAGAAAGGAGGATTGGGAGAAAGAGGGAAGGGTGAGAGAAAGAAAGCAAGAAAGAAAGAATGAGATAGAGAGAGGTGTGCACATAATCTTCTATTCAGAGCAGGTACTAATGAAGAATTCCATATATTCTGAAATTTAATTAAAACCCCAAAGATTTCAAATTAGATGCAATTTGAAGTGCCTGGGGCAGAAATACATGCACTTGCGTGGCAAGGGTATCAGACTGAAAGTTGATATTGTAATTGGTCTTGATGTATTTTTGTGTTGGCAGCCTGAAACCGTGAGCTCATAACCATACACAAATTCTCAGTAGATTACCTACTCATTGAAAATGCCATCGCTCAGGTAGTTCTTCACTAAATTACCATGCTACTAAAATGCACAAAGTGATTGGAGGGGTAGAGTGGCACAGCTGGCCAACACTTCCAGTGAGTTATGCATGCGACGCCACCGCCGCCTTTTTTCTCTCCCCTCCTGCACAAAATATGCTCAGCTGAATATTAAAATATAATTGGAATTCATCCTAAGTAGCTTAAACCATTTGGATATTTTCTTTTAAAACGATTTGGAGCCTCCACAGTCATTATTTTCAAAGGAGCAATTCATAGTCTAATGACATGGAGGTAATCAGAAAGGTTTTTTATAACTATCAGATAAGGATCTTTCTGGAGAAAGGATACTTTTAAGCCTTCTTTTTCTGTTTGGAAATTCCTTTGAGTATCCATTATTTTCTGCAGCACAGTGAATGATCCTGTTATGTGGAGATGGGTATTGTAAAGACCTTTGGTGTGTTGACTGTCACTTTTACCTCTTTCTCAAAAGGCTCATTTTTATCCCAGACAATGAATACCTCCTGAAGTTTCTGTCTAAGCATGGAAGTATGTGTGTCTATGTGTTTGGGTTGCCGAGTGGTGAAATTTAGGAAGGCTTACGTGAGCTCAGAGCATCACAACCTTTAAGAGTAACCTTTAAATGTGCATGTTGACATTTAACACACGCCGTCAGAGTGGCCCATTGAAACGAGGTTAGCGACGATTAAATCACACAGAAATCACTCTGTTGTCATTGAGCCCTCATTTTCATGCTGCATTAATAGACGTGTGTCAGTGGCAATGAGAGGGCAGTACTTAATGCATATATTTGAGTGGACGGACGCCTGCCGGGGAGGGGGGGAAATGAAAGGGCTAGAGAACTAAATAAATAAATAACTGGGAGACCTGCGAGGCGTTTAGTGAAGGCGTGTCACTCTCTCCATCACGGGCATTCTCACATGAAATTGTAAAATGTGTACCTGCCAGTCACTCCCATTTGAATTTGCTGTTGACAGCAGCGAGTCCCTGGAAGATGGAAATATGATAACTTGTCACCTCATCATAGCGATTCCGGGGCCGGTGCACTGAGTGAGACAGTAATAATTTTACAAATCCTCACAGTTTCAAAATAACTTTTCATATTAGAAAATAAAATAGCTGTTGAATTGTAAACGGCTGCCACTGTACTGGTCTGAAAGTGCCTCTTGTCTGCTGGGTTGAATGAGGGATTGTGAGAGAGTGGAAAATATGTTTGGTGGCTGTAACTAGAGATAACCACTGATATTCACACTGCAAAGCGCTGCAGAAATGTATTTATTGAGCGATCCAAACAGCCTTTCAGTGGACAGAGGTGCAAAGCAAAGAGCTAGTTTGGTGTTATTTTAATACATGATTCCGCTGGCAGGGTAGCAAATGCTGTTTGCACAGGAAACAAAGGTGATCTCTGGAACAGTGTGTTAAAGAGAAACCTAATCAAATGCTCTCTCTCTCTCTTTCTGTCTCTGTCTCTCTCTCTTGCAAACACTTTTTTGAGTGCAATGATCACCATGCCCTTTTGGAATGTTAGTAATGGTCCATTCTTAAAGTCTTACTCTCCCCTCCCCTCTGGTTGGCACTGTGGCCTCCTAAGCAAACAAAAGGCTCATTGAAAGTTTAGATGTGTTCACTTTTTCAAACTTTGAGCCAACAAATGTCAGGAGCTGAGCTACTTTGCCTCTCGGCACCTGTGCCAAAAATTATGACGGCCCGGGCCAAAACTAACACGACCACTTCGAGCGGCCAACCACTAACGAACCCTCATTACTCGCCTGTGTTATGCACAGTCTCTCATTTCAGGTGCAATAAAATACACCCACTGTGGCACAATAAGCGAAAGGGCAGCGTGACATAAGCGATGTTGAAAAGCATGAGTTTCGACTGGAGAGTAGGTCTCTCTCTCTCTCTCCCCCTGGTAACAGAGCCCGGAGTTGAGTTGACCTGGGTGACGAAAGGCAGAGCAGGGAGGTTTCTGTTTGCTCACAGGGCGCTCTGGAGGGCCCGCTGCCCTGGCTTGGCCGGTTGCCCTTTCCTCCCCGGCCCTTGCCAGAGGAACACACAAGCCGAGGAGGGGAGCATGGCAGGGCCCACCGAGCTGCTCTGGTTCTGGCTCTGGCTCTGGCTCTGGGTGCCCGGGTGACAAAAATCAGCAAACACCGTGCTTTGCCCTCGCTGAACAAATACTAATAATTGAGGGTGTTACAGTAAGAAATGTTGAATTACACTAATTAAAATAAGGCACGGCCCTGTGACCTGTTCACCTGGCTTTTTTAAAAGGAGTTCCTTTCCTGGAAGTCAGTTAGACTTTTTTTCTGCTCTATATAAACATGGCCATGATGGAAAAAAAATGTCAACAGAACCCTTTTTTTTGCCTGTTTTGCAGTGTGATTAGCGAGCCATTTCTGACCAGCCCAGATTTGACTCCGTAATGGTAAGTGGCAATTTTTTTTGTTCTTGAAGAAAGTTTTTGGGATTGCAGATGCCATACTACATCATCTAAATCATTTACTGACTTACCACCACATCCCCGTACACATTTATTATAAATAACAGTTGAGTTGTTTTTTATGGCTTGATAGACATCTGGTATACTTACTCAAAATGAGGGGAAAGACAGCTGAGTTCTGGAATAAACAATTCCAAAAACAGTCAAAACTGAACTCTAACTGTAAATGAATAATTTAGTCCCCGATGATTAAAAAAAAAAAAACAATATGCACAGCTATCAGGTTAAATTTTATTCAGATGCCGATTGTACTTGTGTTCTCTCCTTTTTTTCATGAGGCAAGCCCATGAGGTTTGAACACAATTCATTATGTATGAGGCTCAACTTACAGTACTTGACTGTTGATTAATAGAAAGTTTTCAGCATGTACATTGGCAGCATGGTTTGCATGCAATGTAGCTTCTTGTTGTTTTCAGACAATTATTTACATAGAAACACACACAAGTGCACGCACACACACACACACACACACACACACACACACGCACACACACAAACACAAACATGCACACGCACAAACACATCGACAAGAGAAACTAGTGCTTATTAAATGCATGCATCTATTCTTGGTGTGGCCCAAAGGGCAGTTG
>JASCQX010000109.1:3285378-3302012 GCA_030264415.1 Sardinella fimbriata
AAAACGAAAAAAAAGCCCAATATGATAAAGAATGGGTTAATGTCATTGCTTTTAATTATTTTAGATTTCACATCAATTTTTGAGTGATGCACTAGGGAATAGAAACCATGACAAAATTGGCAGTCTGAAGCCATTCAAATGATCCAAAATGAATAGAGGCATTCAATCTACTTTCAGATGTTCAAATTAGGCTTGCGACGCTCACTGCGTATGCCATCAAATTTCTCATTTTGAGATCAACTCTGTGTACCAGAGAGTCCCATCTTTGGGCGGATGGAACTTTGCCGTGCTGCTGTTCTTCTGGGATCTGAAAATTTTCACAGTTTGATGAGAAATGTTCCACTCCATCACATCTATAGATTATTCTCTGCCTGTAAATTTCATACTTTTATTAATCAAATCATTGCCAAGCTCTCTTCCCCCAACCCTTTCTAGAGAAGTGTGGTGTCCTTTTTTTCAATTGAAGGTTGTACCCACCCAGTTTCCCTTCCCTGGGGTTTCAAGTCCCCCTTTATTGAGGGGCTTGACCATGTGTGCAACTCAACCCAGTGGGTTGACTGTGGAAATATAGCAAGGAACAAATGTCTCTATGATTGAGGGAAAATAAAATCAGGCGTCTGATGTGTTTGTGGTTTCCTGATAGAAAATGGAAATTAGAGACAAGTGAATGCAGGCTGCCTATTAAACCAAACTGTTATTGTACTGAAATTACAATATAACCACAGGTTGTCACCAAATCCTTATTGCCAGAACAAACAGATATACTTTGTGTGAGCCAAACCAGTAAATCCCCCAGTATGGTCACTACACTATAGCTGGAAGATGGAAAAGTAGGCAGAGGAAATGGAAAAGAAAATCTACTGTTTGTCCCCTTGTCTGCAGAACAAATCCCCTGGTGGGGTAGAATTATTTTCAATACGTCATTTCTGGTGGATGCATGGGATGTTTTCCTAGCACTGGATTTAGTCCTTGGGGTGTAAATCTTATGGGACACTGTTTCAGTTCTTAACAACTACAGTAATTCACAGTTTCTTTGATGACCAAAATAGATGTTGGAAATAATCTGACTGCACACTTTTGTGTACTGTTTACACTCTAGGGACCTTTATTGAGAAGTATTTGTTCAGTAAACTTTTAAAAAAGATTATCTAGTTATTTTACTCTGAAATGGAGATTTCTTAGGTGTATATAAATATAATAGCTTCTGAATTTTGATGAGAGTAATGAATGCAGCGGTCAAACAAAATATTTCCGTCTCAAAATAAATAAAAACATCTGCCACTGAATATTTGTAAGCAAAAAAAATGAGAAATAAATTTTATTTTGTGCAAATACACACAAATATACAAATAGTCTCGCTTCGGTGATGAGTGGAAGGCTGAATGCGAGTTGTTTTATCTGGATTGCCTCTTAGTCATCCCTCTCAACATTGACAAAAGGGCTGCATGTTAATAATTCGGAAGGTCTGTTTTGAGCTCTATGTGCAAATTAGCAGCGGAACCCGTTGGCAGAGCTCAAACCAGACGCAGCTGCTCGCTGGAGACGGCCCAGACAGACCCCCCACTCCTCTCCATTTTGTTTTTTATTGTCTGCCCCACACCACGACTGAGCATGTGAAAGTGCCCTGCTCATGTGTCTTGCTGGGTATTCGCAGTATCCCGTCCTTCCTCCTGAGGTGCCACCGGGGTGTGGAGTGCGCTTGACCGGGCGTGGCCAGAGGTTTTAAGCTTCAAGCTGCTTGATCGCTAAAGGGGGTGGGCAGCTGTGGAAGTTGCCTTTTTTTGCCCTCTGAAACATGATGTCCTGGGCTCAGCAATGAGATTCTCACCCCTGGACAACTCAAGAATGTGCACAGTGGCAACTGTTTGAATCTTCCAGCTTTTATAGCTTTTTGTTACAGTAACTAGAGAGCTTGTAAAAGAAAATTGGAAAAAAAGACAAAGTTGCAGGAAAATATGACATATGTGGATGCGCATCAAGATCACAGCGCCTTAAGACAATGGTGCCTTAAAGAGCGTGGATTGCACGGGTCAGGTCCTTGCAATCGCATCAAATGGCAGGCCTCATTTTGTTCGCTTTAAATTCCACTCTCTATCTGAGGTCAACAGACTTCCTTTCAAAGAGGTAACAAGAATGAGCAGAGGCGGCTTACGGCTTTGTGGCACAGTGCCTGCACTGCTTCGCCCAAATCACAGTGAGTGGCAGAAGACAGCTGGCACGCCAGCCCCTCCATCCTGTGGTGAAGTTGCCTCAGACCAGCCAACAGCATGTAAAACCCTCTCCCCACTTCACACAAGCCCTCTTTGTCTAAGCCCCTCCACTGATAATGTGTGCCGGAGCCTCCCTGGGATAAGACATAGTTAGCAATGTTTGAGTGACAAGATATGCAGCCTTTCCCCTCTCCTTAGCTGCTTTTTTGTCTGACTCCTTACACCCCATATGCCTAAGCAGCCATGAATTGGTACAAACTGCAGTTTCACGACTGCTTGAAGCATCTGCTTTGAAACTATAGACATTTGTCATTGTCTGCCAGCCATGGTATGAAATGCAACATAGTTGGCATAGTTAACATTAAGATGCATAGAATATTACCGTACAATATTTAAACCAATTGCAGTATTTCAGTGGGTTTTGCTGTCTGAGTAGACTGGTCACTAACTGTAAAAATGATATACTGTTGTGCAGGCACTGTCTTAGATAACAGTAGGAGTCTCAGAAGGACCTGAACACATATTTATCGACAACAGATTTAGTGTGCTAAGTAAATGCCAACTATGGTAATTTTCCATTCCATGTTTTTATTTCACTCCGATTCATTAATGGCAATTAATCTCCAACAACTCTCCCTAAGACAAACCAATGCCAGTCAGCGAAGGGGGGAGAGCCAAGGAGAGTGTGAATGACAGACAGCCAACAATGAATGGCACATAAGGGAACCAGAAAGGCTCATTCCGCTCTCTCTAGTGAAGATAGTTCCCACACTTTTAGAGCATGCATGTTAAGTAATAATCAGCCCCAAAGCTCATGGAACAGTCTGGCAGAGTCTATTTGCAAAGCTACAGTATAACAAAGTAATAAGAACAAAGTGAACTCGGATGAAACTGTTACAGTGCATGTGATTTGCTCAGTATTTCAGGCTGAGGCAATGTTGTCTCTGAGTGTGTGTGTGTGTGTATGTGTGTTGCAGACCGTAGAGGAGCAGTTTATGAAATGCTGTAGATGTTTATTTCATGTTTAGGACATTTTGGACACACACTCACACACACAAACACACACTCACACAAACACACAGAGAGAGACCATCAGTTATTTTTATGCAGCAGTCAATTTTCTTTCCTTATGGGCATGTCTGGCAGTCAGATGGGGAGACGGCCTCCTCAAATGAGATGATTACATGCAACAAATAAAGTGACTTATAAAGACTCAGTGTATCTGTAATGCAAAGCCTAGAAGAGAAATGGCAAAGGTGGGCCACACACTATCCCATTGTGGGATAATTGCATTTGCTTAAAACACAATAAAAATAGTGCGCTTCCAATGTATTATTACACAAAATTATTGGAATCAAAACAACTTCATTTTAAAAACTCCATAATGTAAGCGATAACAGTCCGTCTTTAAATATCAAACTCTATTACATGAAGGCAATAAGTTACCTTCCAGCTATAATAATGCCATTTTGTTGGTTATTGCAGTATCCCAATGAAAACTAAATTAAATGATTAAACATCATACTATTATTGACATCTTAGATAATTTCCTCTCATATTATTCCGAATTGACAGGAATATCAATATTATCAGCAATGTTGTCAGAATAAACTAAAACAGGGACCAAATTTTCCTTCTTTTTTGAGCAGTAGTCTGTGGTGAGTGGGGCAATTGAACCCTCAATAAAAGCCAGATTGAATAATGGAGTGTGTTTGTGGAAAGAAGTGGCTGGGTGGTTAGGGGTAAATCATGAATAAGTGTTAGCCCACCCCCCACCCCTTTCCCCGAGCCACACACCCCCACCCCACACAAAGCATCTGCAACGCTGCACAGAAAGTTTTTTTTTTTTCCCCTAGCCTGCATCATCAATCATTTCCCTAATACTTAACCAATTCACCCTGACAATACTCCCAAGGATGATCAAGCAGCAGGAAATAAAGGAATCTAATGAATGGCAAGAGGATTGCCTTTAATTGCACCACCACCATGCAGCAATGGTCTGCGCTCATCTTTGAATGTGTTAGCATAGGAGGAAAAAAACAGCATTAGCTAACCCTTATTCAGTGGAATAGATAGAGGAAGCGTGTGTGTGTGTGTGTGAGAGAGAGAGAGAGAGAAAGTGTGGGGGTAGGAGGGAGGGGGCAGGGTGGTGGGAGATTCTTTTTAAGTGTATTTTGGCCACCTATTTCTTGATTGGCCATTGTATTTATTTTATTTATTTATTTTTAATTTGAGATTTCCACCTGCTATACTATTTTCTGATGAATGTGGTATATTGTATTAAAAAAGGCTCAACCTCATTAACCTTAAAGATCACAGAGGAATGACCCTCTGCCTATTCTGAGGCATAAACCTGGAAAGTTGAGCAGATCAGATCACTACGCATTAAAATGTTAAGGAGAGAGGCTGAAAGAAAACACATGCCCCATATAGCCATATAACAACTCAATTATGGGAAAATAAAAATAACTGCAAGACCCAAGGGCTTCAGGCTTTGATAATATTTTGCTCTGTGGTACATCTCTCCGTACAAACTGTTATAGCACAGATATTCTAGTACCTTTTAACAAGGCAACTATAATGAAAGTTGTCTTTTGTTATTAATTGCATGAAGAATGGAACCTTACATCCAATTAGCACTTTCACTTTCTAATGCAGATTTAGGTCTGGAAATGAAATAAAGCACCCTGCTCCTATACACAAAGCAAACAAAACAAAACAAAAAATGTAATGCTCTCTGGTTTATTAAACATGTCGAAGAGTTAAACTATTCGTGTTTAACAAGCTTTAGGCCTTTGAGAAGAATGTTCTCCTTGATAAACATTGGTGCTGTTTTTTCCTAACTGCTCTGCTGTTTGGCTTAAATGATGCACCAGAAAAGCAGTGGCCATTGCTGAGCTCATCACAATACAATTTGTACCAAGAGTTTGCAACATATTCATTATGGTCTTTGTTTTATAGTGCATAATACAAGACATTCACATTACAGAAACTCGGAAATCTGAGCACTTTATTGTACGTATAAAACCATCACAACACAGCCATGCTGTACCCAATACATTTCACAAGACCAAGCACACATTATTATTATTTTATTGTATTATTATTATTTGTTTTAATATATTTTTACATTTTTTATTATTATTATTGTTATTATTATTATTTTTTTTTTTTGGGGGGGGGGGGGTGTTTGAGATGCAGTCTGCCCACTGCCATGGAGAAAGGAGTCTCAAAGAGATCTAATTATTTACCAGAGGTCAAGAAGCAAGTGCCCTCAACAAATCCAAGAATAGGTCCCCCTCCTATTAATCTCTATTCTGTGGGATGATAGATATGTGATGGGGAAAGGTCCACTGATGGCTGTTCCTGAGCCTGACGGAGCTGCAGTGATTTACAGGCCAGCATCAATCTTGTCATCTTGCTCTCCAAACAATAACAGCCAGACACGGTGAGGGAGGTTGGGGGCAGGTTAGTGCCCAACTACTGTATATGTGAACTCATTTGTAATGTTGCTTCTCCTAATTTTTTTCATGATAGAATTGTGTGTGGACATATTTCCACCTCCACTATCCATCTCGGGGAGTTGCTTGTGGATGGCTGCTGAGTTGTGTTGACAGAAATGGGCCATAGAGAAAGGAAACCTGAACCAAATTTGCAGCACTTAGCCCATTCCCAACTTCTGTGGTGCCACAGAAAACAAAAAAAACAAACAAACAAAAGAACAAAAAAAGCAATGGTTTGTTCTCTTGGATAACTTGCTAGATTTTTTTTAATGCACATCTAAAAATAAAAACAAAAAACCAAAATGAGGAACATGAATGTTTATGAAGGGCAGCAGTGTGGGATGGAACTTTGGGTCATGGATGAATAGTCAAGCAGATCCTTGAAAACAACCAGGCTGGACATTTTTAATCTTCCAGAGGAAAAGCAACTGCGGCGTAACTGTGTCCAAGATCTATACAAATATCGGGTTCCTGGACCTAAATGGCAGGGTTTCCATGGCTCATAACATGAGGTCACATGACCTTTGCTCTCTGGGAAATACAAACATAGCTTCCTTCCTGGGTATGTTGAAGGATGGAGAAGGACATGGAGTCCTCTTTCTTTGTTCAAATATTTTGTTTATAGATGTCCTTCAAAAATGGAAGTTCTGTGCTAATGTAGCCAAAGTCCACATTGTAATTTATGGCTGTTGAAGGCACTAAAGAGTTCTGTGAAAGTTGTGTACTGTAGGTTTGTGAAATGCTAGCTTTGTCTGAAATTGCTTAGTTCCCACATCAGAATAGTAGTTGTTTTATACTGTTGGATTGTCTTTACGTCAAGATTTACCAGAGATTGTCTGGTTGCCACTCTCATGTGAAATTGATGTGTGAAGGCAATGCATGTACAATCCAGCATCTGACAGTTTTCCATCATCTTGTCCCAAACAACTGCACATGTCTTCTTCTTTACAAATGAGGTATCATTTTGAGCTTAGGCTCAGATAGATAGATAGATGGCCTGTATCGGATGATCAGTTTGATCAGGCACACAGCAGGGAGTAAGTGTTTTATGAAATGTAGAATGACTATTGAGCACTTTTGACCCAGAAAGAGAATCCATCTTTCAGGGAGCATTTTATTGTTGGACACCATTTATATCCCCCTATTCTCAGTAGGGCAGATATGAGCCCCATCAGTTGTTTTGAAATATGGTGAGAGGAAAGTGGAGAAATGAAGTTTAGATGTGCGAGATAGAGGAGACTAACTGGTCACTGACTCATCCTCACCCAATGCAGGGACTGCTGCAGTGTGAAAGATTCTTTTTCGAGACAACAGTAATGTTGACGTAATGTTTCACTTGAAAAAGTTGAAACTTTAGTGTGTATCGATGCATAATTAGCCTACATGGCGCATTACACAAGCATACTGTAAGCAGAAATAAATAAGAAATAAAGGTGGCCATAATTCAGGCTTTCCAAATAAACGGGAAACAGGATTTGTGCGCAAACTCCCTGTTTTCAGGGAGATATTGATGGGGGCCTGAATTAATGTGGCCTATAAGACAACACACCAAATCCCCTGCAAAGCCCAGAACAGTCCTCCCTCTTAGACACTTGACATTTGTTTTTCATCATGAACTTAAAGGTCACTAGCTACAGGAGTGCCAGAGATCCTGTTTTGGTTTGCATTTGCATGAATTTTATTGCCTCATTCTCACTGGCAACTCCAATTGTTTGACTTAAAGGGTGCTTTTTTATTAGCCTGCTGTTACACGGAGCCAAACAAACAAGAAACTGAAAGAGGAAAAAGTTTCCTTGATACTCATATTTTGACCATGAGAGGAAAAAAATTGAGCTTGAAGCGTTCTTTGTTTTGTTGAAGATGATATTACTTTATTGTACTGTGTATACACAGTATTGTGAGAAATTGAATTAAAGTTTTCAAAGGTGATTCAAACCTCTCAGCATTATTCTGCTAGAATGAGGATGTCGGTCATGTGTATGTGTATCTGCCCAATAGAAGCTTTGCTGAAAAGGCCACATTTAGATCAGCATACTGTAGTTTCCAAAAGAATGCTTAAGCCTCTTTATTCAGGCTAAAATCATGTCGACATATTTTTAATATAAAAGTAATGGAAATGTCAAGTAATTTGAACATATTGAAACGTGTGCGACTACAGTATATGAGACTTTCAACATTTTGGAAATAAAAAAGGAACGTTTTAAAGAAATGTTGATAATTGCTTCATGGGGGGAAATGTTCAGCTGTGATTGCTTCAGGCATCCAGAGCATTGCACCATAGCTTATTTAACCACATCTACTAGCTGGGTGATGTTTTCCACTACCATTCAGTAGTATGTGGAAATCAAAGAGAGACCTAATCACCTGCGCTCTGAGTTGCAAATGTGAGTAATTTCCCATGAACCCCTTTAGCCATATTCATTAACCTGTCTTATGAGTGGGCTGGCCTGATCTGCGTGCTGGTCATCAATATGCATGGTCCTCTTAATGAGGCTGAACGGACCCCAATGATGGGCTGACCAAATGCCCCCCACCCCCCAAACACACACACACACACACACACACACACACACACGCACGCACCACACAGACATGAGAAGCACTCACATGCACACATCTCCCTCCTAAGGTGCTTCATCAAACAGATGCTCTTCACAGTCAGAGAAAATAACCAAACTCAAATGCTAAAACATGAAATGGATCTAAAATATGTCCAGTTAGGTTTAAAATGTGCAAGTAATTATTTACAAGTAATTGCCACAGTAAGCTGAGTTAAGGTGAAGGCCTAAAATGACTTTATATGCATTGTGTCAGAGAGTACACAGCAGTTTATCAAGGACCTTAATATTTTTCTTCCTTGTGCTTCCATTATTTATTCATTTCTGGTCTCTCTCCCACTCCCTTCTGTCTGTGGCTCTTCAACTTTCAGTTGTTTCGTTTGCCCTCCACCAGCCACTCTGAAGGGCTCGGGGTGAGTGTGAGATCTCGGCTCACAGCCATTACTCCTGGAGGTGTGAATTGGCAACCAGACAGTTTGTTCTAATAGGTGGAGAGGAGGCCCAAATAAAATGACCACCTGCATTGATTTCCCCGCAGTGGGGCGAAAGTGTGCCATAAATAATTCAGGAACAATACTGTAAATGATGGGAGTTAACACCTCCCAGGTCATTCATGTGGGGGGAGAAATGAGGCAGGTGAAGACTGGAGGCCGCTTGCTCTGTCATGAGTTGAATCCCAGTGTGATTTGATTATTAATTCCATCGAGCAGCTCTGTCGTGGAGTGGCCACCTAACAGAGACACTATTTATACAGGTGAAAGTTCAATTACATACAGGCCCCAAAATGCCATGCCGTGAGCCGGGCTTCCCACCAGAAAATACTATTGTCAGTCACCACTGTTGCGGATCTGCATTTATCCGTGGAGGGGGAGAAAAAGCTGACACTGCAAGGGGAAATTTATCCACTGCAGTATACTTTCTGGGATTCTGGAGAGAGATTTGGTCTGAAAGGGGAATTGGCTTGGAGAGTGAGTTTATGGGGAAATGGAAATATCTGGAATGGGTTTATTAGGATACATAATAAAGTGATCTCAGTGTCTTTCTGTTTATCTTTCCCTTCTTTCTCGATCACTTTGTCATTTCAAATTTGTTTTTTCTTCCCGGTCTCTATCTCTTTGTAGGAGTGAGTTTACCGCTGAAAAAATGTCTGACATTATAACAAAAAAGATTTTTTTTTCTATTTTTTTTAGTTTGCTTATTGACATTGTCTTTCTCTGTCAATATATTTAGTTACCATTACATCTCTGTTCTATAGTGTTAATCTGAGCCCTTGCAATGAAATGATCGGCAAACCAGGTTATGCAACCTTTCAAGCCTTGCAAGCCTGCACTGAATATTTAATAGAACAAATCCCATATTATGATCATTTAATGAGGCCAAATCTGTATTACCAATATTTAATCAAGAGAGGCTAGCCCACCTTGGGAAAAGGCCTGAATTCAACATCAAGGTACTCTTTCTAGACACGCACCAGTTGTGTGGCTGTAGAGGCTCTTTGCCAGTCCACTTCCTTGATTCAGCATAAATCATTTGATCAAATAACAGTGCTGACTGTCACCTGTTTATGAAGTGAGCGGTATTAAACTCTGATGTTATTGGCATAGTGCGCTAAGACAATTATCACTGAATGGACGAGCTAAGTAATGTAATGTACCCTGGTAGGCAGTGTTGGCTGTAGGTTTTACATTCCCATACCATAATAGGTGCCTTTAAGTGTGTAATGGTGGCTTTATGACTTAAAGGACATTTCTCAATAAGGGACAATAAACTTTGGTGTAGGGGCGAGTGACTTAAGAGGGCCCCTGAGCCCGGCAGAGCTATGAGAGCAATCAATTTGTTTGTGTATTCACAGTCATGTCATCTGGTTTTATGAAGGGCCAATCACACACCACACAGCCTTAAAGAACAGACAGTGGGAAAAAAAAGACAATTCAGCTCAGTTTTTTTGCAGCAAACCATCATGCTGCCAACTTGAATGAAATGGCAGAGAGCATTACTCAGTGATGGTTTTTGACATCAAACTTCACAGATAAAACGCTCCCTAAAATTTCTAATATACTATCCCATTACGCCATTGTTCATCTATAAATCTATATGTCTCAAAAGCGTCTGTATAAGAACTGCATGTACAATATTCTGTTTATATCTGAAAGTAAGCATTCCTTTTTATTTTGCTCTTCAATTTTGAGAAACCATTTATGTAAGATGCCTATTATCTTAGATGTTTTCAATTTTTTATTCATACAAATAAGAAAACAGCATTGTTAATTGCCAAATTGAACATCTTTCATTGTCTTTTGTTCAGTGAATTAGAAATCCCATTGTTATTTTCCACATTTTGTTTAGTGGTTTTGCACATTTGTTTAGTTTAGTACTATTATACATCATTATTATGTTTATACTGGTTATAAACATATCCTCCTCGTTTAATCAGATGAGATGTCTTACCCCCTCCTCCCCCAAACACACACACACACACACACACAGCTCTGCTCTCTGCCCTGATCTCCATGCTAAATGGCATGATGTATTTCACTTCTCATAAATCAGCTCCACACCACAGACACTCTCTGCGTGTGCATTCCCACACAGCCGTCGACGCTTTTCATCCTGCATGCTACACAACATTGGCAAGGCCCACTGTGTCAAAGATGGTGGGGGGAAGCACGTTGCCACCCCCTCTAAGATCTTTTTGAAGTCCACCAGGATTTCTCTGCCATCTGGATCGGCTGTCTGCCTGCCTGCCCCAGATAGGCGAGGGTGCCAGCAGTCCCCAACAGCACAATATGGCCCTGCCTTTAATGAACTACTGACTGTCCGCTCCTAAATTGAATTGACATCCATTTATCTTTGACATTTCTGAGGGACAACACCCATCTTTCTCTATTTGCATCCATTTTCCCCCCCCTTGTTTTATTTTTTTATTTTTTTCCAGAGCAAAGCGAGATTTTGATCTTTATGTGTCATAAGCTTGTTTTTTTGTTTGCAATTCTTACTCTATGCATATATGTTTTGATAAGCATGTTGGCTCATTGTGGGATAATAAACATTCAGGCTGGGTTTCGCCAGGCCTTATCCCCGTGCTTGTGTGCTGCTCTGTTAAACCAAAATAAATATGGGCAGTCACTCCAGCCCCCGACCCAAATAGAACATCTCAGTGATCTGGAATATGGGTTAAATACCCTGTTGAATTCAGTCCCTGTCTTCACAGATAAAGTTCTCAGAGTCAGTTTCATCCACCCTCCCCGGCCCCTCCACCCGCCCAGCCATGTTATTTATAAGATGGGAAAGGAAAGCCCTAAAACAGTTTGGTCGTGTAAACACTCAGAGTGTGTGTGGTGGGGGGGGGGGGTGCTAGAATGGGACGGAGCATTATTCAAAGCGTGAAGAGTGAAGGCTGACTAATGCCACTCTTAAAGGGAGAGCGTGATTACTTTATGATGTGGACTTTAGATATTTGAATTCCATTTTCTGCCTAATGCTAGAACAAACCCCAGCCGGTAATGAAGGGCCTTGCGTGCAAACGGAGGACGTTGTTCTGGGGCGCACAGGTTACCTTTGTCACATGTGACCTCTGTGATCATCCCTCCCACAGGAGGGCTTGGTTTACCCTGTGACTGCTTTGATTGCTGATTGACACGAGCCCCTGAGGTAGCTGGCCTAATTGCACCGAGCTCTGGGCTAAAGCGCTGCGTAACACAGACTACCCTGCCCTTAGCACTGAATGCTGATACAGCGCAAGATCTACAATATGCATAGCAATAAAACATAGCAGCAAAGCTATTGATTAATTCCAAATTATTATTATTGCTAATTTGAGGTCTGTATACTGTATTGCCACTCACTTAATAGCTTGATATAAAAATATAAACCTACAAATAAATAAATTATGTGTAGGACATAAGACTGTATACTGGTAGTGGCTTTATTGCCTGTATACACCTTAGTTGCATCATCCATCCGTTGGCTTTTCCTGTGTTGGGGGTTGGGGTGTGCAGGGTGGGTGAAATCTTCAAAGAAAGCGAGAAAAGGGATTTGACTGTGCACATTAATGTCACTTTTTGTGTGCGCCTCTCTGTTAGGCCCAGGTAATTTCCGGCATGAAACACGACTGCTTTATCAGACATTTACAAACATAGCTTATTGAATTATTAGCAACTGTGAAATGATTTCCAAATTGATGATTAATCTTATCATTCAATTGCATTCAATTACAGCAGCCCTTAAGGACAGGAAGTGGTCATGTTTTCTTTCCACTGGGGCCTCCGTTGTGTCTCCAGCACATCCTTTGAAGCAAGTGAACCCTGAGGCTACTCTATTTACAGAGGGGAGAGAAAAGAGGATTAACCAAATATCATTAAAGCATGCAGTAATAAAGTGCAATCTGATTTATGAATGAGAATAGCATGCAAATCGCTGGCAAATGCGGGCATAATAGGAGCGCGGCGTGAAGAGAAGTCAGATCTGTGCCCAAGCCCACTCCTCGGCACGGCCGCAGCCACGGCCACAACAAATCTGTTTGACTAAATTGTCGGGGTGGCTGGGGGCGAGGGAGGTGAGTGGAGGGGTGGGGGTGTTTGGGGTGTGGGGGTGCGTGGGGGAGGTCCCCATTATTGTAAAGTGTTATCATGATCCCTTGTTGAGGCCGGGGGATCCCGTGGTCCTGTCAGAAGCCCTCTTCTCCCCGCACACACACACACACACACACACACACTCACTCGCCACTCGGCACATCCCTTGGCTGGAGCCTGTTAAAGCTCTGCGGTAATTGGTGAGAGATCCTCGACATGGTCAGAGATTGTGTACCTGTGCCTCAGCAAACTCCCAATGATGAGGAGGGTAATGGCTTGTGATTGTAAGCTGATTTCATATCGCTCATAATGTAGTGGAGTGTGTGTGTGTGTGTGTGTGTGGTGTGTGTGTGACAGAGAGTGTGTCTGAGTGTGTGCCAGTATCTGTGTGTGTGTGCTGAGAGAGAGAGAGAGAGAGAGAGAGAGAGAGAGAGAGAAAGAGGGAGGGAGTGAGAGAGAGAGCTTCTGTTGTCCCTGTAGCTTTGACAAGCCACAGCGAGCGGATTTGGTGGTTTAGCACTTTGTAGGATCAGAGTCAAAATCTTTCATAGGGGACATGGAGACATAAGGAGAAAGCCATGCCACAACATGGTGCGAATCCCCTCATTAATCAGCATTATTAATACGGCTTCAGTGCAAGGAGCCCCCTCTGCTGGAACAAAATGGACATTTTCCCACGGACCCCATCACAACTTCACATGCGACAGAAGGCCCATCGGCATTTCTATGGTTTGTTTTTTTCTCTCCTTTCTTCTCTTCTTTTTTCCCCCCTCTCCAATAATCATGGGTAGCGGTTTCACTGTGAAACTGGCTGTTTGTGAGGATGTTCACGTTACACCACAAGGACAACCACTATTGTCTCTGTCTCGGGCCTGGGTACACAAACACTAGGCTGACCTGTGAGCCCGCAGCAGGCCACTCCAAAGAACAACAGGAAACGTCCTGACGGCATTCATATTAGTGTAAAATTAGTTATGCTTCTGAGAGTCATGCAATGACTTCCAACCTCCATTGTTTCCCGGGGACGGATCCCTGTCCCTCTGTACAGGTCCAGTGGCCGCAGCTCTTCCTATGATTGTGAGAGGCATTAATTGAAAGGTGTGGCCGGCTGTCTGTTTTGGCAGTGATGCTGGAATGTTATTTCTGCTAAGCTTTCCTTCGGCATTTTTTTTCTTCTTCTTCTTTTGGAGGGGGTGGAGGGGGCTTCGCAGGGGTGGGGAGGCTTGAAGTGCTGACAGAGTTACAGAGCGTGACTTCCTTGTGTGTGCCAGATGTTTACGAGATCCTCATGTGATATGGATTCAGAAGGTCTCCGAGAGCCGAGCTGAGCATTGTTTCGAAAAATCGAGTGTCGGTGCGAAGCGTTTTAAATAGCCTCACCTTCTCAGTTGACTCCTTCAGCACATGAAGCATACAGCACACATGAAATAATTGCAGTAGCTCTTTTTTGTCAAAATTGTCAAGTGTTAGTGAGATCTGTGTTATTTACCCCTTAAAATCCAAGCTTTAGCTTACTTCAATACACGGCCTTGAGATAAGAGAACATGTTTTTTACTCAAACAGGAGGAACTGGGGGTTGAGGCTTCTGTCATCTGGATTCTCTTTGATCTCTCTGCTGTTGCTCCAGTGACAAGCACCTACACAGGAAGATGCAAACTTTAGCCCTGTTACGACACAAAACAAATGTAATACTCTGCAATCCGTGGCCAACCCAAAAAATAAACACTGGTCTGATCAAGGATATGATATATGAAATTGTCGGCTTGGCTTTTATTAGGGGCAATCTCTCTCTCTCTCTCGCTCTCTCTTTCTCTCTCTCTGTCTTTCACACATGCACCCAAGGCATCATTTATGTCAATCAAATTACACTCACTCCAGAAACGATTCAGGAACTTCAATAATTCCTCCTATTGCGTTATTTCTTCTTCTGTCGCAGATGCATGAGATCCATCATAAGCAGGCAAACGCATGAAAGGCCCGTAATGCTGACCCTGTGCTGTGTGTTATTGTCATGTTGCCGTCTGTTTGCTACCAAGGGACTTGAGTGGAGAGGAGAGAATAATGATATCTGATGCTCATCATGAGCAGTGTTAACTTCAGTCTCTCTTATGAAACTGTGTGTGAAAAGCCCTGCAGTTTATTTCATATATCTAATGCCTTTCCAACCTAACATCCAGGAGGGCAGTAAATTGATGTTGGACTTGTAAGACTCTTTAATGTTGTCATCCTCTGTCTCTCACTCATTCTCCATTTCTCACACGGTCCTCTTCATTCACTCCTTTCCCTCTCTCTCTCCTCTCTTCTTTTCTCCTCTCTTCCTCTCCTGTCTGTTTCCCCTCATCCACATCTTCTTGTTATCTCCAAGTCTGTTCTCTCTCTCTCCTCTGCTGTCATCTCCTCTCCATCACCCCTTTCATCTCATGTCAGTCATCGCATCTCCGCTTGTCCCACTCGTTCACTGGCCAGCCTCCCTCTCCTTCTCCGGGTTCTCCCTCCATATTCCCGCAGCCTGATCTAGTGCACTCGGGGCTGCCCTGCAATTTGTCTCCAACATCTCACTCGTGGGCTTCCTCGTCAGCGCCGTCCCCAAGATGCAACCCCCCCATATGGCTTTTATGCCCTTTTTTCTGTTGACTCAATTTTATGAATGTCTAAGGACTGAGGCAAATTAAGAATCATGAACTATGACAGGCCCTGACACTGTCTGTGTGGCGTGCCGGTCCACGCTTGCTGTTGGGCATAATGATTCCATTACAATCTTGTGATAGTATTCAAAAGGGCACCCGATAAATGAATGATAAACTGGAGGAGGCTATGCTTCCTTTTATTAGGGAGTTGATAAGGTAGCTAATCAGTGTCCAAGTAAATGTCATTACATAAATTATGAGGCAGACTTTGATTTATATTCCCATGGAGCTCTGGGAGGACTGAACCATCGCTGGGTGTCACTGAGGAGGCATGCTTTTTCATTAGAGAGGGAGACAATATTTAGCCTCTTTTGCTATTGTCCAGTGCACTTCTTTAGGAGGCATTTTTTAGACTGTGCCAATGCTATGTTAATGTTGCTTATACATTTATTTTCTTTTCTTTTTAGAGAAAGATATTTTTTTCTTTTACAAAGTGTTTGCATTATGTTCCTTTTCATACAGTGTTTTTAGTGCTGATGCATAGAACAGAACCTCTCATGATTCCCTTTGGTATTGATTAGTTTTCATTTTCAGTTTTTTTTTGGTCATCATAAATACCAAACGTATGAGCAGCTGAAGCACTGTAGGACTGTTGATGCGAGATGAAGACCTGTAGCAGTTTGGTAGCAGACAGCACAAGTCTAGCCTTTCTGAGGCGCTCCGATGGCCTGTCAGTTGGTATTGCCTGACGACGAGAGCAGACACTAGATCTCCCAGCCTGTGTTGTAGTCTTGAGGCTCCACTGACACCGTTGGCTAGAGGTGCATGCATATCAGACATGGGGAGATGACACCAGACGCCTCTCTGACATCACCGTGAGGCCCGACTCCTCTGAGGTGCCGTGACATCATGGCACCTCGGCGTGCTCTCGGCCGCGGCGGCACGGTGTCGGCTTTCAAGCCCTGACCAGGAAGGGGGAGTGTGTTTTGGCCAGCGTTCACCCGGGATTGTTTTGGCCCGAGGCAAACCCAACGGCGGAAAAAGACATCCCAGGTAACACGGCGGAGTCACCTGCATTTGATGCGCCCCTCTGTCTCAGAGGCAGGCAGCGCAGGCCATGGCACACGCCAGACTCGGAACCTGCTCAAGTCGGCACCGGTGTCCT
>JASCQX010000109.1:3317796-3328849 GCA_030264415.1 Sardinella fimbriata
TGTGTGTGTGTGTGTGTGTGTGTGTGCGTGCACAAATGGTACATCTCCCCCACACACACTCTTGAGTGGGACAAAAACAGGGCTGCATATGCCATACGCTCCTTAGAAGAGGGTGTTGTACTGTGTTATAGATCTAAGCTCAACCAGATGATCACATTAGCCACAGCATGTTTACTGCTTGACAACACACCCAGAACGCAATCTATTTATTCTGTCATTTTTTTGTAACAATATTTCAGCGATTCAATGATAAACGAGAATGAAGTGGAACAATTTCCGAGCCTCTATATCATGAAAAATGTCAAGGATGCATAGTTTTTGCTTTGTTTCCTCTCCTTTTGTTGTGGCAAGTGCTTGAGCTTGATGTGGCTCTTCAGAGAGCAGCGCTGGGAACAAAAGGCGGTGGCGGCACAGCCACAGTGCCGGGCTGCATTCAGAGAGCTTTTTCTGCAGCGCCTCCCTAATGAAGTACAAATGAGATGTGTAAATCTCCATTCACGTCACATTTGCCTGCCTGATTGACGGCTGTGTCCTTGTATAAGACTCACTGATGATGTTTCCAGAAGGTTCTCAGCTTTGCACTGGCTTGTGGTGATTTTACTGAGGCATGAGATTTGCCGCAGCCCCTCCTGGGAAGAATTAAAGGGAAGACGGGCTCAAAAAAAGTTTTTTTTTTTTTCTTTTTTCTTTTTTTTCACGGTCATCTCTTTGAGCATGCTGTTGTGCTTAGAAAATGGTCACCAGTGTTCTGGGATGTTTTGTTTTTTTAGTAAGTGAAATCGTAATGAAGACTATAGTAAACTGGTATGTTTGAAACATTGATAAAAGTGACACTGGTGGGATCCATCCGAGTGACCACTCAATAACAAGTTCTCATGCAGTTATTCAAAGACCTTATCACAGTGACCCTCAGTTTGCACAGAAATATGCTGTCTATTTTAAATGGGCATTCCTTCAGAATGAGGTAGCAATGGATGAAGGTTTTTTTGTGTTTTTTTTTTTTGCTTTGCTTTTTCTAATAGTCTTATTCATTACACACAGATGGTTTCAATATATTGACATAAGGTTGAAATAAAAAGGGCTAAAAGCTCCATAGTTTCACTTGTGTAAATGTTATGAATTAGTGTATTGACCACCTGCATATTTTTTTCCCTGGCTCATTAGTTTTATACTTCTGAACCTTGAGTCTATCAATGCCACACTGTGTACCATGTAATTTGAGTGAGCGAAGCATAATAAAATTATATGAAATGAAATTACATACGTAAAAAAGCGAAAAAAAGAGACAGTGAACTCTACATGACCGGCCCTTCTTCCTGACTGGAGATTTATGAGACTGTGCACATTGAGCGAGGGGACCCTCCATCTTGACGGGGAGAAAGGTTACGGTGAAAGTCCTGTTGAGAGTTTCAAGGCTTCCCGTCTTCAAAGCCATTTGAGTTTTTTTTTTTTTTCCTTTTTTAACTTTCATAATTAGCAGACACATCTTACAGATCGTCAGCTGCGGCGCGTCCCAAGGGACGTCTTGTCTGATGTCGACGGGCCTCTCCATCTGACGCAGTCTCGCTCCGCGTGCCACGCCACTCCACACTGTGAGGAGAGAGCCTGTCGGATGCCATCACGCCTTGGCAAGAGCTCAGGCCTGGGCTGTAACAACATGCATCAGATAACTGGCATGACTTTCTATCAAACAAAAAAACACACACTTCCCCGAGTGTTTAAAATGTTAAACTGTGCAATATTATTCTATATCCAGATTTCAGAGGCATGCTTACTAATTTGTGAATAGCCCAATGCTAAGGGGCATTGTGCTTCTTAGTGCTGAAGTATTCCATCCACAGGATATTTGTGGATGGGAAAATATTTTTTGTTGGGGCGTATTTTATGGCTTCTTGTATCACAGTGACAAAAAAGCATACTTCATCCCCTCCACACAGTTGATGTGTATGACATCTGGTATTCAGTTAGCCTCCAGGAAAAACACCTTGGGAAATATGATGTTCAATATCGAGACTGGAGCTAATCTAAGCCACAGGTACACAAATCATCTCTGCTCTCCGCCATCCAGCATATAGTGGCACTCCTCAGACCCCCAGACCTGGAGTGCAACTGTAAACAAATCATCCCATTAATGGACATCGAAATGAACCATCCATCAAGCCCAGCCTGTCGCCCAGGCCATGACAACAACATGATTTGTCTGCACTCCTGAAAGTGGGATCCAATGCACTCAGCCAGAGGGGGATAAGCAAATTGTGGCGCTTCTTAGATCTACACACCATTAAACATGACCACCACAAAAGAACTGCATATGGTGTATGTGATGCCACACCATTGCAGGAGCTATAAACCTTTTGTGTGTCTATGTGTGTGGATGATGCAATTTGCCCTGACTTGTGCATATAAGAGTCAATTTTAGACCAAGAACAGGCCAAGTAAAACAAAAACACATAGAGAGCTAAGATTGACAGACAGAGAGAGAGAGAGGGAGAGAGAGAAATGAAAAGAAGGAATGAAAGAGGAATAGAGGTCACATCAAAAAGGTTCTTAGAGAGTGAACTTACAAGTTAATGATCTTTTTAACTTCACACATTTTAATCAATATTGTGAGATTACAGAGAGGGTTTAATTTAATTAAGATATAATGAAGTGCACAGGCCTGATAAGCATGGCTTAGTTGACTTTCAGAGGTATGAACTCAGAAGCAGATTATTATATATTTTTTTTAATCGCTAAACTCTCATTGGCACTCTGTGTTAATATCCCAAACAGCTCTGCTATGAAATTTTTGAACAACATAGAAAAAGCTGCACTTCAGAGAACATGAAATATTGGTTTCACAGTATTTTAAATTGGCAGTGACTTTCCATAACAGGAAGGGTTCTCTATAACAGATTGCTCAAAGCTTTGCAGTGATTTGTTTGTCTTGGCAAGAAATACTTCCTAAGATTTCAGGGAACTTCCTGAAAGGACCTAGAGAGTCCCATGAGTCCTTGCCTTGTCCTCAGTCAGAAAAATGCTTGTTGCATATTCAAATTACAGCCAGGAACAAACACCTAAAACAACGTGTGTTTTTGTGTGTGTGTGACTGGTGTGTGTGTGTGTGTGTGTGTGCGTCTGTGGTCTGTTATGTCGGTGACATTGGATCCTCCATTGTTTTCATCTGAGCGAAAGCACACATTCTCAAAAAAAGAGAACATTTTAGCAAATTCTTCTGATTTAACCATTTTAAATTCAGGCAATCTGCAACTAGGAACACTGAGTGAGATCTGAATCCTCTGCATGGCACAAAGTGATAAAAGTATACGAGTAATTATAATGCTGGATAGTCTAGTTGCACCGAGCTATTTATCAATGGCTTTGAAATTCCCATCAGATTTTCTGGAGACATTTGAGAAGGCCAAGGCTGTTGTCCATAGCCATCTTACTGATTAGTTGTGATGCATGCTGAATTCTCATACCTTGAGATCCTCAACATAGCGGACCAGATGGTATTTATCACACTATGTAAATTAATCGGCTCAAGCTGATTGCTTGTCAAAAATAAATAGTTAAACCTTGAAGGCATTTATTTTGTATGTGCGTTAATGGGCACCTCTTATTTTTCCTGCGGGCGAGGATCCTTTTTGAAATTCATGTTTGATAAATTCCCTGGCTTTGGTGGTAATTTAGCCATCTCGAGGGCTGTTGATCCTCTGAGTGTATTTTTCAACCTTTGGGACTTGAGCCGCGCATCTGCATAGCCAAGTTCAAATATATGCTCAGGATGATTGGTTTAAACATTAAGTTGTTGATCTTCCCCTTGATAGATTTGTCAGAATGTCCCCCCATTTCATTTCTAAACTCTGCGGATAATCCCTAAATGCCCCTCTCAAATACATCTTTACTAAATTCATTGATTGAGTTAGTCAAACTTAAATTCAGGCCCTGATTTTGTAGTCCAAGCATGGAATACATATTCTCCAATCCATTTATTCTCTGTAAGGGCGGATAACAGGACCTGCTCGATCGTACATGTCAATTAGACAGTGGGAGTGTTCCGCCACTGGTCAATGGAAGCGCTGTCAGGATAATCACTGAAGGCATGCTGCTGTTGCCTCTAATCCCACCCAATACACACAGGGCCCAATGATCAGGAGAATTCCCCCACACTAACAGCTCGCAAATGGAAGGAGACAAATACATGTGTAACACACAAGCGACATTTCCATTCAAGTAAGACAACTTTAGCATAAAAGCCCACGATTCAAACAATAGCACTCCCATCACCCCTTTGATTTAATGTATTTATTTAAGTCGATTAAAGTATTGACTAGCACACAAGTGTGGGTGCTAGGGCACTAAAGGACAAGAGGTGTACACATGGATCCCTGGCCATAGTGTGATAATTAGAAAGGCTGGGATGTTTTTGTCATTATTATTTTTGCGGGCCCCCAGTAATTACGCTCATCATTTGCAGACTGCAGAGGACACATATTTACAGGACACCATATGTAGGCAGCGTTGTTAACGAGTTAATGTGGCAAGCTAAATGCATGCTTAGTATTATTATGTGCTGTTAGCAACATGCTCAATAGTCTAAAAATTAATTGCCGGAGTAAGTGGAGACAGCACAAATGATTTACAACATGGCTGAATTGCTACAAGTTATTTATTTTTGCATATTACAGTAACCGCAACCTTCATTTATTTATTTTTTTTCTGAAATTTTTAGTCAGCACCAATGAACACAATTAGAACTTAATGGGCTTTAAAGAGGGCTAAGAAAGAAATGGTGTAAAAATCATTAGAACAAGCTTTGTTTGCATCTGACTGCTCTGAGGAATGTGATCTGACAGATATTTAGCACATCATCATAGACTACTGTATACTTTGAGGATAGTTTAAGACCATAGATCTAAAATATTGTTTTGTCAGAATAATAATTTATTTTAAAATTGTCTTCTAAAAGAATATTTGAACAACAACATAAAGTCATGTATTAAGCTGTGTTGACAAGTTTAATTTGACACGGGTAAGGAAGGGTAAAGGTAAAAGATTTCGGGCAATTTTGAGCTGGTGTTCGTTGACCTTGGCAAGGTTAGCTCTAAGAACTAGCTCCTAACCTCAGCAACCCCCCACAAAGCCCCTCTCACCCACCCCCCACCCCCCAAGAAGTGTGGGGAAGAAATCAAACCACATCATTTTCATACCTGCAGGACTGAAGTCATATAAATAATTGCGCCCTGTGTAAACATATCAATTTTCAGGCTCGCAGTGTGTGTATGTGTGCTGATGGCTTGAAAAGCCATTTGCGGGCGGGGAGCCCTGAACAAGGTCAGCCTGAGCAGCCGTGCCCAGTGCTGGGGACCAGCCTGGGCCTCTCAGCCGGAGCCCACACAAGCCTCCTGTGAGCCGGCTCGCCCGGGGGCACCGCCGCGCTGCTCTGCCGTCATTAAGGCCAGCACATCGCCACTATTTATACACTCGGCGCGGCTCGGCGCACTAACAGTGTGGGGCTGTGTGAAGCCTCCCCGTCCCCGTGGTGATCCCAGCCTGGGAACTCTCCATAGATCTCTGTACATTAATCTGCCCCACAGAATCAGACTCTGGAGAGGAGTTTGCTCAATGTAGTGGCTGGGGGATTGCAACTGCGGTGGTGGCTGCTGCTTTGTTGTAGTCATTACATTGTAAACGAGATATTTCATTCACTGTTCACATAGGTGGGTCTTCCCCCCCATATCTCTCCCTCTCTTTATATATCATATAAATAAGGATGAGCTGGCCCAACTAAGCCAGGTCTGCCGCAGACTTGTGTGATGAATGGAATCTCCCACAGCCGAGTCTCTTTCAGCTGAATGGGCACCAATAGTTGGAATGCAAACCACTGTATTTTTTTTTCTGCCTCATTCTTTTTTTTTCCACACAGTGTTCATAGAGAGCACAAATTGATACATATTTTTTTCTTCTTCTTCTTTGACAGAGAGCCAAATGTTCTCTGGGAACACAAAAGCCGCTGCCGATTTTTTTTTTTTTTTTTTTTTTTTCCTCATGTACAGAGTGAAAAGCATACAATGAACTGAGCCTGACTGTATCTTCTGACAAGGAGTGAGTTCTTTGAGGTTGTGGAATTGGGCCTAGCAGGGAATGACTGGGGGACACGAGACATAAAAACATCAATTAGAAGCAAACAAGCTTTGAAGCCCCTTTACTTCTAGGTATTGTCTCTCTGATTATAAGACTATGGCATCTTCTCTAAGCCCTGAGCTATATTCAAATTGCTTGTGTCTTTGAGAATATATTTTTTCTTCTTTATTTGCTGGGGAATGATAACCACGCTATGTGTTGTTAGTTGCAAAACCCTTGCAGGCTGTTGCAGCAACACCCCACTTCTCAGTCCAAATATCACTGCATGCCTTTCGGACTGCCAAGAAAACAAAGAGGCGATTGGGAAATGTTGAACTAAAATCTATGGCTCACTGTAAGTCTGTGAGCAAGGTCTGTTGGAAGACTGAGGACGTATTGCACTGTGAAGGTTTGTTTTGGTTGCAAGCTGGGCCTCCCATGTGGAGTGTACAGGCACCTATGGCGAGGTCTCATTGTAGGGATATTACAGTGAATAAGTTGTTAATAGGCGCGTTCATTTTCCCTGACAGTTTAAAAATGGCCCTCTTGTTCAGGATGGATGGTCCCCTGCAAGCTGTGTCGACACAAACCAGACAACACTGCATAATTAAGAATAAATAAATATTAACAGATCCACTTATATAACCATTTGATGCTAACATGTTAAATTAGATTATTTTCCATTACTTAATCGCATTCTCACAGCACAGATATCTAAAGTACTGTACATGGGTTTGTGGAGCGGACGTATCAGATTAATTTAAGAATCAGTAATTGAGATAAATGACACAGCACTCCAGGCTGTCCGGGTGAAAAACTGGATGAGCAATGAAATGTGTTGTTCGGTTAAAGGGTGCGGTAAAGGACAGGTGACTTCATCTAAAGGCCATTAGTGTTGGTTAAGCGTGCGCCAATCAATTAGAGTGATAACACCACGCATCCCCTGCGCTGATAAATGTGTCGTGCCATCACGCATCAACTTCTCCTCTCAGTGTGAAATAACACATGGCTTTAACCACACAGCCATTACCACAGGCTTTGTCAGAGTCGCCCGTAGCCATGCTTAACATATCTGGAGGAGAGAAAAAAAAGAAGACTGTCCCACAAAAACAGTGTGTGTTTTTTTGGGGGTCTGGGAGCCCTGGTAAGAAAAGGGGAAATCAAAAGGACCTTTATATTAAATTACTGGGGAAGGCTTTGCTGGTGTGCACTGAGCGCAAGGCTCTATGTGAATCACATAATGAACTTGCAACCAACCTTAATTAAACAGTCTACATCCCCTTGCAGATCCATGTAATGATGTCAAGCCGAGAAGCAATTAGCTGCCCTTCTATGAAAGCAAACAGTGTTTGTAAGTCACATAAATAAGGCACTGGCCTGCTTTATTGAAACTCTCCTGAAAAATAAAATTAATTAGAATGTTATGTTTTGGAGATGCCTTAACATTGTACCCAGAGGACAGGCGCCTCAGATTAAAGACGAACTATCCTTCCTTAAAGCTTTCATTATGGAGGCACCAGAAATACCTTCAGCCACTCTAATTAGCGGGAGGCCTGAGCGGACTGTACAGTTTGCCCCCTACATTAGAACATCTATTAAAATAACCTGTCATGCTACTTTAGCAATAACAATCCACAGTAGACCATGCAATTTTGAAGAGGGAAAATGTTTTTTTTTCTCTTCTTCCCTCGCTCTCCCTTAAAGATTCTACCGTTCATATTATTGTGTTTATTTTTTTGTAGTAAGTCACATCTTTTTCTACTTTTGCCAATTAACATGCTTACTTTCCAACTGTATTCTGTAACTTTAAATGAGAGCTCAGAAAGCTAGCTGATTTATCAGCTCCACATTCAAACTCCTTCACAGTCCAAACGTGCGTTTGTTTGTTTGTTTTTTTTTCTTGTGTGTTTTCATGTGTAGACATTGTTTACATTTCTTTCCCCCTTACTGTCTGCCATTCATCCACACAGTCAAGCCATTTATGATTCCCATCTCTCTTGCAGCCAGTGAGCAGAGGCAGGAGGCCCATGCATGCAATGTGTATGAGTATGAGTATGAGTGGAGTGTGATCTGGCATTGGCTGGTATTAAGCCCATTTCCTTGTGCTGTGTGTGATGTAACCTGTAATGTGGTCCACTGGGGCTCTCCAAAGGGCCTCTTTGTTCTGCGTGGAGCAGGGCTGTTTATTTATGTCTATTTACTTGTGTCAAGTTTCTTTTGTGCGTGGAAGTTGGGGTGTGCGGGCGGTCATTAGCGAGGCCCTCTAACTTCGTTATGGGAGTGCATTTGGAGATGCAGCTCTAATTGGAGACGTTTTACAAGGGAAGCACTTATCACTTTGCTTATTAAAAATGCTTATTGGAAGCAATAAAACACACATTATGGTGGGGAAATTAATATACTGTATTGCCCAGAACATAATGCAGTTATAATGTGTGCCGTGTTTCCTCTAATGAGAGCCGCTCAGTTTATTAGCTGTAATGACTTAGGGCCCGGGCCATGCCGTTATTGTTTGGTACAGGTTGATGGATTTCGGATACAGCCGAGTCAGAGCCCCTCCGCACGCGCATGCTTTATTATGGAGCGCCTCGCCTCTGCACCCTGGCGGGTTTGCTTTAGCGGCGGATAAACATATAAATCTGCCGGCCCCCCTCGTTTGCCTGAAGTGAGGTGCAATGAGCCCAGAGAACCCTGATGTGTAGAGTCCATACATTTCAGCCCCCCTTGCTTATTTGCCCGAATGGAGAGAGGAGGCCATAGATAACGCCGTGACGGCAGGGCTCCCAGGAGGGAGGAGCAGGGGAGAGCGGCACGTAGGCAGGTTAGTAGGTCATTACTGCATGTGCGTGGCCCCCTTAATTGACTACTGTATTCATCTGAATCTGCTTGTCACTTTTTAGGCTTTTTTTATTTATTTTTCTTTTTTTTTGGAGGGGAAGCGTTGGACTCAGCGAGGGGGGAAATGCAAGCTAATAGCGAGGCTGGGTGCAGGACCTTGCTGGGTAATGATTGTGAGTACACACACATGCCCTCTTTTTGTTTATCGAGGACCTTCTTTGTTTTCTAATCCTCTTTTTCCACAAGTTTTAAGCAATTTATTTGCCATCCAATTTCAGTGCATTTTGCAATCAGGCAATGCAATCCAATTATCTCTTTGATTGGGGGGCCTGATTAAAATGTGTACCCAGACGTGATTATCCCCTCCTGCCTCCACATATCTGAGAGAGAGAGAGAGAGAGAGAGAGGGAGAGAGCGAGGGAGAGAGAGAAAGGCAAGTCATGTGGAATTGTAAACATCTTGGAGACTAAGACAGTAACTTCTCTAGCTGTTTCAGTTGTTTGCCTTCACACCTCCATCCATATCATGGAAGTGCTTTGTACTGTTTCCAGAACTATAAATCCAAAGTATATCATTAATCTAATTGATTGGATACCTTCATGGATTTTAAATAGAAAAAAAAGAAAAGAAAAAAATAATAAACACAGTTGTGCTTTTAAACAGAATTTGAAGGCAAGCTGAAAAATGTGCCATTTATTGACCCTATCAGCTAACCAGCCTCCTTGTGAGAAAGCCTCTTGCTTTCTTTTCCAATACAGATATAACAGCACCATTTTTTTTTTTGGTGGCGCTTTAATCAGAACCAGTTGTGACACAGGCGGAATAGCCCGATGACACAGCCGAGTGTGGGGTTATCCCAGCCGTACAGGAATACTTTGGGTTGAAGGTCTTTCCAGTGTTTTGTAATACAATAATGTGGCTGTTTGATTGTCAGAGTGATAACCATGAGAGCAGAGCTGCTCCATTTATCAAATTACCAAGTTAGTGAGGGTTCGCCGAGCCTCCCGATCTGCACCCTAATGAATGACAGCATTGAGCAGAGTGAGCAGACAGTCGGGAGAGGACTCATATGTTATCATTCTTTTTCTTCCAACCACCCCCCCCCCACCCCACCCACACACACACACACACCCTTCCACCCCCTTCCCTTCCAAACCACATGTCCAGGGCTTATGAAATTTAAAGTGGTGTCTGGTTTTCGACTGCATCAGAATGGCCTTGAAATGGCTGAATGACTGCAAGATAGAATGGATGATAAGGGCTGGCAGAGCCCCTGCTACTCGTGGCGCTGTTGACCTGGTCAGGGGTTAGGAGTCACAAGACAGATATATCTTCCAGTCTCCATCACTTACTCGAAAATTGATAAAATGGGAGAGAAGAGGGGGAAGGAAAGTGCCAGTGCACGAGGACATGGGCAGAGGTGTCAGGGTCTTCCCATAACTATCACTTTGTAACGCATCATTAGGCCTGCCCTCACATCATCCGAACTGCAACGTAACCTCACACTCTGCCACTGCAAGGCATGCTGTCCGGGTGACCTTGCCTGTTGTATTTTTTTATTTATTATGTCTCTCATATTATTTTTATTTTTATTTTTTTTATCCCTTGTCAGGGAGTAATTCATGATTTCCTCTTTGAACTTCATAACTTACAGTGCACAGACAGTGAAATACTGTGAGAAAAAGAAATCTGGAAAAAAAAAGAAAAAGACATTAGCAACGCTGAGGCTAGTGGAATGACTATGCTGATCTTGCCAAGTACAATAACAAAACATTTGGGGGGAAAGCAATTATCGATGGCTAGCCTTATGACTCTAGCCCCACTTTTAGCTGCAATGCATTTGCAATCTGACTGGTAGCATATTACTCATTTCTCAGGCTGATTAGCTCCTCTCATAGGGGAATCCTATGATGAGTGTATACAAGCACTGATCGATTCTTTTTTAAGGGGGCCATTTTGATTGTTTTCTTTTTTTTCATTGATTTTTTTTTCTCCGTGCATTTCATGACTTCCAATTATTTCCCTTGCATGATGATTCAATCTTGTTGTACGACTAAGATAGACTGCATGAGATCTTCTGTGGTCAAGATGATGAATCTGCTTCACTTGT
>JASCQX010000109.1:4384680-4398744 GCA_030264415.1 Sardinella fimbriata
ATCCGACTTTGCAGGTGTTTCCATCAAGGATTTCTTATTCGCCTAACTTAAAAGCGCATTTACAAGTTGGATGGAAAACCGTCTACTGACACTTTTTCCATCTATTCCATGAAACTGAAGATTATTTTAGTCTTCCTGGAAATAATATTTGTCATTCTAAAAGCATTCTAAAATTGTGATCAATTAATTTTGTCGGGATCTGTGTTTGGGTTTGTGTGTAAATCGTTTCTTGTTCTAT
This sequence comes from Sardinella fimbriata, assembly GCA_030264415.1. NCBI lineage: Eukaryota > Metazoa > Chordata > Actinopteri > Clupeiformes > Clupeidae > Sardinella > Sardinella fimbriata. The sequence continues at coordinate 4,384,919 of JASCQX010000109.1, forward strand.
ACACATAGGGCACACCTACTTAAACATACATTAGATGGAGATCGGTGTTTTGGTTTGTGTGTAAATCACTTATTCTGTACACATGAGCACACCTACTTGGACATAGATTCTGATAGTGGGAATGCTGCTGGAAAAGTGTTCTTAAGCACCTCCAAATCTGTGTTCACATGCAAACATCTTTTTAGGTCCACTTTGTAACTTCTGTTTATTTCTTTGTTTCAATTGTTTTAAACAGAAATGTGAATTAAACTGTTCTGTATGTTTCTGCAAGGAAATGATGAATATTGGAAAAAGAGAGTAAGTTTGGCTCATCTGTAGGGATAGTAGTAGTACTAGTATTAGTAGTACACTAGTTGTAGTAGTAGCAACAACCTCCAGTTAGTGTTATTCCACCATATAGAAACAACCCATCAGTTGATGGTGCAGTAGTTTACCAGCTCCAGTATGTCAGAGCTTTGGGTTATCAGCTGGTGTGTAAAGCCGCAATTAATCTGGTATTGATGCAGACACTTTAACAGTGATTTGCCAGCCTGCCAGATTCACTTTTTGCAGTTCAAAAGGAACCTGTGTTGAGCCAAACTAAACCCCATCATGTGATGACCTTTTGACCTGTGCAGTGACCATAATATTGTTTTTCTCAGCTGCCCTCATAAGGGGCAACCGGAAGAACTGTGCCCAGTTTTCCGGCTCTTTGGACTGGCTGATCAGTCGTTTGGAACGCCTTGAAGCTTCTTCTGGTAAGTGCACCACATTCCCTCAGCTCGCTGCTATTCCTCTCCGAAACGTGTGAGTGGCGCAGGCCTTCCATCATACTGTATTGCTCCTCATTGATGAGTGGGCTGAAGGGGTTGGTGTGTGGTGTGTGTGTGTGTGTGTGTGTGTGTGTGTGTGTGTGTGTGTGTGAACAGAGCTATAGATTGCATGTGGACGCACTAGGCCTTATTTAGGCCTTTAGAAGTATTGATGCAGTTATTTGGAAAGCTATAAGAGGTCTGAAAGATCAATGTCAAAAGTGTGAGAACGTGTGTGTGTGTGTTTGTGTGTGTTTGTGGGGGTTATGGGTGGAAAGACTATTCCATTAAGAATTTATGAATGCTCCATCACTGCTGTTCCTTCCTAAGAGAGCAGGCATTCAATAACAAAGATCTGCCATGGTTTGTCCCGGTACTCATACTGTACACTGGTACTTAGTGTGCTCTTTGCTCTTATCTGACCTGAGCAGACTTCAGATTGTTATTAAGCTTTTATGCTCCTGACAGAGGTCAGAATGGTTGAGTGTAATACACAACCACAAGAATTGTTATCTGTGTACTGAGATCTCAGAAGAAGCTAAGCTAATACACTGAAATTGAGTGCCAGTGTTGAGGACCATGAAAAACCATAACAAATCTTTGGATGCTTTTCTCTGAAAAATGTTATCTGGCCTGAGGAGACTCCAAGTTATTTAGTTTTTTTTGCTCCTGAAAGAGGTCAGAATGCATTTATGGATCTGTTCTCTGAGATCTTTAAGTAAGCTAAGCCAAGCTAATGCTGAGAGACACCATTATTGTCCCTGGCCTAATCCAACCTGTGAAAGGGCAAAAAGCAAAGCAAAAAGCAAAAAAGCAAAAAAAAGCAAAACAATCTGCCCTTTTCCCCCTTATATGGAGTGTTCATGAACATATACATTTTCGTGGCAAGATATAGGAAATGTATTTGCAGTCAATGGTCTCTGTGTGTATTTGTGTAGAAGTGCTGTTGAAAAGAATTAGTCACATTTGGGATCTGGCAGTAAAGCTCCTCATTTGCAGTGCTCTTGATAACGAGCATGAAGGTGACACCTCCCTATTTAGAAACTAACCCTGTCCACATGCCACATACTACCTTGTGCAATGTCACTGTGGTGTCAACGATTCAAAGTTATGCCACCTTACTAGCCTGGGACCAAGAGCATTCCTGAGAGCTCCCATCACAGCCAGTGCCTCACTTCCTTCTTCATCTGGGTCTGACTGACCCATTAAAGTGTAGCATAGGAAATCCAGGGCATGTTGTGCAGTGGTCAGAATGAAGGCAATCAGCTTGCAGGAGCTTGCTGCTGTGCTAGGTCAGAGCCTAGAGTAAGACACACTGTGCAGTAGGTAAGGTAACATAAACATTTCATAGTCACTTTAGCATTTCTTTGCACTTTTATTTCAATTTTACAGCCCAGTATTTCTCCATAATGCCCTATTCTGTTCATGAAACAGGAATTCTAGAGGTGTTGCATTGTGTCCTTGTGGAAAGTCCAGAGGCGTTGAACATCATTAAAGAAGGGCACATCAAGTCCATTATTTCTCTCCTGGACAAACATGGACGTAACCATAAGGTATGGGCCGCACTGGTCACCGGTCAGGCTTGCTCCTCCCCACGTTTGTCCACTTGTGTCTTTGACCTCTGACCCCTCACGTGTAGGTGCTGGACGTGCTGTGCTCCTTGTGCGTGTGCCACGGCGTGGCTGTGAGATCCAACCAGCACCTCATCTGTGATAACCTCCTGCCAGGTCGAGACCTGCTGCTGCAAACGCAGCTTGTGAACCAAGTCAGTAGGTAGGCCATCTATCCCCTCTCTCCCCCCATGCACTCACACAGAGCACAACAGACATGGCGCTGGTCCAGCTGAAAGAATCTTTTCAGAATTTGAAAAAGCATTAAAGCAGTATAGCATCTTTTCAGTTGGTCATGTTGTATTATGGAGTTTTGGATTGTTCAATTTGAAAATGTTTGCTTAATTTGAACTAGCTACTCTCATTATATTAGATTATTTATGAATTATTAGTAGTAGATTAGAATGTTGTCCATGCACTGAATAGATAATCTCATGTCATCTCGTTATCCGCTAGCATGAGACCCAACATCTTCCTGGGCGTGAGTGAGGGCTCGGCCCAGTATAAGAAGTGGTACTATGAGCTGATTGTGGACCATGTGGACCCCTTCATCTCGGCTGAGGCCACCCACCTGAGGGTGGGCTGGGCCTCCACACATGGCTACTCCCCCTACCCCGGTGGAGGGGAGGGCTGGGGGAGCAACGGGGTTGGGGATGACCTCTACTCCTACGGCTTTGATGGGCTCCACCTGTGGTCAGGTAAGGCACCAGTAGCATTACTTAGGGTTACAAGCAGCATAATAGTATTTAGAACTACAAGCCACCATCTTGCAGTTCACTGCTATTTAACTCAATTTTTTATAGCTCCACTTCTGTATTTGTGAGCGCTGCAGCAAAAGTGCAGAAATCCAATAAGGTTTCTGCAATTTAGGAAATATTACTATTCCTCATCAATATCAGTGTTTCCCACAGACCAGGTAGCAATTTGCAGTGGGTCTGGGCGCCGGTGCAGGCTAGTGTTGCGGTGTGTTGACTTTCTGTGGAGTCGCTTATCAGAGTTTATGTAGAGGGCCTGGAGGCAGGATTCAAACATATACTTTCTGAAGCCGCTATATGTTGAATACATCTGTATAATTATCTAATGACAGTTTTAAAAGAATCCTGCCTGGACCTTCCATGCATTACAAGGCAGGCCAGTGAAATTAGATCCTTCAAATACCTGGACTTTGTATTGGAGGAAGACCCAACACCAGATTGAATCACCAGATTTGAGCCTACAGTATTTTAGTTCCAATCTTTTTATTATGTGTCATTAAAGCCTCTAGGTGTGTGTGAAAGAGAATGAGAGGCTAAGGGAGAGATTGAGCTGAGAGTTGAATGAATGAAAATGTTTTATTTAAAAATTGCATTTGGGGAAAAAACAAACAAACAAACAAAAAACACGGAATCAATTTGTGGTGGTGGGTTTTCATCGTGTGGTGGCCCACCACAAATTGGTCTATGTATGGGAAACACTGAATGTTGAAGGAGAAATCTGGTGTGAATCAATCAATAGCCCTTTTGTTCCTGCTAACGCTAACTGTACTGTCAGGAGTGTTTCTCCAAGATGCAGCATAGTTGCATGTATGATTGGTGTCTCGGATGCATGTTGTCAATGTTAATGACAAGTAAGTGTGCCGTTGAAATGGATTTGAATCCATTATTCTAAGGTGAAAGAGGATGGTCAGGCATTGAAATATTAATGCTGTCTTCTCCTCCAGGCTGTTTCTGTTTTGATGACTTCCTATGTGTGCGTGTGTACATGTGTGTGCGTGTTCACATGTGTGCGCGCGCGTGTGTGTGTGTGTGTGCGTGTGTGTGTGTGTGTGTGTGTGTGTGTGTGTCTCATGTAGGTTGCATTGCCCGCACTGTCAGCTCTCCCAGTCAGCATCTGCTGCGCACAGAAGACGTGGTGAGCTGCTGCCTGGACCTGAGCGCCCCCAGCATCTCCTTCCGCATCAATGGGCAGCCAGTGCAGGGCATGTTTGAGAACTTCAACTCGGACGGGCTCTTCTTCCCTGTGCTCAGCCTCTCAGCAGGAGTCAAGTGAGTCAGGGGGCTTTGCCTTTACATGCTAGAAGGACCACCACCACCACCACTACTACTACTACTACTACTGTTACTACCACTACTGCAATTGCTACTACTACTGCTACTACCGTTAGTGTCCTTTTTAGATTTCCAGTGTGGGCTTATTTTAATAATATCTTTGGCATTTCTTGTCCATATAAAACCAAAATGCACTGACTTTAGAATCTGTCAGATGAATAGTTCAAAGACAGATGGAAACGCATGCACACATGCACAGAGGCGCGCGCACACACACACACACACACACACACACACACACACACATGTATGTTCCTTGCATTAATAGATAGATTAGTTGTTGGGTAGGAGTAGTATTTGTCTTGGAAATGTCTGTGAGGCAGACTCTTATTGAATCTTTATTGACAAACTGAGCGGCGGAATAGGCTTCCTTGTCAGGTAACAAACTCTTCAGTACAGTACAGTACAGTACGTGTAAGTTTAATGAGGTCTTGTTTTTTTCTTGTAATCGTAAACACACACCTTAAGAGGTGCGTACAGTGGTTCAACTAAAAGAAGACTGTCGTTGCACTCTCAGAACATACTGTACTATATATGCACATTTATTAGACCAACGTTTCGGCTTATGCCTTCATCAGGGTCATTTTCACGAGTTTGATGAGGTACCATTATCATAAAATCAGTCATAGAAAGCGAACTCATTTGAAGTCAGCCTTGACTATGGCATGTAAATGTTAAATAAAATTAACAGCAGTTATTATTTGTAGTAGCAGTAGTAGTAGTTGTAGTAGCAGTAGTACTGTTAGAGTAGTTTTTTTTTACACTTTTGTGTGTGTGCATACAGTTAGGCATTTGACAGACTTGTACATTGCAACTAAAAGAATCAGAACTCCAAACATCAAAGAGGTTTTCTCTGCTTTTAAAAGGGCTCGTTTCCTTTTGGGCGGTCGTCATGGTGAATTCAAATTCCTCCCCCCTCCGGGCTACGCTCCGTGCTTTGAGGCGGTGCTGCCCCGGGAGAAGCTGCGCGTGGAGCACACTCAGGAGTACAAGCAGGACCATGGGGCCACCAGGGACCTGCTGGGGCCCACAGTCACCCTCTCCCAGGCCGCCTTCACCCCCACGCCAGTGGACACCAGCCAGGTACTGGACTGGACCAGTCAGACACTGGCAGAGGACAGCATGACTCAGCAGTTTATTCACACATGCTACATTCCCTCTATACAAAACAGGGGGACTCTAGGACTAATCAAGGTCGAATAATGCCAAGTCTGTCATTCCAGTGCCTCTTTGTCTGTCACATTAATGTGCTCTGTTGTTTTATTCTCTATGTAGAGGTAATATGGGATGTTATGTTTTATGGTCTTCATTCTTTTATGAAGGTTGATGCAGTAGTCAAGTCTTCATTTTGAACATTTTTTGCAGAAAGCACATGAATAAATCTGAATGTATCACCCCAGTCATGCTGAAAATCTCCTGTCAGAGAGTTTTTTTGCTAGCTATTTGAAATGGCTAAAAAGATCCTTTTAGCCAAATTAGCATGATCATAGCTCTGCCCAGTGCTCTGCTGTCCTGTCTATCAGGAAATGAAATGTGACGCCTGTTAAACATATTTTTACTTGTGTTGATCTCCTGTCACCAAGGCTGATATCCTTCTGATTCTAGATTGTGCTGCCACCCCACTTGGAACGGATTCGTGAAAAGCTTGCTGAAAATATCCATGAGCTCTGGGTGATGAACAAGATAGAACTTGGCTGGACATATGGCATGGTGAGTTATAGCAAGATTGATCGACTAGAAATAAAGAAATACTTCCTTTTCCTCTCTGTCCACGTCTTTGTCTTTGTCTTCATGGAAATGCTTTGTTATTATAATGGCACAGAGATACAATGATTGAGTGCTGGGTTGAAAATGAATACAGCATAGACTGAGTCTGAATGAGCCTTTAATCTTCTCCCCCGGCTGCAGATCCGGGATGACAACAAGAGGCAGCACCCCTGTCTGGTTGAGTTCTCCAAGCTACCAGAACAAGAACGCAGCTACAACCTTCAGATGTCTGTGGAGACGCTTAAGTAAGTTTCATTGACAGACTTAATAATTACCTTTCACTCTTACCAGTACTTTTGAAGATCATCCCAGGTTTAGCTGGCAGCCTTGGCCTGCTGGTTAGGGAGTCCCTAACTTTTGGTGCCCAAAAGTGGCTGGTATGGACCCCAACTGTAGGGCAAATGTGAGCAGGTAATTGGACTACTGATTACATTCTGGCATGTCCACATCCACAGTTGGGGTGCCTTTGAGAGCATGACCCCCTTGACCCCCTTGACCCCTGAACAGCCATGGTGGCCCAGGCCCACAGCTTTGGGCGTTTGTGTGTGTTCACTGGCCCTTGTGTGCAGGTGTGTGTGTGTGTGTGTGTGTGTGCGCGTGCGTGTATTCTCTAACCACAAACGGGTCAAATGCAGAGGAAGAATTTCTCTCAAGTTGAATAACAGTACTGTATGTATCTGCCCTTATTTTCTGCCATTAGTTCAGTGTGTTTTTTTCTGTGTTTATTTGTTTGTCCGTCCATATGTTTCATGTTGGTGTACTCTTTTGTAAGTCATTTTCATATTATTATATTACTATTGTATGTGGCAAATGTGAGTGTCATTTATGGATTTGCCTCTCTCTCACTTTCCCTTTTGGTAGCACCAATCTGTGTGTAGTCACAGGAGAGCCAGAGTTTAATTAACTATGTAGAGCCTTTATTTAGCAGAGAGGGAGAGGGGAGGGATGGGAGACTGCATTTCTCTTCCCTGGATTCAAAGACCACATCTCATGTCTGCTCATGTCTTTAATAACCCTAATTCCAAAAGGTTGAGACATTTTGTAAACTGTAAATTATATACAAAATGTTCGTATCAGAACACGTAAGCTATATATTTGAGATTAGAGCAAGGACAAAATACCAGTTGCTGAAATAGAAAAATTGTGTTGTTTTGAAATATGTTTTTATTTTGAATATGATGCTTTGATGGGAAAGGAGCAGTGAAATGCTATTAAAGTATTACCTGACATTTTGCACCCATTTGAACTTTTCTGAGATGTGTTGCTGCATACAACTTTGAAATTAATATAAATATAACAAAATAACAATCCATTTCTTTTCTTAGACTGCTTGCCTGTTTTGACAATTCTAACATTGGTTTTTGCACCTTTTTTGCATTTGGGCTTGTAATTGTGCCCTTATGCCACATCATTTGATTTTGTCCCATTTTTGTTGTAAAAAGTCTGGAAAAGGCATCACAGACAAATCTCTGTTTCCTTTTCCATCTCTGTCAGGACCCTGCTGGCGCTGGGTTGCCATGTTGGAGTGGCAGATGAACACGCTGTGGAAAAAGTCAAAAAGCTGAAGCTTCCCTCCAAGTGAGTCTGAGATTCCTGTAGCCACACAACTCTACTCTCTCCTTTTCTGTCAGGAGAGAAATATGCTGTAGGCCAACTGAAGGTCAGCGCCTTGAGTTCCAGCTGGAATGTACATCACTGTTTTGTTTCTCTCTAATGCTGATCCTTTAGGTATGAGCTCTCCAGTGGCTACAAGCCAGCCCCCATGGACCTGAGCCACATCAGGCTTGCCTCCACCCAGGAGGCCATGGTGGACAAACTGGCCGAAAACGCCCACAACGTTTGGGCACGGGACCGGATCCGGCAGGGCTGGACCTACGGCATCCAACAGGCATGTCCCGGGGTAGCTATGACTTTATGGAAGTTACAGAAGCCCCGCTATGGCTCGATACAGACACAGACACGACACGACAGACTGAGCAGGCCAAACCTTCAGCTCTCGTCTGAGAGTTCAAACCTAATAACTGACCTTAGTGTACCGTAGTGACGCTACAAGAGAACAACCTGAACATCTCATTCAATTCGATCTGAATGCCATCAGTAGTGGAAAGAATAGCAAGTTTTCAAATCTAACACCCAGATCCACATAATGACTCATGCTGCCATGATTGAGCCCCAGTCATAGATGTTCCAGGGTATAGGAATTGGGGTTAATAATCTGGAGGTCTGTGCCCTTCCCAGGATGTGAAGAACAAGAGGAACCCAAGGCTGGTTCCGTATGCATTGCTTGATGAACGGACCAAAAAATCGAACAAAGACAGTTTGCGGGAAGCTGTGCGTACGCTGCTGGGCTACGGGTATAGCCTTGAAGCTCCAGACCAAGACCACGGTGAGTCCCGACTTCTCCAGGCGTCTCCTCCAAACTGGCTAATCTGATTGTGAATTGCGAATCTGATTGGGTCTGCCTGAGAACTGTTGCTTCACCCTCATTTTTTCATCAACTTTATCATTACTGAAAAAAGTGAATTGATTTTTGAACACCAATCCATTTTTTTGTATTTTATCAGACACAAAATTTGAAAGAAAAACAATTTTATGAAGGAAACTTCTCTGTCCATCAGTATCCCAGAATATTTTCATCAGGTCTTTTGCGTTATCATGGAAGAAAATTGTCACTGTTGGCTTTCATGCATCCAGTATTCCATAAGCAAATGTTCAGATTGAGCTCTAATCTAATAATCTAATAATCTAATAATCTGCTCATCCCCCAGCATCCAGAGCTGACCTGAGCAACATGTCTGCGGAGAGGTTCCGTATCTTCCGGGCTGAGAAGACCTATGGGGTGAACGTGGGCAAGTGGTACTTTGAGTTTGAGGTGGTGACCGCAGGAGAGATGAGGGTTGGCTGGGCCCGACCAGCTTGCCTGCCTGACCAGGAACTGGGCTCTGATGAACAGGCGTTTGTCTTTGATGGCTATAAGGTACGCACAAATGCTTTTTGAGGGGTAGAAATAGTCCCAGTAAATTTACACAAATTGCACAGATAATCACCTACATGTAGCCCGTATTTCAAAGTGTAATCTTGCCACAAGAAAAGTCACAGTTCTTGAAGAAACCTTTTTCACATTCCATTGCTCAAATATCAGGTCTATAAGGTCTATAAGGTCTGAATATGTATGTAAATGTTTCCACTCAGTGCTTTTCTTTTGAAAGTGCACAGTATATACTATATCTACTGTCTAGTGGATGAGCAAATGGAGGAAGTCATGTGTGTTCTCCCTGTGCTGCCAGGCCCAGCGGTGGCACCAGGGCAACGAGCACTTTGGGCGCTCCTGGCAGCCGGGGGATGTGGTGGGCTGCATGGTGGACATGAGTGAACACACCATGATGTTCACCCTCAATGGAGAGGTGTTGCTCGATGACTCTGGCTCCGAGCTTGCTTTTAAAGATTTTGACATTTTGGAAGGTCAGTTGAGTAAGGAAATTCTTTGTCACAGTTAAATAATCTGTCTTTTATTGTATTGGAATAATCAAGACAAACTTTACAGTTCTACTTTTAAATTTACAATTTACTTTTTTGCATTTAGCAGATACTTTTATCCAAAGTGACTTACATGTACAGTCTCACTGTTCTGACGGGCAGACTGGTATTCTCCCTTATGTTATTAACTGCTATTAACTGCAATGTCTCAGTGTGAATGCTCATGTACAGTATGTATGATATAAGGGACATATGTATGTATATGCAACATTTATGTTGACATGTTTTTGCTCCTCAACGTGCAGGATTCATCCCTGTGTGTAGTCTTGGGGTCCGGCAGATCGGCCGCATGAACTTCGGCAAGGACGTGAGCACACTCAAGTATTTCACAATATGTGGCCTGCAGGAAGGTTATGAGCCTTTTGCTGTGAACATGAACCGGGATCTGACCATGTGGCTCAGCAAGAGGCTCCCCCAGTTTATACCGGTCCCTTCGAATCATGAGCACATCGAGGTGAGTGAGTGGCCCATTGGCTCATCTTCTGATCTTCTGGAGTTTCCCTGTACTGTATGTTGTGTGTCTGACAGCAGCAGAGTACTGCATGTTGTATTTCTGACAACAGTACAGTACTGTACTGTATGTTGTGTTTCTGACGGCAGCAGCCTGAAGCAAAGACAGACAAACTGCTGTTCATGAACTTGGGCCAAATGGGGCTGTTATGCCTGCCCATATAAAATGATCATTGATTTTAAAGCAGAATGAAATGACACAAATGTACAACATAATATTTTATGAGTACTGTACACAGAGCCATATATAGCCATATAGGGATGCTTTTCATTCACTGGTTAGTGATAATTGGCTGCTTTCTTGTCTCCAGCTTAACAAGGTTTACAAAGCCAGTTAAATTGTTAGATAGACACACACACACACACAGACTTACAAACTCTGAGATTCTGTAATGTGTTCTGTGATTCTGTTATTCTCTAAAATAAATTACAAGTTTGTGTTTTTTATACTGTGTGTGTGTGTGTGTGTGTGTGTGTGTGTGTGTGTGTGTGTGTGTGTGTGTGTGTGTAAAGTAGATATTGTTGTTTGTTGCTGCTGACTGAAATCACGCTGGTGTAACTCTTCATTCGAAGGTCACAAGGATAGATGGGACAGTAGAGAGCTCCCCGTGCCTGAAGGTGACCCAGAGGTCATTTGGCTCCCAGAACAGCAGCAGTGACATAGTATTCTACCGCCTCAGTATGCCCATCGAGTGCGCAGAAGTCTTCTGCAAGTCCCCGGGCAGCACAGTCACCTCCAATGGGAGATTCTTCTCCTCCAAGAAGGAGCTGGAGGAGCTGGAGACGGAATCGGACTTTGAGGTCCTGATGAAGAGTTCCCATGGTCACATGGGCTCCAATGGGCCAGAGAAGGACAGTGAGGAGTTCAACAACCACAAGGACTACAATCAGGAGAAGCCATCCAAATTCAAGTCCAGGTCAGAAATCTTTCACCCATGCCCATTACAATCCTATTATGCGATAGAAATGTGAGACGTGCTGTAACAGGTGGTGCACTGTGGGAAATAACCTGCCATCCCTGTGTGTTTAATGTCCATTTAGGTTTATGCTGAAAAAGACCAAGCCAGAGTTCAACACCAGCCAGTCATCAGCGCGTCTGCCGGAGGAGGTGATAGCGGACGAGAGGGAAGACTCCGGCTATCTCATGCAGACCTCAACGGTAGGATTGTCACTGTTTGCTATCTGACCCATCTATGGGCATTCAACTGGCCTCAAGAAAAGCTCCTCCATGTGTCCTCAGCCCTCCACCATGCGGCCTATAGTGTGACTTACTGTGGGCTTGTGTGCTGTTTGCAGTACTACTACTCTGTGAGGATCTTCCCCGGCCAGGAGCCATCAGGTGTGTGGGTGGGCTGGGTCACATCGGACTTCCACCAGTATGACGCAGCCTTTCAGCAGGATAAGGTGCGCACTGTGACTGTGACCCTGGGCGATGAGAAAGGCAAGGTCCACGAGAGGTTAGTCATCATCGGTTACACGGCTACACATTGCCATCAGTTCAATAGGATTTTTTTCTTTTCAAGTTTAATCATGTTTGTTCATTATGTAAATATTGCTCATTTAAAGCACATGATGGAACTAATGCCTTTGTCTCAGATTGTATTCAGTACTCTGAATTCTTCATATCGTAGCTTGATATTACCAAACTCATTTCATTAAAGCAGTATTCTGGTGCATTTCAAGCAATTTTCTGGTGCATTTCAAGCCATGCTCAACCCAACCTTGATTGCATCTTATTGCTGGTTGATCTGCCCTTATCCGCTTTGTTGGAAATGCTAATTGTTAGCGAAGGTCAAGACTGGTATCTGTGTGCAAAGCCAATGAGCTGAGATAGAGTCAGCCCAAGCTGGGACAGGCCACAAGTCTCATTCCATATAACAAACAGCTCTTGACTGGCCTGCAGTGATATGTGTGTGTTCCACTGTATTCTGTGGTCCTCCTAAGTGCCTGATGTCTGTGTGTGTGCGGCAGCATCAAGCGCAGTAACTGCTACATGGTATGGGCAGGTGAGAGCACTAGCCCTGCTCAGGGCCGCAACAACAACGGCCTGGAGATCGGCTGTCAGGTGGACTGTGTCAGTGGGGTGCTGTCCTTCACCAGCAATGGCAAAGAGCTCAGCACCTTTTACCAGGTAACTAAGACCCTGGCATCACCTCTCACATGCCGGTGACCTGCTGGGACTGACATTGCATTGCTTCAAGCACATCAGCCAAAGACTGCTGTATTTTACTAGTATAGCAAGTAGTGTGTAGTAGTGTGTGTAGTTTGGAGTATTTCAGTGTTGTAGTTTGCACAGGAGCTTCACTCAAAGGTGTGGTGCCCAGAGAAATGACTGTCTAGTCATATCTAACAACTTAAAGGACTGATTGACTGACTGATCTGATTAGTGTTCAGTCAATGGATGGAAGTCATTTAACATTGTGATGGGTGGATTAACATTGGTGATTAAACTGGAAATTGGTACATAGTCAGGGACAAATTCAGATTCATTTAAGTCAAGTCAAGTACTTTTGTTCAGATGTAGCACATTAACAGTAAAGCAGTAATATTAAGGTCCATCACATGTCCCTGCAGTATTTCTAGCTTCTAATCCCTGTTGTCCATCTGAACCAGGTGGAGCCCAGCACCAAGCTCTTCCCTGCAGTGTTTGCCCAGGCCACCAGCCCCAACGTCTTTCAGTTTGAGCTGGGCAGCATAAAGGTGAAGACAGTCTCGTCTTACACATCCTGCCCCACTCCTTACATGTTATCATATTATTCTCATGCAGTATGTTACTCTAATATGATGTTATTCCCTTCAAATAACTGTGTGTGTGTGTGTGTGTGTGTGTGTGTGTGTGTGTGTGTGTGTGCTTGTGGTTTGTAGAATGTGATGCCCTTGTCTGCAGGGCTCTTTAAAAGCGAGCGGCAGAACGCAGTGCCCCAGTGTCCCCCGCGGCTGCACGTGCAGTACCTGACCCCCGTGCTGTGGAGCCGGGTGCCCAACCACTTCCTGCGGGTGGAGGTGACACGTGTGAGCGAGCGCCACGGCTGGCAGGTGCAGTGTCACGAGCCGCTGCTCTTCATGTCCCTGCACATCCCCGAGGAGAACAGGTACGGCACTGGGCCACCTCAGACCGGAGGAGAGGCCGCGCAGCATCCACTGAGCCCTGCCTTATCGGGACGCCATGGCCCATAAAATAGCTAGAGATAAAATGGGGCAGCTCGCTTTGGAGCTCATCCCTGTTTCTTCAGTCCGCACTCGCTCAACCAATTTTAGCAGCAGAACGCAGAAAATTGTACTGTAGTTATCAGAACATCAACATGGGACACCCACTGGGCTCTTGAAACTTCAAAGCAAATTTCAAGCATCCAATTATAAGCGTTATTCATGTCCTCAATGGCAAAAAGCCCCAAGTTTCAGCATGCAGTTTGAAAACTTTCTAGCGCATGCCGCTATTTATTTATGTATCTATCTATCTATCTATCTATCTATCTATCTATCTATCTATCTATCTATAGTATCCATCTACAGTTTCTAGCTAT
>JASCQX010000109.1:4398844-4415626 GCA_030264415.1 Sardinella fimbriata
TATCTATCTATCTATCTATCTATCTATCTATCTATCTATCTATCTATCTATAGTATCCATCTACAGTTTCTAGCTATCTATTGATTTTTTTTATTTCTTGATGTACACAGTGTGTCCCTAAAAGGGTTAAAGCGATACACCAGCGGAGATCTATTGTAGGCTCTATGTCTGCATGTGCAGTCGTTAAACATTGTGTCAAATAATATTTTATGTCAGTGGCTCTCAGCTGGAGTAAGGGCAATCTTCTCGTTGCAACGATTTTGCCTTTACAATAGGATTGCGCCAGCACTCTCGCACACGCATGCAAAATGCTATTTTTAAACCACTTAGAATGTTGGAAATCTCACGAAACGTCCTACAAAATATTATCAGAGTCTCTACTCATGAACTTCAGCATAGACAACATTGTTGGCGCACTCAAAGCTTAGTAAAACGAATGTTTCTGGAGGCAGCGCTTACCGGTAAACTTTGTTGCCGTCATCTTCGCCATCGATTCATGTTAAAAGTCCATCTCCGAAATGGAATGAACATAGGCAATTAACTGAAATTTCACTGTTAAGGGAATGAATGACTAGTTTACAACTTAGCTGGTCATAGAAATTAGGTAGGAAAATGTTTTCAGCCTACATTGAATTCTCGTAGACCTCGTGTGTTCAGTGATGGACTTTTAATGTGACTTTAAGAAAAGATGGCGGACGGAGGAAGTTTTAAAATGGGTAAGCACTGTCTCCAGAAACATTCGTTTTACTAAGCTTTGAGTGCGCCAACAATGTTGTCTATGCTGAAGTTCATGAGTAGAGACCCTGATAATACTTTGTAGGAAGTTTCGTGAGATTTTGATCATTCTAAGTGGTTTAAAAATGGCATTTCGGACGAGTGTGCGAGAGTGCTGGCGCACTCCCATTGTAAAGGCAAAATCGTCGTAACAAGATTGCCCTTACTCCAGCTGCGAGCGACTGACGTAAAATATTATTTGACACAATGTTTAACGACTGCACATGCAGACATAGAGCCTACAATACTGTAGATCTCGACCAGTGTATCGCTTAAAGGGGGTTAATCATGTGAGGCCCAGTCCAATTCTAACAACTTCCACTCCAATTTGGTATAAACAGCATAGAAGTTACTGATAGGAATTTTGTATTTGTGGACAGGAAAGTTTAAATCAAGGAATTTTTGTAGATCATAATCAGTTCCTCTCCCGATTTTTATGAAATATATTTTTGCCATTTGGCTCAGTCAATAAACACACCCATCACCAAATGCCATTCCCATACCAGGATAAAGGAATGACACATAGTTGAAGCGACAGTCCACATCTTGAGTGCTGTGGATGATGTAGCTGATGTAGTTGTGTTGTGTGGACTCAGTTTGAGGTACAGTCCCATGTCCCCACTGCTAACCTCAGACAGAGAGACAGAGCACTGTAGCAGATGGAGCTGATGTACTGTAGGTGATGTAGTTGATGTCGCTAATCCAGCTGTGTGGTGTGCCCTCAGGTCGGTGGATATCCTGGAGCTGACAGAGCAGAGGGAGCTGCTCAAGTTCCACTACCACACGCTGCGCCTCTACTCGGCCGTGTGTGCGCTGGGCAACAACCGCGTGGCCCACGCCCTCTGCAGCCACGTGGACGAGTCGCAGCTGCTGTACGCCATCGAGAACAAGCACATGCCCGGCCTGCTGCGGACTGGCTACTACGACTTGCTCATCGACATCCACCTCAGCAGCTATGCCACTGCACGCCTCATGATGAACAGCGAGTACATCGTGCCCATGACGGAGGAGACCAAGAGCATCACGCTCTTCCCCGACGAGCAGAAGAAGCACGGCCTGCCGGGCATCGGCCTCAGCACGTCGCTGCGGCCCCGCATGCGCTTCTCCTCGCCCAGCTTCGTGGGCACTGACGGGAGCCTGAGCGGAGACTGCTTCCAGTACAGCCCGGAATTCCCACTGGACATCCTGAAGACCAAGACCATGGAGATGCTGACGGAGGCCGTGTGCGAGGGCAGCCTGCACGTGCGCGACCCCGTCGGGGGCAGCACCGAGTTCCTCTTCGTGCCCTTAATCAAACTCTTCTACACGCTGCTCATCATGGGCGTCTTCCACAACGGCGACCTGCGGATCATCCTGCAGCTCATCGAGCCCAGCGTGTTCTCCAAGGAGGGCAAGGCCGCCCAGGGCCCGGCCCACGCGGCTGAGGGTGGCGGCAGCGGGGAGAAGGCCGAGACGCTGAGGAAAGAGGGCGTGGAGGGGGAGGGCGAGCGAGTGGCCAAGGTGCCCAAGGAAGGCCTGCTCCAGATGAAGCTGCCCGAGCCAGTCAAGCTCCAGGTAGGGCAGTGGCATACAGGACTAGAAAAATACTACAGAGCACTGTATCCTCTCTTCCTCCGCCCAGACAAGATTTTGCCAGCTAGGTTGCCAAAATCAGATACTGTAGGTAGAGCGTGGCGCAACAGGCCAAAACACATACAGTAATATACACATACTAAAGACATACTGTAATGACAACGTCAACACAAGTTGAGGGCTGCAAATTCACAATATTCAGGCTGGATTACTGTTGTCAGTGATAAAAGTATTTGAAATTATGATTCCTTAATGTATTGTGATTTTATGATTCATTTACATTTATTTTTTACATACAGTTCCTTTAAATATTGTGCTCATTTGAAACATCAGCTGGTCCTAGTTTACTATGACAGTAGGCTAAGTTGATTAGTGGCATGTGCAATTAGATGTTACAGTTGATGTGGGTGTTACCTCTCCATTGCTAGGTCACTCTCTCACCATCTTCTCTCTCCCTCTGTCACGCTTGTCAGATGTGTCATCTGCTGCAGTACCTGTGTGACTGTCAGGTGCGCCACCGCATTGAGGCTGTGGTGGCCTTTTCGGACGACTTTGTGGCCAATCTGCAGGACAACCAGCGTTTCCGCTACAACGAGGTCATGCAGGCCCTGAACATGTCGGCGGCGCTCACAGCTCGCAAGACCAAAGAGTTCCGCTCACCGCCACAGGAACAGGTAGGCATCACTTCCTCCTCAGCATGACGGCCATATATGGTGAGGGAAGGAGTTGAAGGCCTTAATGGTGATTGGCTCTCCTTTGTCGCTCCCCAGATTAATATGCTATTAGGCTTCAAAGATGAGAAGCAAGACTGTCCCTGCCCCGATGAAATTAGAGAACAGCTGCTGGACTTCCACCAAGACTTAATGACTCACTGCGGTACACACACTTCTGCAAAAGTATATGTGTAAACACACACACACACACACACGCACGCATACACACTGGTATTCTGCAGCGTATCGCTAAATGGATGAATGATGGTGTTGGGAGTTAAGACGCATTTAATGCACTTGATTTAAAATTACAAGACATTTCATCATTCTCAGTGAAGTTTAAGCAGTCAAGCAGTAATTTGTTTAAGCAGTTCAAGTGGGTGATATTGCTCAAGGCTCGGTACATTCAGACATTCAGCTGGCAAGAGCTACAGCAAAAAGCTTGTGTCTATACAAGTGGCAGCAATCAGACGCACACAAACAAACACACACCTCATTGTTTGCTTGTTACTGTCAGTAGTCAGTGACTGATTGGTATGTCACTGACTATTAATTCAATTCAATTCGATGTATTTATTGCCTTGTCAACATAGTTGATAGGAAATTGTCTTGGTAACAACTATCAGACATATACCATAAACTATACAAAATCAGTAGTATTATATAGTATTTATGAACAGATGAGACTTTGTTTAAGTATACTGCCGTACACACATTTTGGAATTTACAGTTTCTTTGGTTTGATTTAATGGCAATTAAGAAGTGAGACCAGCTGACTATACTAAGAGAAGAGCTCCAAGTCACATTTTGTAATTTGCTCACAGGCATTGAGCTGGATGACGAGAGGCTTGGGGAGGTGGATGGGGACTTCACAATACGAGGTCGCCTGATGTCTTTGGTGGAAAAGGTGAATTACCTAAAAAAGAAAATGGCTGATCTGCCAAAGAAAAAAAAAGTCAAGAAACCAAGTACGTGAAGCTCTTTTAATCTAACATCTCATTCACCTAACTATGTCATTTTTTAGAGCATATTCTGATAGTGAGGTTCCTGAATTATACAGCTGCCCAAATGCATTGTAAAATAGTAGAAATAGCTAATTAAACAGTTGTGTGTTCACTTAAATACATTTGAGTTTGCATATACTGTATGTGTATGTATGTACATATGTATGTACGTAGGTGTGTACAAGTATGTATATATGTACGTATGTATGTATTTATGGATGTACTGAATGTATTTATGGATGTACTGTGTGTATGCATTTCTCTAATGGCAAATGCACGCTTGTCCATAGGCACTCTGCAGCAGCTGATCTCAGACACGATGGTGCGCTGGGCCCAGGAGTGTGTGATTGAGGACCCTGAGCTGGTGAGGGCCATGTTTGTGCTCCTGCACCGGCAGTATGATGGGATCGGGGGCCAGGTGCGGGCGCTGCCCAAGACCTACACCATCAACTCTGTGTCTGTGGAGGACACCATCAACCTGCTGGCCTCTCTGGGCCAGATCCGCTCCCTGCTCAGTGTGCGCATGGGCCGCGAGGAGGAGAAGCTCATGATCCGGGGCCTTGGGTAAGTAGCAGAGCTCTGCCTACAGCTTCTGCTGCTCCTCTCTCAACCCATTTATGTATATATTAGATTAGTATTAGACTCATTAACACAGCCATTCTTGTGTTTTTTTTTATTATTGTTATAACTATATTTTTGTTTGTGTGAGTGTTTTGTGTTTTGTTTGTATGATGCTTTTTTTACCATTATCTACTATAAATGTCAGAAGTGAAAGCTGAAGTGCCTGATGTGTTTCCCTGCAGAGATATTATGAACAACAAAGTCTTCTATCAGCATCCCAACCTGATGAGGGCCCTGGGCATGCATGAGACAGTGATGGAGGTCATGGTGAATGTTTTGGGGGGTGGAGAATCAAAGGTAAGGACTTCTTTTGTGTTAGCTGCTGAAAAGAAGATGTTTTGTATTGTAGTACTGTTGGCTACAGTTATTATCTTTATATTTATACATTTCAAATGAGATAGAAATACTGTTGAAGAATGGCAAGTATGGCAGATAGTGTTATCATGGTCTTTTGGGAATGCTAAGTGACAATTTGTATATGACAATGTGATGGGGTCTTTTTTTGTTGTTTTTTTTATTGCTGTTATTTAGGGAAGATGTCACTGTAGACTGTGTAGTTCACAGTCTTGTTTTCTTTCTTTTAAGTTTGATGTTACTACAAAGTACACTATGTTAAGAGCAGCCTCTGTAATTGTTTTTATATGTGTTATTTCTATCAAGGAAATTACTTTTCCTAAGATGGTGGCCAACTGCTGTCGCTTTCTTTGCTACTTCTGCCGCATCAGTAGACAAAACCAAAAAGCCATGTTTGATCACCTCAGCTATCTGCTGGAGAACAGCAGTGTGGGGCTGGGTAAGTCCTCTACTTGTTCATCATCTACAAATATCTACCAGTCACACAGTTCTCATGAATTCTGCTGCAGATTGCTGAATGGATGTTGGATGATGTTGTGAGTTGGGACACGACTGTGAAACCTCAACAAGATGTGCCACGTGTCACAGTGTCACACAGTCATCTTTGTTTATGCAGATGTAAGATTTGCTAATGTTTTTCTCTGCAGCCAAATTCTGCTTGTCACACATTTGATATACAGTACTAAAGATTGGATGAAGTTTAGGCAGATTCTTTAAAAAGTGTTTTCTTCTTTGGCAAACACTCTGAATTCTTCATTTCACCTCCCAGTTGGAGTTCAAATAATGAATAGTCAAGCTCCTATACAGGACAGTACTGTACGTACAGTATGTAGTCATATTCAGGCTAGGCCACAAATCGCTTGTGACAGAAAAGTGGCCAATGTCCTGTAGCCTCACTCACATGCCAAACTGTCCCTTCATTTTTGCACGATTCTCCAGGGTTGCCTTGCGTGACGGTAACAAGGTCATAACCGCAGTACGTGTCGGGTGGCCGCGGTGTGGTTGCATGCGGTTATTGCAACCAGGCCTAGAACTGGCAGGAGAGTCGGTCCTGGCATAGGTTTCATACTTCACTGTTTGTATGTGTCACATGTGCATAGAAATAAACAGTTATAGGCTACTAAGAGTTTGGCTTCAAATGAGACATTTTATCTCTAATATGCTCAGAGATTGTTGTAGTTTATGTCCCCTCCACACAACAGACTACATGTACTGTACATGTATAGAGAAGGCTCTGGTAGTGTGCAGGGCACTTGGACAGGAAAGTTAACACACACCAAGCTTAGAGAGGTGCTGCTCATGGGAAGAAGACTTGAATAGAAGGAGGAACTGCACATTCTTGCTCAATGTCCCAGTTTATTTAGGGGTATGTTTGGGCCTGTGGCCTGTGTTCAGGCCGCTGTCACTAGATAATTGTGGAGCGCTGTGAAGGTGTGCTTGTGTGTAGGGTTGATTGTTGGTCGGCCTCTGGGAAAACCCCCAACCTCCCATCTAAAACATGACTTTAGCAGTTTGATTAATGATTTTTGTGTTTCTTGTCAAGGGTTTACACTGCTCTAGTCTTTGACCTAGTTTGTGCGTGTGTGTGTGTGTCCGCATGTTTGTGTGTTTGTGTGTGCGTGTGTGTGTGTGTGTGTGTGTGTGTGTGTGTGTGTGTTACCTCAGCCTCTCCCTCTATGAGGGGTTCAACTCCTCTGGATGTGGCGGCAGCCTCAGTGATGGATAACAATGAGCTGGCGTTGGCCCTCAGGGAACCAGACCTGGAGAAAGTAAGGCCCACTTTCTCTGAAAGTAGGGAAAACTTTTATTTAGGCCAAACAGTACATATAGCGGCTATATTTAAGGCTCTAGTGGCTCAAGAGAGTTGGGATATTCACCTTGCAAGCTGCACAACATGAGTATGTAGTGCGGCTGCTGCAGTCTTATTTGGCGGCATCTTAACAAATATTTCAACATTTCGCAACACTTGCAGGGATTATGGGACCTCATAACAAGTTACATGGACGTCAAAAACAGCTTCAAATGTGTAATAATATGTACTGTATGAATAAAATATATAAATAATATTAAACCTACAAACAGCCACTTAAAAATTGGCCAACTTGAACAAAGCCTGGTTGGGATGATGTCACATGTCACAAATCAATTGTAGTTCAGTTCTGGTTGCCAAACAAATCATTTTTTTATCTTAATGCCTAAATATGAGGTTGTAATTGGGCTCGCATAGTTAGATTTGGTATTATTTTTGATCAGTCGAAGTTGAAAATCACCTTTATATTTCTAGATTGATTCCCCATTCCAAGTTTACTGCTGTGGACAGAAGGAAGAATAGAAGGACATCATTAACAGGGCCGTTATGATTTATGGAAATGCAGACATTTTCTAAATATGTGTTGTGGTGTACTAACGAACAGCAATTTGAGAGAGAAAAAAATATGATTTTTTTTTTCTGCTGTGCAAACCCAAAACAAGCATGCAGTGTGTCTAATATTGTGTGTGTGTGTGTGTTTGTGTGTGTGTGTGTGTGTGTGTGTGTGTGTGTGTGTGTGTGTGTGGCTTTGCCCAGGTGGTGCAGTATCTGGCCGGCTGTGGGCTCCAGAGCTGCATGATGCTGGTGTCTAAGGGCTACCCTGACATTGGCTGGAACCCTGTGGAAGGAGAGCGCTACCTGGACTTCCTGCGCTTTGCTGTCTTCTGCAACGGTAATGACTCTCACAGGCTATAGCGATCAGGTGCAGGGATAGCTAATCCCTATCATTTTCTAGATTTAATCCTGCTCTTTTCTTGCATACCTAAGTCTACAAATACAGCAGCACTTAAAATAGCTATTTTTCAGGGCCTAAACACATAAAGCCCTTGGGAAATGAATGCTTTGGTGTTGAATGTGTCTACGCAGGAGAGAGTGTTGAGGAGAATGCTAATGTGGTGGTGAGGCTCCTGATTCGCCGGCCTGAATGTTTTGGTCCGGCCCTCCGAGGGGAGGGTGGGAATGGCCTCCTGGCGGCCATGGAAGAGGCCATCAAGATCTCAGAAGACTCCACACGGGATGGGCCCTCTCCCGTCGCCGAGGCCAGCAGGACGCTGTACGTCCAGGCTACAGATTTATCCTCAGACTGTCTTCGTGTTTTAGCAGTGTCGCTAGTTCTATTAGCTCCTGCCTCACTCAGCCCTGTCCATGTGCTCCCCTGCAGGAGCGACGCTCTGGAGGACGAGGAGGACGACACTATCCACATGGGCAATGCCATCATGACCTTCTACTCCGCCCTCATTGACCTGCTGGGCCGCTGTGCTCCAGAGATGCATGTAAGGGCGCAGCTCATCCTGCAGCCTACAGTGCTCTACTTTGGCGTGCTTTCAATTCTCAACGTTTCTCAACAGTCACTCCAAATTAAGTAACAGCGGAGGGTTCTTCAAGTTTCCATTCCCTGCCCTCAGTCACGTTGGTTTAGTAATGTGTTGTAGGTCTGAAGTATCCATGTCATTCTTCTCACTGTGCTTCACTGCATTGCTAATAAGAGATTTAAACTTCAAATGTGTGTATCTCCAAGTAGATACTGTATTATAGTATTGTTTACCTAAGCTTATGTGAATACCAAAAGGACTTGCGCATTTTGCCTTGAAAGATTAACTTGCAGAAGATCTAAGAAGAGGTGTGTGTTGTACTAACACTGTAGTTAACCTCTGAACTGGTCTGGAATAAAGACTGTGAGTTGGATCTTTTTTCTCAGCTTATCCATGCTGGGAAGGGGGAAGCCATTCGGATCAGGGCAATTCTGCGCTCTTTGATCCCTATTGAGGACCTGGAGGGGGTCATCAGTATCCCATTCCGTATGCCCACTTTGGCCAAAGGTTGGTCTTCTCAGCTCACTCCTGCAGTATTCCACCATCAACCACTGAACTGGTCTAAATAGCAGAAACAATCATTGATGAGTGACTGTCAAATGTACTGTATCACTTTTTGGACAGTTCTGATGTCATTTGGGAGAATGATGCTGTACTGTAATTTGTAAGGAAGGCACAGATTGTACAGTGTACATTGGAACTGTAGGTGTGCTGTTAACAGAAGTCACCAAAATGTACTTTTGATGGAACTAGTTGTAAACCAGAATTCAGTAATGTACTGCAAGATATGAATACACACACATAAGAGCCTCATATAGCATTCAGTGAATTTATTTATGTCTTAAAAAGGATTTTTATAATCTTACCATAATCTGTTATAAATGTATGCACTTATTATCTTGGCCAAAGCCTAGTCCATACATAAACAAAAGATAAAATGAATGGAAATGCACATGTCATTGTCATAATAGTTGAAGTCCTGTGTCTATTTAGCTACTGGCATGTCTTACTGTAACTGTGGATCTATTTCACTTCCAGACGGGTCAGTGGTGGAGCCTGACATGTCCGCAGGCTTCTGCCCCGACCACAAGGCAGCCATGGTCCTGTTCCTGGACCGCGTCTATGGGATAGAGGACCAGAACTTCCTACTGCACCTGCTGGAAGTGGGCTTCCTCCCAGACCTGCGGGCCGCAGCTTCACTTGACACAGTGGGTGTAGTTTTCTACACAGGTCCCCCATCCACTGGGAACCAACCAGGCCTCCTCTCTTGGTTTCTTTCAATTGTCCCTCTTCTCCACTGTGCTCCATGCTAACGGTGTGTGATGTGTGTTCCTGTGCAGCCAGCCCTGAGCGCTACAGATATGGCCCTGGCCTTGAACCGCTACCTGTGCACAGCCGTGCTGCCCCTGCTCACCAAGTGTGCGCCGCTCTTCGCCGGCACAGAGCCTTACGCCTCCCTCATCGACTCCCTGCTTCACACTGTGTACCGCCTGTCCAAGGGCTGCTGCCTTACCAAGGCCCAGAGGGATGCCATAGAGGAGTGCCTACTGGCTGTGTGTGGGTGAGGGCCACTTACTCTAGGCTTTCACATCACTAGTAGATATACTGTATCACCTCTATCAGACACATCACCACTGCAAATATCACCACTATCACACACATCATCAAAAGAAATATCACTACTATCAGACACATCACCACTGCAAATATCACAATTATCAGACACATCACCACTGCAATTATCACCACTATCAGACACATCATCAAAAGAAATATCACCTCTAACAAGTACTGTACATCACCACTATCAGACACATCACCATTGGAAGTATCACCACAATCAGAAACATCACCGCCATCAGACTCATCACCACTAGAAATATCACCAGTATCAGATACATCACCGCTATCAGACACATCACTAGTAAAAATTTCACCTCTATCAGACACAGCACCACTACAAATATCACCATCATCAGACACATCACCACTGCAAATATTACCACTATCAGACACATCAGCACTACAAATATCACCACTAACAAATACATCACCACTAGAAATATCACCACTATTAGATACTGTACATCACCACTATCAGACATATCACCACTACAAATATCACCTCTATCAGACATATCACCACTACAAATATCACCTCTATCAGACACATCACCACTACAAATATCACCACTATCAGACATATCACCACTACAAATATCACCTCTATCAGACACATCACCACAACAAATATCACTACCATCAGACACATATCACCAGTATCAACACATCACCACTATAAATACCACAAGTATCAAACACGTAACCCTATAAATATCACTAGTATCAGACATACTATATCAGTATGATATCAGTGATATTGCCTACAACTAATTATTGTTCTATTTTTGTGTATATGTCTTTGTGTGTGCGTGTGCGTGCGTGTGTTTGTGCGCATGTTTGTGTGTGTGTGTGTGTGTGTTTGTGTTTGTGCGCGTGTGTGTGTATGAAGGAAACTGAGGCCCTCCATGATGCAGCATTTACTCAGAAGGCTGGTGTTTGATGTGCCCCTGTTGAATGAACACACTAAAATGCCCCTTAAAGTAAGGGTCCTAAATTCTCTCCTTAATAAACATGTCTCATCCTTAATGTTAGCATCGACATTGTCTAACAAGACATGAGTAACGAGTTGATTCTGCTCTGCAGTTGTTGACCAACCACTATGAGCGCTGCTGGAAGTACTACTGCCTGTCCGGGGGCTGGGGCAGTTTTGGCGCCGCCTCAGACGAAGAGCTGCATCTCTCCAGGAAGCTCTTCTGGGGGATCTTTGATGCCTTGTCAAGGAAGGTAAGAGATCGCATACAGTACAAAACACAAAGCGTGCACAACACTACATACATCACTCCCCTACAGCTGACAATTGCCTTGTTTGTGTGTATACAATATGTTTGAATCCAACGTGGTAAATCTCTCTAAGCATTTCTAGAGTTTACTGACCCGTGTGCTGGCGTTGGTGTGCTCCTCAGAAGTACGAGCACGAGCTGTTTAAGCTGGCCCTGCCCTGCCTGAGTGCGGTGGCTGGAGCTCTGCCGCCAGACTACATGGAGTCCAACTATGTGGCCATGATGGAGAAGCAGTCCTCAATGGATGCCGAGGGCAACTTCAACCCTCAGCCAGTGGACACTTCAAAGTCTGTCTATATGTCTTTGGAAAAATTATTTCATTCTCTTTTCTATTCCTGATGTTGTCCCTGCTTCCCATTCTGAAGTAATGTCTCTTCTCTCACACAGTGTGGTTATCCCAGAGAAACTGGAGAACTTCATCACCAAATACGCAGAGCATTCCCATGAGAGGTGGTCCATGGATAAGGTATTTATTGGTTTATTTATTGGGAGTAAAATGCTATGGTTTGGATCTTTACAAGCAAAACAAACTCATCTGCTACTGTCATCTTGGCTCAGCTGTCCACTGGCTGGGTGCACGGCGAGCTGCTCTGTGAGTCCACCAAGACACACCCTCTGCTCAAACCATACAAAAGCTTGGCAGAGAAGGTGAGACTAACACCATTTACTTTACGTAAAGATTACTATTGTTTCAACAAAGTGGGTTTGGAATAGCTCATGTTATGCCAAGCACTGTCTATCAGCCCTTTAAATGCCCAGATGCTAATTCTTGTTTGACCAGGACAAAGAGACCTACCGGTGTCCCATCAAGGACTCGCTGAAGACCATTCTGTCATGGGGCTGGATCATCGAGAGGAGTCGAGAGGGTGACCCCACTAGCCTTCACAACCGCACACGACGGATATCTTTATCCAGTCAGGTGACCAAAGAAATGATGTATATCAGTGATGGATGCTTTTATTATCTATTATTTTGTCAGCCATTTTTGCCTTTATATTTTCATTTTTTTATTCTTGGGAGTTCCTTAGAGTTAATACATCCATGATTGCCAGTTCAGTAATATTGAACATCTGTTGTTTTGTTTTGTCGTCTACGTACTATTGCATTGCCCTCAGCATTCGATGGAAGGCACTCATGGCTTCAGCCCAAGGCCTGTGGACATGAGTAACGTGACCCTCTCCAGAGACTTACATGTGAGTGGGGCTGCAGGCTCTTCTAAACACACACACACACACACACACACACACACACACACACACACACACACACACACACACTCCTGGAGGCACAGGGAGGGGCCACAGCATGCAGTCTCAGCCCCCTGTGGGAGGTCCTGAACTCTGGGCATAGCTCAGTGGAACTACTGTAGTGTAGCACACCATCCTGACAACAGCACACGTGCTCCTGAAATATACCTGTACACATGGCAAATGTACTGTAGTGGCAGATATTGAAATGCACTTTTCTCACACATTTCTTGTTCTCACACATTTCCTTGCCCAGTTGCTGTAAAGTTCTAGGCCTCTGTATCTGATACTGATTCTAAAACAGATAGTTCAGTCCTTGATTATGATTGGTTGAATGGGTTCAGTGCTGTTGTATATTCCCCAGTATGGCATGGCTGAGACCTAGACCCAGACACCTGTGCTGTGCTATATGATTCACCATGTACTTGTAGAAGGCCCTCGCAGGGCTTAATGCTGAAATATTAGCATTTGCCCGTAAAAAGCATAGTCCTGTCTTATCTCAAAAAGAGCAATTCCTACTGTACCCGCCTGTATAGAATTTGGCTGAAAATGTTTTTTTGGGGACCTTATTCAAAAGTATGCCATCTGTTTGCTGTCTGTTTTTGTATCAGGCCATGGCTGAACTCCTCGCAGAAAATTATCACAACATATGGGCAAAGAATAAGAAGTCTGAGCTTGAAGCCAAAGGTAATATCTAATTCAGCATCTGATCATCTGTTCTCTTTCTGAAGCTACAGTACCTTGTGTTTCAAACTTGCTCTCGTAGTGCCTGAGAGTGGAAGAGCAAACTGTTTAAATACAACAGCAGAACACAGCCCCAGGTTTGCATGTAGAAAGTGACACCAGTACGAGTGGGAGGTGTCACAGTATTCATACCCCGATGCAGCCAGAGATCTGAATTATGATCGGCTTCCGTAGACTCTCATGTCAAGTTCCCTGGGCACTGCTGTTGGTAAGCCAACTATATGAACCAGACGCAATTACCATGTCCACAGAAACTGTGCACATGGAAATTGAAATGATAAACTCAAAAGAAAATTTAGATGTGGAAAGTGGAAATTTACATGCATAGGAGGATGTGGATCAGAACTATTACTGTAAGTGCGGAAACCAATTTGCCAATTTGATGAGCTACTGACATAATATCAATTTGATGAGCTAGACATAATATCATCGCATGCTGTACACACCTGTGCATATATATTCCATACATTCCCCCCTGAAGTGTCCGTGTGTTTTCCTAGGTGGAGGAAGTCATCCTTTGCTTGTGCCCTATGACACACTAACCGCCAAAGAGAAATCCAGAGACAGAGAAAAAGCACAAGACATCCTCAAGTTCTTTCAGATCAATGGCTACACTGTGTCTAGGTGAGTGAGTGTGGGGGTGAAGACACACCTTTGTTTGTTTTGGGCAATCAGTAGCATTTATTTTTAGCAATTATTTTTTTAGTTAGATGTATCACCCTAGCCTGGCTTTCACGACCATCAAAGCTCATACGATCTTAGTCTGGCCAATCTCGCATACTAGCCACCTTCTCAAAGGCAGAATCAATGTTAAACTTGTTTTAACCCGCTTCCTTCACCTTGGAGTAAAAACTTGCTTCTCATTGGTGCCTGAAATTCTGGGACAGAAAAAGCAGTAAAAAAAAATTTTTGCAGTGTCACAGGAAGTATGGGCAAGCCCAGGCTAGTACCACCCTAGAATTAAAAAAAAATCTGTGCATTACAATTAGGTTAGTGTTTTGTGTTTTAACAACCTGTCAAATGAACACACCACCCTCTTTTCATATTGAACTATGGTCTTCCTTCAACTCGATGCATACCTCTTTTGTCTCGGTACGTGCACTCAACCGCTGTGGCGTACAACGCTACTTTGCCAGTATTTACAGTAGCCTAGCACTGTTCATAGGAACCAAACAGGGATGAAATTAGAAGTGACCTATTCACCATTTAAATGCTTGCATGAGTAGTTACAAGACCAAGTACTGTATGGTTGTGACACAAAATCAAATTTTCTAAAAAGGATAACTGTAATGTGTGGCAGAAGAGCTCTTTGGAGCACTTTGACGTTGGCGCAGTAATTTCATCACTCCTGGAACATCCTACAGAGGGGCAGTTTTAGAATACAGCATGTGTAAGAAGGTGTAAGTGCAATATCAAACCACTTTCTTTGAAATTGCTCCTTCCACAGTCCTTCAAATACAGAAATGTTTGAAGAGTAGAATCTGACACTGGAGCAGGATTTTAACCCTTGGAAATTGAAGGACCTAGCTTAAATACTTTTCTAGATACAACAATATCAAAGCAGCTTCCTAGGAAACTGCTCAAAACGGGTCCGAGATTAGTTGCAAAATATTTTATTATATGCAGTGTGTGCAGGCTTTATATGATCTACATCCTATGATGGCATCTGTGTTCTCACCCTGATTAAGCTATGAATTTTAAAATAAACAAATACATTTCAAACCGTCGTTCACAAGAGGGATATGTTTGCTGCAACTCCTGAAAGATTTTGTAGAAGTTAAATGTTCCAGTTTAATTTTAGTGCTGATAAACTCCAAAAGCAATGAACCCTAATTCCTGAAACAAGGCAGCAAAGTGTAGTTGCCTCTGTTGTTATTATTTCAAAGCAGTTCATTGTTGTTCTTTGGCTTTTCGTGTGAACTACAGTGTACATCTGTAGGTGTATTATAATGTGTTGAATTAGACATTAACTTTAAAACAGTCAGTGAAAATCTAACCCTCAAACATACTGTTCTGATTGAACAGTTGGAGCTGACCTGGCTGAATGGGATTCCCATTTCAGTTATTCAGTACAGTTGCCATAGTCTTACAGCATATGCACCTTGAATATGATGCTCCTGATGTGCCATCTGTTTTTTGTTAAGAGCGTTTTTTCTATAGCCATTAGCATTGTATTTCGATGCATGATTAAAAAAAAAACATGCAAGTGTTTGTTTACCAACACCATAGTTGCTAGCCAGTTAGCCACTTAGTTGTATGTCAATTTTATTGCAACCACCAAATTTGCTAGCTTTATTGTTTTGCATTGTATTGTAGATTGTATTTAGTTTGACAGCGACATTGTTGTTGTTCAATGTCCCAGGGTGAAGAAGGAGCAGGATCTTGACACGTCCTCCATAGAGAAACGGTTTGCTTACACGTTCCTACTGCAGCTCATCACATATGTGGACCAAGCCCACCAACATTTACTGGAATACGGTAACATGATACATGATGTGGAAATCTCACATTCCATGATTGATCTTGCTGTTTTTCTTTCTTTTGTGGTGGTGTGAAGAATAGAATACATTCTCACTCCTCATTCAGTAAACAGCAATACTGTATGTTGTCATTTGGCCTTGATTTCAGATGCCAGTAATCAGCCAAAGGGAGAGAAAATTGGTCATGAACAGCAGATGAAGTTTTTTGGAAAGGTTAGTACTGTATATTTCTGAACATTGCTTGTGGCTGTGGACTATTGCTCTGTCTCTACTGTAGTACCAATAACCAGTGGTCCTTAACAATAGTAATGGCTGTTAAGGAGTACCTCAGTTTAGTATATGCCATGCTTTATTTGAACTGCATCAACTTAGGCTGGACTGAAACAAAAGGAAAAGTAAGGGCCATATTGTATTAATGTTATTAACAAAAGAGCTTCTACAAAACAGAATGAACAAAACAAGTGGAAGAGGAAACAGAAATAGTTGGACTCTCTTTCACTCTAGAACCCAAAGCACTTCTGTACATTTGGAAACTGATGTGTGTGTCCTCTCTCACAGGTGGTGTTGCCCCTAGTGGATCAATACTTCAAAAACCATCAGCAGTACTTCCTGTCCACTGCACTACGCCCCCTCAGCAGTGGTGGGCACGCCTCCAACAAGGAGAAGGAGATGGTCACAAGGTAAGATGGCCAAAGAAATGACGTCAGATGGAATTTTTGACAGATTTTCTTTTTTACTTGGTAAACTGGGTTGTGCATCCATTTATCAGAAAATGAATTACAGTAACAGTGACATTGTAGTCTACTCATTCAGATGCTTTATGATATATGGACATTCATTTATTGGAATCAGGGAATTGAGGCATGTTATAATATCCAAAATGACCACCTGTACAATCTTTGAGTGAACATTGGGCATTTTGTAAAAACAGTATAATATATTCAATATCCTAATCACCAGGGGGGGAATTCTCCGATGTGCGCAAGTTCAGAAATCACTTAGCTGCGCGCTTTTCTGCCATTCGCGCC
>JASCQX010000109.1:6691568-6701884 GCA_030264415.1 Sardinella fimbriata
CACACACACACATCAGTGCTTGACCTTGTAGGTTGACTGTGATCTGTTCAATTATGTATCACAAGAACAAAGTCACTGAAGCAAACACAGTACCAATAAAGTCAACTTACTACAGTTGATCTTGCCACTTTTTATGACTTAACAGGATCTGCCTCTCCATATTGGATATGTTGATTTTCTCTGCTTGGACAGAATAACAATTTGCTATTGTAAAAACAATTGTCCTTTTGCAATAATAACTCAAAAAGTTACTGACACTCAAAGTGTTAACACTGCCCTCACTACCCCAAATACAACACTACATATATCAAAGGTCCTTTTTCTCCTGAGAAAACAAATCCCTTCATTCAAGAGACACACAAACAAAAAAATAAATCGTGACACATTGCATGTTCATGTGTTTTTTTTACTTCTTTTAAAAAAAATTACAAGGTTGAAATATTTTTTTGACCTGGAAGCCCAGCTCAAATCTCCACCTGCTAAAACTATACAATCAAGGGGAGAAGAAAGAAAAAGCACAACTTATAATATATACCCCAATTCATAGCAATGCATAGTGATTCGATGAACATCACCAAACCGATTTTTCCAAGGAGGCTGTGTGTATTTGAAAGCCCTGTTCTGATACAAGGGTACCAGGTCAGGTAGTCTTAAGTGCAAAGTTGGAAGAACTGATACACTGAGATTCCACCAACATCATAGTCAAGAACAGATAGAGGAAAAAAAGAAAATGAAAGAAGTGAAAGAAAGAAAGAAAGAAAGGATGAATGAAAAAGCAAAAGCGAAAAGAAGAAAAAGAGAAGAAAGAAAGAAAGAAAGAAAGGGAACAGAGAAAGGATAGACTCAGTGCTACACAAGAACAAGGGGCACAGCAGTAAATCAGTGACAGAAGCCCAACTTGGACCCAGCGCATCAAGTGACAGGGCACCCTCAGTAACCATGGGGATATTTAAAACATCGATGTAGAATGTACACAACCTCAAAACCTTAACACTGTAAAATGGGATGAATGACTATTTCCATGTTTAGTACTGGGATGGCCTTACACTGTAAGGCACATTTGACCTGACCAATTACCAGCAATAAAAATGGAAAATAGCCTTACTGGCGGTGATCAACCCTGTGTCTTTATGAAGAAGCCATGCAGCATGGACCATGAGATTACATATACTGTACTGGAACCAGGCTTTAATCTTCTTTGTGTCCAAGGACCACACCACTGCAGGCTACCAGGCTCAATAGCAGTGTTCAGCCATTTAACTAAAGAGAGTAGCTAGATGACAACTACAGCTATTGGTGTGTTGAAGTCTTAAGACCAGCATAGATGCTATAACCTCTTTTTATTATTTAAAAATAAAAAAAGCAAATGCTATGCTGAGTGAAAGTGACTCTGCCTTTGGTTTTACATTTTTTTTTCTCTTCCTTGCCAATTCAACATAGATTTGCCACAGCAATCCAACTCTGACCACAGATATGTTGGGGCGAAACTACCCATGGAGTTTTTAGCCTGACAGGACAGAGAAAGCCTAAGCATGGCCTTGGGAGAACTGCTTTCAGAGCACTGCCCTACGGGGTGTAGCCTAGCCTAGCCTAGCCTAGCCTAGGGTGGAGACACAAGAGGGCGGAGGTGCAGTGGGACTTTCACCAGACAGGGGAGGAGCCTTTTCATTACTGTTGGCAAAGTCTTTGGGATAAAGGTGGTGCAGCGGGTAGGGTGTACTCGTTCGAAGGGGAAGGAGGAAGGGGTGGGGGGTTGTCTGGAAAAGGTCTCTCCCCAATTTCTGTTTTTGCATCTGTGGCTGATTTCCAGCAGGGTTTTTTTCTTTTTCAGCATATGTGCACAGTTCATGGATGTCTTTCATTAACGCCTGCTAGCGTCCGACACGACACACTGTCCGTCCGTCCGTCCGTCCCCGGAGACGCCGTGACCCCTCCTACAGCATCGGGCCAGTGTCCACATCCTGGCAGCAGCGGTGGGTTTAACACCACACGCATGCGGGCAGGGATCGGGGGTAGGGCTACAAACAGGAGTCCCAGTGCAGCTGCAGGTCTGAGCTGTCCAAAAAATCTGCAGAGAAGACACTGGGGGGCGTCTGTGAGCCCAACGGAGCCAAGATGGTGGCACTCTCGTTCCCCCCACCGACACCGACGCCGTTTACGCTCCCCGTCCCGTCCCTGTTGCCGCCAACACCGCTGTTCCCCACACCGCCCTCTCCCCCGCCCATGGATATGTCCAACCAGTCCATGCCGTCCAGGGTGGGGTCCCCAAAGTCGAGGCCGGCGGGGTGTGGCGTGAAGCCCAGTTCGCTGGTGTCCATTGGCGAGGGTGGGTGGTCCAGGATGCTGGGCGTGCTGAGCATCTGGCTGTGCAGCTCATCGATGAGCGTCAACGGGCCGTCCGTGTCGTCGCCATCAGTGACGCCCAGCAACGGTGTGCCCGTGGTGCTCTCCAGGAAATCCTCCAGACGCCCGCTACCCAAGGCATGCCGGGAAGAGGAGGAGGAGGTGGAGGAGAGGGAGGAGGAGGTGGAGGACGGTTCTGGAGGAGGCGTGGGAGGGGAGAGGCGGAGGGGAGAGGAGGGAGGGGAGGGGGTGGGCGGGTTAGAGTGCAGGTCAGAGAGGGACGGGTCTGGATTGGCTTTGAAGTTGGAGGAGATCTCTGAAAAAAAACAAAGACCAAAAATGATTTACCGAGGGAAGTAGCAGCACATAATAATAAATAATATACATTAGATCAAATAATAAAGAGGAATTTGCATCATCTTTATTCACTGTACAAGTATATGCCTGGCAAAACACAGTACTAGATAGCACCAATACTCTGGTCTTATATTATGGAAAAATGCCTCACCTCCACTCTTGATGAGGATGTCAAACAAGTCGTCAATATGCTGACTGCATGAACCATTCTCCTGTGATCAAACATAAAAAAAGTCCTCCCATAAGAACAAACACTCAACTCCCAGGATTTGAGCGCACACTGTGCGCTATTGTACTTAACAATCATAAAGGCATAAAAACTTCACCATAATATCCAATAACTGATAACTGATAAACTTCACAGAAAAAGATTTACTCAATGGACAAAGTTTATCAGGAAAATAAAACTTGACCTGGTTAGAGGCATAGACATGAGCTAACAGTGGGATAAAAGACAAAAGAAAAGAGACAGAATGACAGATGAGAGTGGGCAAAAGGACACAGACAGATGACAGATCATACTTTGCGTGAAGTGGAGTGACAGGTCTGTTTAGGGGAGGGAGGGGTAAACAAGGTGTGCCGGTCAAAGGTTGGACACACCTCCGGCTGTGGGAAGAGGAGGAAGAAAACAGTGAGAGAGAGAGAGAAACAGGGAGAGCAAAAGAAAGAGAGAGAATGAGACAGAGAGAGAGATTGAACTACTAAATGTCAACTAAACAGGAACACAGAGTTGAGATGTGAAAAGAATATGGATGTAGGAAATGGAAATGGTTGAATATAGTGAAGTGAATAAGAAGAAGTGTTAAATCGAGACAGAATGACTCAGTGTACGGGGATTTTGAGAGCTAAGGTTTCACCGCCCTACCTTGATTGGTAGAGGGGAAGTGGTCTGATCCAATGACGAGTCCTTGGTGAAAAAGAAAGGCTGGAGATTGGGTGGTGCTGTGGCAGGCATGTTGGGCTCCTGCACGCCATTGGTCTGCAGATGGAGCCCCGCCTTCTGAACACCAGAAAAAGAGACACACCATGAGCTTGACAAAAACACATGCGGGAGACCCCCTTCATACAAGTTCACCTCTTAGCATAGCTTTCCTTGTGTTCGAAAGTGAGAAACAAACCTTTTTCACAGGCTGTTTGACAGGTGTTGTCTGCTCCTTTGGTTTTGACTGGTTGTTGTTGTTGGTGACAGTCTGTATAGGTGTTTGGCTGGGGAGCTTGACAGGAGTTGACTGTAACCGCTATTTAAAAACAATACCATGTTAGAAATTAATCCAATTATCGGTCTACAACCTTACTCAAGCTAGCACTATGATATCAACCAGGGTGTAAATTAGGGGTACCAATGGTGGAACATCAGCAGTGGAAACTCGTCTATACCTGAAGTGTGATGCGTCCGTTGGTCTTGCTCTGGGGCGAAATGGTCAGCTGGCCATCTGTGCTGCTGTTGGTAAGTGTGATCAGATAGTGGTTACCGTTGCTGTCCGTCACCAGCGTGGGGGCGGGATGTGCTTTAAGGAGGTCCAGTGAGATTGAGGGTGCTGTGACCTGTGTATTGGCCTGCTGGGTAACAAACACTTGCGGGACCTAAAATAAACACACATATACCAATCATTATAATGTAGGGCAGCTTAACACAGTTGAGAGTTAAAGAGTAGCAATAAAAAGGTTGCTTGATTTATTACTAAAATAATACAAAATGAAGACTATTTTGAGGTTTTCTGATTACCAAAATGAACAGAAGTCAGCCCAATTCAACCTCCATGTAATGAACCAGCAGATAGTCTGACTGACCTGCTGTGGTTTAGGAGGCTCCTGCTTTTTCTGCTGCTGCTTTTGAGGCCTCTGATGCTTCCTGTGCTGCTGTTGCTGTTGCTGTTGTTGCTGTTGTTGTTTCTGCTGTAGGATCAGCTGCTGCAGTTTCTGTTGTTGTTGCTGCTGCTGCTGCAGGTCTATCCTTTGCAGCTGTGTCAACTCAACATGCTGCTGCTGCTGATGTTGCTGCTGCTGCTGCTGTTGGGCCTGCAGTCGGTGAATCTGCTGTAGCTTGAGCAGAGTCTGCTGGGAACAGGGCATCTGCACCTTCCTCTGGGCCGTCTGCTGCTGCTGTTGCTGCGGCAGAGTCTGCTGTGTATCCATGGCCACCACAGGGGCACCTGCTGTGGTCACCACTGTCGAGGTCAGCACCATCTTCTCGTCCTCGGCCTCCTCCTTCACCCTAGCTGTCACTCCGTTGAGCTGAACACCGTTAAGAAGAAGAGAGGGCTCGTTGCAACCATTTGGTGTGTCCGTGGCGCCGACGCCATTCCGCTTGCCCTGCTCTAGCTGTGAGCGCAGGGTCTCCACCAGCCGCTGCTTTTGGCGCAGCATGCGCGTCAGCTCCTCGATCTGCTTGTCCTTCTCCTGCAGCATCTGGTCCTTGTCCAGCTGGGCTTCCAGGCCATTGGTGGTGGTTGTGTTGGGGGAGAGCGTGACCATTGGAGGGGCAGGCTGAGAACGAACAAGGCAGCTGGAGAACTGGGCAAGCCCACGAGGCTCCTCCTTCACCACAGGCTCAAGGGGCTCCGGGGACGGGTGGAGGGTGAGCTGAGTGAGTGGGGAACTCACCTAGTCAGGAGAAAAATAGGCAGAGAGAGAGACAGAGAGGGACAGAGATAGACAGACAGACAGAAAGAGCAACAGAGACAGAAACAAGGAACAGAAAAATTGATTTAAAATGAGATTCTTGTGGAGGGTTTTGAGGTTGTCAAACATGAACTTTGAAGTTGAACTAATATTTAAACCACAAGTTCAACTGTTTATCCACTAAAAATGTGTCATTCGGAGTTCATGGAAGTACACTCCAGAGACACCGCTTAAAAGCTTCAGAACTTTACTTGTTATGGACATCTAAACTAGATGGTTCTAGAGATATGCGCTTACCATTTCACCGAACACGTCGCCATTGCAGCTAGTCTCGTCTGGGCTCATTCCAGCCAATGAGCGGTCAGAGGGGGCAGGAGACACTGGAGGAGACGAGCTTGTGCTGCTGAAGCGCATCATGTTGGGTGTGGTGGTTAACTGGGTGGCAAGGCCATTGACAACTGGTATGGATCCCATTTTCATTGGGACTTCCTTGGTCTGTGCAACAACAGGCATGGAACCGTTAATTTGCCCCTGGGACTGCGGTTTCTGACCAGCTACCACAGCGCCGCCGTTCTGCTCCTGGTAGTGCTTCAGCCTCTCGATCAGGTCATTTTTAGTGCCCGAGACAGTCAGGCCCCTCAGTTTAAGCTCCTGTTTGAGCTCAGCAACCTGGAGCACAATCAGAATCAAAATAAGAGTGTTTTAACATCCAACATCTTAAAATTTTACCACTGGCTTTAACAATTGTATGTGTTTATGCGCTGCACATTCAAAACATCAGCTCACTTTGAACTCATCCAGGTTAGCCGGCAGGGTGCCTGGCTTGGCGTCTGAGGACGGAGGCTGGCTCTGCCGGCTGGGCCCGGTCTGGCTGGAGGATGTGATAGAGGTTGAGGCGGTGGTGGGGGTTGGCACAGCACGGGACGGGGAGGGCCCGGGGTTGGCCGGGAGAGGGGGAGCAGGCGGAGGCTGTTGCTGCTGCTCACTGGGGGGTCTGGAGAAGGAAGGAGGAAGAGAGAGAGAGAGGAAAAGCGAGAAAGAGAGAGAGGGGGAGAGAAAAAGAGAGAGAGAGGAAATAGCTGCAGTGAGAAAAGGTTTCCTGTGACTTCCTCCAGCAAGGTTACATAACCATGCGACCACAACACAAAGACAATGAGAGGGGTCTAGAGTGCCCTCTTGTGCCTTCACTTGGAATTGCGAGTGAAGAGCATTCTTGGACCTCTATGCTTTTCAGTTTCACGCCAAACCCTCTCTGTATTCATGTAATTTTACTTAAATGATAAATTAAAGTCTAATTAAGTCTTTAGAACATATAAAAAAAATCTCATACAGCGAGTGCACACACATACACACACACACACACACACTCACTTGGGTGGCGCAGGCAGAATGGTATGGTAGTTGTAGTGCTGCTGCTGCTGGCTAATGATCTGCAGCTGCAGGAAGAGCTGCTGCTGCTGGAGCAGCTTGGCGTAGGACGAGTCCATCTGCGGCGGCGGCTCGCGCTCCGCCTTCTGGTCCGGCGGGATGTACTGGTGGTACTTGAGCTTCTTCACCTTGGGCTTGCTGTCCTTGGGCTTCTTGGGCCGCTGGGACGGCCGGTCCGAGCCAGACTTTGACGACTGTGAGCAGGGAGGAGGAGGAGGAAGAGGGAAGGTTACAAAGGTGAGGTGACAAAAGATGGCAAGGGGGTGGGGTGGGGGGCTGGGGTGGGTGATGCAAGAATCCTAACAAGGATGAATGAGTTGCGTTGTTGTTTTTTAAAGTAGATAAATAAGAACATGCCAGTACTTGTGGAATAAAAACAGGAGAGGATAGAGAGGAAAAGAACCTATTCAGGCCACATGAGACCTCTGGGACACATACTGTGCCGGGCTGCATCATAACCTAGAATAGCACTCAGTAGGGCACATACATTGTCTCCACTTAGCTCACTGTATTTCTACTTTAATTACTGGCCTGGTTTCCTGGAACCTAATAAAAAGCCCTCGGACTCAATGAGGTGTAAAAGCCTAGATGGTGACAGCCCACCTTTGAGTGCCCAGTGGCTAGACGTGGTGCGGTGGTGGTCAGGGCCCCGTTGGTCAGAGTCCGTGGGGGAGACACGTCTGGACCATTCAGCTGCACAGGAGCTTGGGGAAGGAACTGCAGGGGAGATCAATTGAGGGGAAAGAATCATTAAGAAAGAGGAAAATATTTATTATAATGCACTTAACACTTAAGAGGTTACAACTTTGCATCTGGTCAGTATTTCATATAATCCTCGACTTGTAGTCTGCTTTTGGATCTTGCAATCCCCTGCTATTCCACCCCATTAGTAGTCCTCAACATCCACCCAGTACATTCAAGCAAGCTAGGGCTAAGCTATTTCTGTATTGAGTGGTCTGAGAGGTGCCTTCCTCAGTCGATCAGGGGGAGAGAGGTACCTGAGGAGGAGATGGGTTGCCGTTCAGATTGAGCATATCAGACGGCGAGTGCTGCTGGCCAGAGCCAAGGGGCGAGTCGTGATTGGCTGGCTGATCAGGCGAGAGTGCGTCACTACTGTCCTCATCCAAGGAAGAGCTGTCGCCCTTCGGGGACGTCGCACCTGAAGGAGCAATAGATGTGTTAACACTGCCATCGATTTAATCCAGCTTCACAATACAGCATTTTTTTCACTTAAGGTACCAGACGTCTGCCCGTTCTGAGCAAACACTTCAGCGGTGCAAAACAAACAGACGATGGTACAACAGTATAGTCTAATCAATGAGAAACAAAAGCTCATGGTGACAACATCCACCCACTTTATTTTGCAACAAGGTCACTTCAACATTCCACAACATGCCGCAGCATGTGGAAACACCGGGGCTCAAATGGCGTCAATCTGCATGTGAACACCCAGGAGGTGCACTGGAGTGCAATAGTGAGGTTGGTTTCCACACAACACCATGCCACAACAGCCCGCAGTTTGAATGAGATGTGTTGTCATTGATTTTTCTCAGGGCTAATAATAACTCTTTCAACTCCTTTGGCAATTGGTAAAAACACCTTGGGATGTACTGTAAGACAACATAACAAAAGCTCATTTAAAACTGACTAACTGCCCAGACACAAACACGCCCAGGAAAAAAGTCTGGAGAGGATTGTAAGGATTCAGTATAGTTCAATCTTTGTCAAAGATTTTGGGTCCTTCATCCAAAGGCACAACATGAAGTTCTGGCATTACATAATGAAAACACTGAATAAAGTTGTCATGTTATACAAAACAAACAGGTCCTGGGACAACGCCTAAATTGTTGTAATCAGGTGTTGTGTGTTTGCATTACAGTGCAATAAGTGTGTGTGTATCAATAACAGGGTGAGTTTGCAAAGACATTTACCAATGATTGTGTGCACAGGCAAGATGTTCTTATGGATGAGCTCAATGGGGCCAGGCCGGTGGGAGATCTTATCGTTGAGGTCATCGGCCAGGCGAGCTCTCTTCAGCTTCAGCTGCTTGGCCTGCAGCGAGGGCTCCGCCGAAGTCTCTGCAAACACACACACACACACACACACACACACAGACACAGACAAAGACACAGACAAAGACACACATGAATAAATGCAACAATTCAGAATAATAGTACTGAAAGTGACCATTTTGAACCTTTGTCAAAATAAAGTACTATTCATTCTCTCAAGTTTAATGCATCAGCATTAATTTCACCTAGCATACAGTAGCTTTTATTTAGTCTGTGGGTGTACTTTAAACAACACAAACACTACCAACAGCTACTGCAATATATGCTTCAAAAGCAGGTTTGGCAAACCATAAGAGGAAATGAAGTCAGTGGCACATTGTAGTGAAGTCGAGATGGTGCATCGTGAGAAATGGTCACATACAGTGTGACCAGAGGTAAACAGAAATAAACAAACACTTATTCCTAGTTTATTTCTGTTTACGTTTAATTTGTAGGCCACTACAAGCTTTTCGGTTCAAAATCGTAAACACATAAGCAATTTTATAATGTTTTTATAAGAAGCCTATCACAGCAAAATGTTTACATGATGAAAAACAAAACAAGGTGTACTTGACAGAGCAATAGCCTATATCAGGTATTTGTCAAGTACCACTGTGTTGTTTTGAACAGGATTAAAAAACACTTCCAGTGTTTGTTGTTTTACAACCTCTAAAAAGAATAGCAATCCAATCCAGACCACTTGAATGCAAGGCTTTGTGTGTGATGGTGTGTTCTGGATAGAGGGATGAAACGTGGTCTCCAAATTAAAGAATAAAAGAGTCACAACAGCACAATAATGACCTTTATTGTGTGTGTCCTACAACCCTGATGTGGTTAGTGAAAGGTGAGGGGAGCTGTTTACATGTTTGCCATTGCCGAAAGAGTGATGAATCATTTTTTTTATCATGACACTAAATGCTTTTAAACGGTGGCAACAAGTCCTGTAAAACCACAATTGCTCACAGTACAAAGACCCTTTGACCGTGTTCTATTTTCACTTTGCTACAACTGCTTGATGGAAACTTTAGTTTGTCTGAACCATCAAGTGATATCCACAGTTCCTTCAAAAGGGGTGTTAGACAGTCAAGGCAATAAAGAGCCAAGTGTATCTATCTATCTTAACCACATTTTGAAACTTTTTCAAAACTATAAATTTAGTGCAGAGCATTTATTTCAGTCAAACCAAAACCAAACAAAGTCGTGCACTTGGGTTTGAACATCTGAGCAGCGCTTCCAACTCACCTTCTAGTATGTGCATCCTCACCAGTTCCGACCTCTCAGGGCGGCTCCGGATCTTCCGCTTCAGATAGTCCTCCGTCTGAGGAACACCAAGAGCCCAGTTACCGTAAAGACTCGGTTACTTAAAATTATTTCAGTACAGGGAATTTCTGTGTGTGTGTGTATATGTGTGTGTGTGTGTGTGTGTGTGTGTGTGTGTGTGTTTGTTTGTGTGTGGGTGTGAGTGTGTGTGTATTTCAGAAGTGATGGATTGGGAGCTGCCAAATCATTTATTTA
>JASCQX010000109.1:6811131-6835169 GCA_030264415.1 Sardinella fimbriata
TGACATCTTACATTTTCTCCAGGCTGCTATTTCAAAAGCTCACCACACGGTGACATTGTAGGCTTAACTTATGGCTACACACTGGACTGCCAGTGATTCGATATGCAATCTGCATCAGCTATAGCCAACTGCGAAAGGCAAGACGTGTCAAATTCACCAAACAGTTATGTTATAACTAACTAATAAAATATGAAACCATAAAACTGATTGAATACGATTACAGACTTAGCCATGGTTATCTGTGATCTTTCACATTAGGTAGCCTATAGAAATTTTGGTAGACCTTTTTCATATAAAATATTTTCAAATCTTTATAGGCTATTTAGACTTGCATAAACTGGCATAAGATTATTAAATAGCCGAGTAGACTATTTAAAAAGTAGCCGAGGCTACACCGTCTGGAAGCACCTTATTCTACAAAATACAGGTAGATAGCCTAAAGTAAAACAGAGTTTAAACAAATGGGAAGTAACAATAGATAAGTCAGACTTGCTATAGGAAGGAAAACATTCTCCTTTCGTACACATTTTAAACCTATCAAAAATCCATGCTCCTCAAGTCTGCCTTCTGAGACTCACAATACACTTGCTTTCACCAGTGCGTAGACTAGACTCTCACTCCACCTCTCTCTTTTTTCACCCCTCCTTTCTCTCATTCTCACTCTGCTCTCTCTTTTCACTTCTCCATTTCCATTCTGTCGTCCTTTTCCTGTCACAAGCACGCGTTTTGCCTACGTGAAGATGCAGAAGCTTGCCTAAGAGATTCAGATCGGACACCTATTACTGAGAGACACACAATATCAAAATACGAATGTATGAATCTTCTTCACGCCAATGGAGTGAACTCCAGGTTACAATTGTTTATGGTATTCTGTTGGACCCATAGGCTCCAGCCATGCGGGAGAACCCATGGAAAAAGACATGGTAATACTGTCTTGACTGGCATGAATATTTACGACGTTTCAAGAATTATCTCAGATTGAGGGAGTTCTCTCATTTACATACTTGGATTGTTTCATGACTTACGGTCGACTCCCTGTCACACAAAGAAACTTCTGAATTTACGATCTAAAACCAGCAACAGACGACAAGGGAAAACATGAGTTCTTATTTTGTAAATCCTCTTTTTCCTAAATACAAAAGCGGCGAATCTTTGCGACCGAACTACTACGAATGCGCCGGATTTACTCAGGACCTTGGAAGCAGACCCACTGTAGTTTATGGAGCCGGAGCAGGAGCCACTTTCCAGCATCCAAGTCAGTTGCCGGAGTTTTATCATCACGGAACATCATCGCTCTCCCACACGCCTTACCAACAGAACCCATGCGCCGTGCCATATCACGCGGACCCTACTGGTAGCCTTTATGGACAGGATGCACTTCAGAGTTTCTTCGGAAACCCGAGCCAGGACCTGAACCCATTCGGTGACTGTAGTCTGAAAGCCAGCGGGCTCGGGGAGGATTCTGACAGCCCGGACCAGTGTTCATCGCAACTCTTCCCGTGGATGCGACCACAAGGTGAGTAGGTGTAAGATCTAACAAGCAATGAGAAACACCAATAAGGGTTATAAAAACGCGCTAATTACCCGCAATTAAGCAGTATAATCATTTCCTCCTTAGTCTACTGTTTGGAGGACAATGACGCATTTTATGGTAACCAAACGTGAGTTGCAGGCAAGTTAACAACACTCTTGAGGTGATATCAAACTTTCGCCCTCTGGATCGTTCATTTTCAAGAAATGTCTTGCCATTTGTAATCTCGTGTCATTTCTAATTGCATTGGTCCTTCAAAATATTCTCCAAAAAGCGCTTGTTGGCCTCATGCAACTTTAACGATTACAATGAAGTGTGTGTTTGGGTTAAGCTAATGTTTGGTTTGGCTGTAAGAGTACATGCACATTGTCATTTAATAAGCTGGCTTTGTCGTGCGAGCAACTTTAAATGTAATTTAATTGCTGTCTCTGGAAGCATTTTATTTTAAAACATAATATATTAGGCCTACTTAAATATGAACGTCTACTGAATTTTTCATTGTTTGGTAAAGGCAACTGTATGTGGCTCTCTCGGTGCTTTTCTTTGGGTCCTTATACTTATACTACGCCTGCTTTTGAACAGGTTCATCTTATTTATTTTTCAGTTCCTATTTTTTTCCAATTTCGCTTACCTCGTCATATTGGCTTTATTAATGACATCACCTTTTTTTGCGCCTGCATAGGGCCTGTGTTTGTCTCTTGCGCGCGCGAGCGTGTGTGTGTGTGTGCGTCTGTGCGCGCGCGTGTGTGTGTGTGTGTGTGTGTGTGTGTGTTTGCGCGCGTGTGTGTGTTTGAGAGAGAGAGAGAGAGAGAGAGAGAAGAGAGAGAAAAAGAGATTAACCTCCAGCTTTAAAAATGAAAAAAAAAAAAACTGCCAGCTTCCCTGAATATGGACTATGATAGCTCACAGACTTTTTTTTCTTTCACCAGTAGGTCACTGTATCATATTGACAGTAGCCTATCTATGAGTTAGGAAGATATCGTTGATGGCGAAATGGCAATTTTTCCTCTTCACTAATCATCATACTCCTTGTTTTTCAGCTGCCGGCCGCAGAAGAGGCAGACAGACATACAGTCGTTACCAGACGCTCGAGCTGGAGAAGGAGTTCCTGTTTAACCCCTATTTGACCCGCAAGCGACGCATCGAGGTGTCGCACGCTCTGGCCCTCACAGAGCGGCAGGTGAAAATCTGGTTTCAGAACAGACGCATGAAATGGAAGAAAGAGAACAACAAAGACAAATTCCCCAGTAGCAAAGCTGAACAGGATGAGATTGA
Source organism: Sardinella fimbriata (assembly GCA_030264415.1). Lineage (NCBI taxonomy): Eukaryota > Metazoa > Chordata > Actinopteri > Clupeiformes > Clupeidae > Sardinella > Sardinella fimbriata. The sequence goes on from JASCQX010000109.1 coordinate 6,813,938, forward strand.
GAGGCAGAGGAGAGAAAGCGCCCAGGAGTCGGATAAAAAGGCATCAGACGACGAGGACTTCAAGAAACTTTAGTCGACATGACTGAAACGGTCAGATTTGAAGGACAGAAGAAGCGCTCCAACGTTGGCCTTGGCAGGTGCATCTCTGAAATCAACAGCCATGCAGAAATTAGTCTATCTACATTTCATCAAATGCTTTGTACTATTCTTTAGTGTTGATAGAATTAGTTGTAATATGAGGGTTTCGTACTTACTGTGAGCTCAAATGACGACACAGTTGTTATTGGAGACTAAACAATGTCAGAGCTGTGAAGTTTTCTAGAAACATCTGTAAAATGGCTTCAGTAGATGTGTTTCCTTCTGTAAGTCATGTGATGCACTTTTTGTTTACTTTTTTATACTGAGAGAATAAACAACTTTAGATGTGTACAAACTACCTATATTCATTCCTGTCTACTTGTTCGTATTTTGTCTGTTAGTGTTGTGTTTTCTTCGGAAAGCATGCTAAAGCGCAAAAGTAGAGGGTACATACTGTGAAATGAATGCAAACGTATTTATAACCGCACTACTGAATTTATAAGGGGCAATTCATGACGTGTACTGTTTCCCAACTGCTGTTTTTATTGTCCTGAACTGGAAGCGTCTGTAACTTGAAGTGACAGAGGATGTGTGACTGGGGTACAATAAAGTTTTTTTTGTAAAAAGACAAATCCATGTGTCTGGGTATTTTGTCTCAATTGAGTCTGCAGCAGTCCTGTGAGAGGGACTTGTTGGACAAACGTTACCCGACCAGGATGCATGTACAAACGGATTGCTGGACACGCACGACGTGCGTCTATATTAGTGATATCAAGTTATTTCAGGAAAAGCAGGATTATGCTCTTGGACACACGGTAAGTCTTGGTTATTTTGCTACTAGTCCCGATCGACAGAGCCTGGTAAAGAAAAAAAAAGTTGTTGAAAGAGGTCATGAATCTTCTTAATTTGAACTACAGGAGTAGCTTAGGTTCATTAATAGCCTTGCACCAATTCCTGACCACAGGGCGTTGATAAAAATCAGTTAATATTGGCCCGCATAATGATGTGTGATTTCATGATGTTTTCAGTGGGCCTATGGGTTATGCATTTCATTCCATTGAAAGTGCGTATTGATAACAAAAGGTCTACAGTAAGACATGAGGAAACAGGTATTCGAGTTTGATGGAAATAAACTTGTCCTCTATTAGCACAGTCAACAGGACTCATTCACTAAACATCCTACGAAGATATTTGTTCTTAAACCCCATTACGCAGTTTCCCCCAAAATTCAGACATTCACCAATGTTTTCTTATCTTTTTCTATCTAGTTTTCTTTCAAACAAATCAAATATAATTCTATAGGGAGATTTTGTAGAAGGGAGCACAATGAAACAATACAGGTTGCCTACATTTAGGGGATAGGCCTAATAAAAGTTCTAGCCTATCTGTCTATCTATCCATCTAGGCCGATCTAAAATAGAATCCTTGTATTGGGGGAAAATAATAATGCCGTTGATGAATTATAGTTTGTCATAAAAAAATCGGTTAAATCAGATATCAAATATTTGCTAGATAGGCTACATATCGTATTAGACAGGCTACACCAAAATGTTTCCCCAGAATTAAGCGGTAACAAAGGTAGGGCGAATGCACCAGCATCAATTTTGAATTTTATGTCGTTTAAGTTTAATCTCGACTTCCTGGGATCGTACATGGTTCCATTTCAAGGCAGGCCGCCGACACAAAAATAGAATAGTTCACTTTTTTAAGAAGACTTAAGACTGAGCAAGAAGGTGGACACATTAACCTTATGTAGCCTTCATCTGTGCTGAACTGAAATAGTCCTCTAATAATTTAATCCTGCTTCTAAAACATTAAACAGAAAAGTAGCCTATAAAAAGAGGCTTATAATCAAAACTGGACAACAGTCTAGCTATTATCGAAGCAGAAATATCAGAATATGATTTTAAAAAGGATGCGAGAGGTGTTCAAAATAAAGCAAACAAAATCTCTTTGGGCTATTATTAGAAATTTCATGCGTAGCACATAAATAAAACCAAATATATATAATCTGATAACTCAGATTAAAGTATATTTTCACCACAGACACACAACAGACACAAGGGACGGCATCCTCGGGACCACGAGGCCTAACAGAGATTGCACATTTGTATTTATGTATAACATTAGTTTCGAAATGTTCCTATTGACTAATAATGTCATTGATATCCTTACATAAAAATATGCCCGGGTTTGTTTAGGTTTTATCACAAAGCCTTGGCGCATAGGCGAAATATTTGGATTTGTTGGTTGAATTTGTATTGATGACATGAATAAAGAATCATATCTTGACAGTTGGCCTTCTGCAGGTCAGGAATACCAGATAGTCCAATATGATGACAGGCTTTCGTTACGAATTTCTAAATATTGTGCTGACATGAACTTACCGAGAAGGTTACTTGACCTGTAAGGAATATGATAAGGCTATAATACATTGATGATGAGCATGTTGTGTAGAGAACAGTTTTTGGATAAGGCTCGTGTATAAACCCTGAACCCTTTTGTGTTATAAATGGCAAATTACAATAACCTATGCACGAATGTGATATTAGACATTACACTGTTTCATTCCGATGATTTTGTTTTTGCCTACCTTATCTTGTAGAAACACTCGCCATCTGTTTTTTTTCACATTTGTGGTCACAATGTAGGCCTAATCATTAAGGAATACCTTGTTTACATGACTTTGTCATTTCTTGAGGGAAAATGTTTTTCAACATAATTTGCAATAAACATTTTACAGTAAAAATATTTTTTATATTGTGCAAGGCAATAACTGTGACAAAAGCATGGACAGAAAAAGTGGTTTGATCCTATTGCATTCGACAACGTTCCAGACACTCTGTCGGAAATAGGTTGTATTGACCTAGTTGTTTTATGGTTTTACAGCATCAATAAAAGTCGGATATAGCTGCTAAAATCAACAAGAAAAGGAAACGGTATCTTTTGTACCAATGCAACATTGTGTTCAAAAGGTCTTTTCGCATTTGCATGTACAAAAGCAAAAGAAAAGCTTCTCGCCTAATTACAAGATTTCAAACAGGCCTATTTCGATGGCCCACTTCACCTTTGTATAACCTATATTTTCATAGTCGTTAAGTGAGAGCATAATCATGTATATCTGACAAAACCTAATTTTTCATACCAACTTCTATTCGGAATTCAGTTGAGGCCTATCTAAACGCTGAGGGTGTCTTCCTTTACCTTCAGCATAATGCGGTATTCCCAAACTTAAGGAAAAGGGCTTGTCCTTCTAAATAAATAATTAAGTGAATTTGAGATTTTTAAAAGTAATCAACCAAATCTTCTATTCTTGCATGGTAAAATCACAGTATCTGAACAAAGAGAATCTTCCTTCCGATTTTTCATCTGGCACGAATATTTTGGAAATGTGAAACAGTTTATATTTCAATATTTCCTACTTGTTTTACGCAAGTAAAGATGGCGTCGACAGAATTGCTGCTAATGCACTCATGAAGAAATGCTATAAATTCCTGGTTGTTTATGAAAATTTACAACTTTGTGATAGAACTTTATGAGTGGATCCGCTCTTGGATTGGCTGATGCGGGTCATGTGGACAGCCTGCCGTGAACATGAACTTTTTATGATATCCCAAGTGGTTGGTTATATTGCAGCATTCTTTGACCACGCCACAGTGTCTAACACCTCTGTTTTCTTAGGTCTCCTTTCTTTCGTTCAAATTATGCATTGTGCATGCAAGCTAGTTTGTATCTGCCGAGGCTGTTCAGATGGATGAAGCGCCCAATCTCTCCCGCCATGCTAATGAAGCCCTGTGATTGGGATTTCCGTCTCCGTGCAGCGTTGAAAGTGTCAGAACGTCACCGAGGTCTTTGCTCATTTTTCAAATAAGTCGTCGTGTTTTCGATAGTTTGATAATATATACAAGCTTCAGATCTTGGCTACAGTTAGTTACAATGAATAACGATAAGCTAGTTGTTTCGTTTGGAGGACCCTCTGGACAGATGAAAAATTACCAACAAAGGTAGGCTCCATGGTAACTCAATGGCATAGGCTAGTATTGGTACATTGGAGAGGGTGTTTTCTGCATCTAGCCTATATATTTCCACAAACGAAAAATGCTTAGGCAAGATTATGCATGTCGTTTTTCCGAGGCCTTTTCCTTTTGATTCAAATGACCAATGCTTTATACGAATGATGGGGCAAATGCATGTTGTTTATAATTAGTAAACTTTGTATTGTTTATCTTTGAAATGCTGCGGCTGTGCGTAAACAGTCTTGTTGATCGGTAAACTTCTAAACTACTACTCTACCAGGTTTTTGTCCAAAATGCTATTAGCATTGCCCACGTTTATCGATTTGTTAGTGTTACTTGAGTGTGTGCGGACATATCAGTCACAAGATGGCAGCGCCATCAGAAAAGATGGAGAGTACTGTTGACCATGTAACTTGGCTGTATGGTTTCATCCTGCTGATCTAAATGGCGTCGATGGCGCACCTGATAACCAGGGATTTTGTTTGTAATATTATATTTGATAATGGTGTGCTTAGATCACATAGGGGCCTAGAGCTGTAGTTTAGGCTAATTTTCTATCACGCAGTTTATTCTAGACAAATGTGCCATATAGCTTCAAAAAGGCTATGTAGGCTATCCTATGTCTGGCATTGCATAAACCGAACAGACCGATAGAGGCCTGCATCTATTCATATTTCTTTGGAGTGAGTGATATGTGTACATTTGTCAGAATAAGAATATTGATTTTTTTTCATTAACGTCTTGGCTGAAAATATGAATGGCATAATGCATATGCCTTCGTTATTGCTTGTGGCTGAATAAATCCCTGCACAATGCGAACTTAAAACAATCTCCATTTTGCAAAATACATCTCCGGAATCGATGGCTAATAGGCATTCATGATGACAAATTAAGCAACACAATGATTGTGGACTACTTAAATGTCTGTTTAGGACAATGAGGTCTACATTAGGGTAAGATGAACTGGAAATCCTAGTGCAATCATATTCATTCTTGATCCGGATATCTTCTTACAGCTAACACGACTTTGTTGTGTTATAGATGTGTATATTGCTCGAAATGACTGTTTTCTTCTCGAGCTTTTCATTTCTTACTCTGCGAGACCATCTAGCGACTACACTGGGTATTACCTCTGGTTGTGTGTGTGTGTGTGTGTGTGTGTGTGTGTATGTGTGTGTGTGACGGAGAAGGAGAGTGTGTGAGACAGACTGAATGTGTGTGTTAGGAAGAGAGAGTGCTTTGAAACTGCGGTTGATCGTTAGTACCAGCTGGAAGACTTGAGAGGGTAGGGGGTGCCAGCAAGTTGGGATACTGCAGTGAATGCAGGGGTTGTAAACTGGGGAATGCAGTGGCTGGATTGTTGGTGTGTCTGCAGTGGGCTTGATATACAGCCCATATCCTGGGAACCTGGGTCTTTGGGACCTCTGTGATTTGCTTTTTGTTTCTGCCTTTTCATCTCGATCAATTGACCGTATTACGCGTCTGCTCTGCCTAGCTGCATTGCAGATGGGGTTTGTTTGAGCCTTTGCTCTATACCAATAAACCGACCATGAGCCCTTAATTTAAACGGCTGTTAGTTTGTATGTTTAATACGAAGTAGCCTATATATAGGCCTAGCTATTTTTTGTTAACATACAAGTAAGACACATCCGACCAGAAATGTATCAGTGAGATGGTGCACAATCTGGACATCATCCAGGTTCAAAATGTTTATAGTAACTCTTTCATTCAAAAAGGTCAGCTTCATAGGTCAGGGTGAGCAAACCACAGATTTGTAGCTCCAGATATTTATGTACTTTGAAATGTGTCAATTACGAACGAGATGCATCGGAAAGATGCCAAAAAAGAACAAAAAACAGTTGCATCCTTATATCAGTATTGGTAAAAATATATTTTAATAAATCTCCACAAATTACCAATAGACATAAAACAACATTATGCACAATTTATAAATGTACGAATCATTTGAATATTTTCATGAATCATTTAATTGAATCACGTAATCTGTACGCTTGCCAAAAAGACATCCAAAACCTAGTCCAGGGCCTAGCCATGAGGAGGATCTCATATCTTAAGACCAATATTGTCAGCAATCATGCACATTCCTGTGTAAACACAGAACAAACCACAAATTACTGTTACTTTACTTAAGAAGAGTGGTTCCTATTTTCATTAGAAAGTGGTGATATTGGACTATGAACAGAGCGAAAGGCGTGAATTTTACAACATCTATAACCTAACTGATGCTGACTTATTTTTAGGCTACATATTACAAATAACCACAATCTTTCTGCATTAAATACTCAGTCTAGTCATATACTTGTTGGCTCCATGAAGGTATGTCGTTGCTACTGCTGTGATAATAAACGAAGTTTGAAGAAAATCCAACCTTTTCCAGGTTGGTGAAGAAAGAGTCTGCTGCTTGGTATTGTCCATTTTCTGTAGGCTCCACTTGGCGACCTTTTGGTGTTGGTAGGAATATTTGATCTGGTAATCCAGGGCATCTCAAGTTCTGGTTCTGTTAACAAGAGACTTCAGTCAAATTGCAGAAAAGATCACGTTTTGTGATAGCCTACACACATAGCCTCCGTAGGGCCATAAGTAGATGTGGATGGAATGTCAGTGAGGTATAGATAAGCGCCGTCAATAACTGATGCTACAGTAAGCTTCGTTTTTGGCGTGTATTAGACCAGATTCATTTGATCATGAAATAATATCGTATTGGGAGGCTGGTTTAGAGTAGTTAATGACAGTATTATGCCAATTAAGAATGTTAAAAATAGCCAATTTTCCAAATGATGAAATGTGACAATGCTGAGAACGTTTGTCTGCTACAAGAGTGATTGTATTACTTGCCAACACGAAAACAGTAGTTTTATGTAGCCATTTCATTAATTCTTAATTTCCAAATGCGTCGGTAAAGTTAAATGGGGACTTAAGGTGAGAACTGAATATCACCCTTATCCTTTTGGCACCAAGCGAAGACCAAACATTGAAACAATGTTTGGTATTTTCATACCATGCAATCAGAGACTATGCGCGTAAAGGTCAAACCTGTGCGCGCGCGTGCACGCGCCTGATTGGATGCGCCAGTGGTTTATATGTAGGCTTGCTTGTGTTTCCAAAAAAGATAATATTTTAATCCGACGTTGAAATATGCTTTACCCCTTCATATTTTTCTGTTGTTTATATTTGTAAATTAACATAATTCTTAAGTGAGATGCAACGAATATCTGACAAAATACTGACTATCTTACTTTTTTCCACCATATTAATAATTACATAAGAAAAATATAACCTGCACAGCGGAGATGTTGTCGTTTCACAAGCCTGTCCTCGTAAATATAAATACATCTGATCTAAACGAAACTGACGTGTGCGCTCTTTAAAAAACGGTAACATCAGGTGAATTATAAGCTGTGTACTCATTTCAAATGTGAAACGGAGGGAAAAAGTCTTGAGCGCTCTGATATGCTCTTGGGATTTCAACCCACGGAAAAAGAGACTCCCCCTGGGTGCTGTTGTGTTACCACAAACGCTCGCTATTGGTTAGTCACTGATCAGATGGTACAGTTGCTCTCGGTCCCACATTGGCACCTCGCCACCCCCCTTCGGCTAAAACCAAATCTCCGATAAAGTAATGGCAAAACCACTTGGACTATAAAACACAACAAATCATAACACTCGGACAATAGGCCTGGCTGTCCAATGAGTTCCTATTTTGTAAACTCAACTTTCCCCGTGTCTCTCCCCGGAGGACAAGACTCCTTCTTGGGTCAGATACCATTATATTCCTCCGGATACACCGACCCTTTAAGACACTATCCCAGCGGCACATACGGAGCTTCCAATGTCCAAGACAAGGTTTACCCTTCCTCCTATTACCAACAAGGAACGGGAGTTTACGGTCGGACTGCAACCGGCGCCACCGACTACACAAGTAGTTTTTACCGAGACGCTGAGCGCTCGTGTCCGCTCGGGGGACTGGATGAGCACCCGCTTGTGTTAACCCAGGACCAATGCAAGACCGACTGCTCGGAACAAAACACAGACAGATACCCAGGCGGTGATGACAAGTTGTGCACTCCAGTATACCCCTGGATGCAACGAATGAACTCTTGCAACGGTAAGTGAAAACCATGTATCTCAACAACAATTCAGGTTTACATGAGGATTTTATGAACGTGAACCGAACTATGGTTTATCAAATTTACATCTCCAGTGCTCAGGAAGAAATAGGCTTCTCAAGATCTGTAGAACTGCTTAGAGATATATATTCTAGAAATAGCATGTAATGGGACCACCATGCTTAACTGTGAACATGTTGGAACACACCACTGAGGATAGCCTATAATCAATGTCTGACTTTTCACATTTTCTGAAAATATTGCATTTTTTTATTTATTAAATTGTTGGTTATAATGTCAGTATACATCTTTTAACTGACATAAAAACACATGATCATCAATACAGTCCATACGGTTTGACCATATGTTTACATAAGGCGTATTATCTTTCTCCCGTTTTTGACAGGGCCCTCGGGTCACACTGGCCGCAGGGGTCGTCAGACGTACACGCGCTTTCAGACGCTGGAACTGGAGAAGGAGTTTCATTTCAATCGGTATCTAACCCGTCGACGCAGAATCGAGATCTCTCACGCTCTCTGTCTAACGGAACGTCAGATCAAAATATGGTTCCAGAATCGTAGAATGAAGTGGAAAAAGGAAAATAAAGTGATAAACTCCACGAAGCCCACTGAAGAGGAGGACGTCGACCCGAAGAAGGAATAAAGATGAACTGATACTGATCATTCTAAAAGAATGAGTAATTCCATAATTTAATTTACCATGTGCGTGATGTGTCATAAGTAAAAATCTTATTAAAAAAGCTAGGCCTGTCTATCCAAGAAATACGACAAAGGCTATGACAACAGAACAATTTCAATGCTAGAACATTTGGCTTCATCGTAGAACTTGTCTTCTGGAATCCAGGGGTTCTCCTCTGCCTTGTTGAAACTAGACTACCTAAACTGCCAAGAGCTTATATTTTATTATTGAGTTTTTTGTGTTTGTAGTACTGTCAATAGCATAGATATCTAAGGACAAAGTCACTAAATCAGCGTGTGCACATTTTGAACTTTGTCCCTCTTTACCTAATAAATTATCTCGCGCGCTCTTCGTGAGATGACATTTTGCACCTGTATTTGAAATGTTTTGTACAATAATTATTTATTATTTTTGTCATGTGTCTGTGTAGCTACGTGTAACTTCAAAATAGCGTGGTCTTTGTCAGCCGTCATTTTTGCCAATAAAAGATGTATTCATACCAAATAGTGGCTTCTTTCCCTTGCGTGTGTTTAAAAGGATAAAGAGAAACAAAAAACAGATAGAAGGAGACGCTCAGATAGGCTAGTAGGCTACAGTACAGATATAAACATGAAGTTGTAGTATTGTTGCGGTCAGTTCATTTGGGATATCAAAGGGCATGTTTTCATGCCAGCTGTGGAGTTTAATCTTTAGACACTGACCTGAGACCACTGGCTATGTTGTAATAGATGTGGTGACTATTTAATGTCAAGCAGTTCAGAAAATTTCAAAGAAAAACATTCAAACTGATGTTCTACCCATCAGTGAAAAGTAGGTACCCTAGCTGCCTTTCTTTTGCTTGCCCTCAAATCATTTGTAGTCAGACAACGTAAGAATGTTGTCAATAGAGATAGTAATTCTGATGAAATATTGACTAGTCTTTTTTTCTATATTTTTTTTCAATATAAATGTTTGCAGCTATAAACTGTTAGGGACAAGGAGTGGCTGTCATAGCCATGCGGTTGGTTTAGACTTACCAGTATCAGTCACGCTTATATTTATGACTATATAACGTACTTAAAATCAGATCAGAGGTATAATCGTTTTAATAATGGCCTATTTTAATTTTATGGCGCACCGGAGCTGAGTAATAAAAACAACGCATAAAATCTGCAGGTATTTTCGAAGGGAAATGAACACTTCTTCCAGTAGGTGACGCTCTCTGCTAACATGGATCACGGCGCGCAGTGGGGAGGCTCCATTGAGTTGAACCTAACGATCATCATTTCGTCATCATTTGTAACCATAGAGCATGAATTACCTCTTGAAGTCATCAGAGAGAATTTACGACTGGTCAACAAAGGCACGTGATTCCTAAACGCACTCCCATATTTGGGCGCATACATGGCAAAAACGAAGTACAGTACATTGCTATAATTCATTATTACATCATAAATCGTACAGCACGGGGATTATAACGACCAAGATCTACAAATCAAGAGCTTAAAAATAACCAAATGAGTTCTTATTTTCTAAACTCGTTCGCAGGGCGCTATCCAAATGGCTCCGACTATCAGTTGCTAAATTATGGGACTAACGGCGCTATGAACGCTTCGTACAGGGACACCGCAACCATGCATTCAGGCTCCTTCGGTTATAACTACAATGGAATGGACCTAAGTGTAAATCGCTCAAACGGCAATGGGCACTTCGGGGCTGCTGGAGATAATTCCCGTAGTTTCCAGACCGCGGGCCCGGACACCCGGTACAGACCGCCGAGCTGCTCGCTCGCTTCTCCAGATCCCATGCCTTGTGCCAACAATGAGACCCTGGATTTGAAGGGATCCTCTACTCCGTCTGAGCAGAGCACAGTCACAGGAAACAACCTAAAAAACAGCAGCAGTCTTACCAACAACAGTAGCACACAGTTTGCTGAAATAGAAGAGACCAGCGTGTCCTCCGAACCCGAGGAAAGCGCACACGCTGCCAACCCCACTCCCCGGACGCAGAAACAAGAATCTATCGCCACATCAACTACAACACCCAGCGATGGGCAAGCGCCTCAAATATTCCCCTGGATGAGGAAACTGCACATTAGCCATGGTATATATCTTTCTAAACAATGATGCTTTGCTATTGATTTGTGTGTTACTGTTTCTTAGCCGGTTATTGTTGCAAACGGTCTAGATTTATCGAAGGTGTCATAAATCACAGAGGGTAGCGTACTTGTGAACTCGATGGAAGAACATGAAATTCCGTTAAACCGTGAAATATATAGCTTTTGTTTGTATGTTTTATTGATACTGCATGGGAAGAAGAGAAAATAGTAGGCAGTAACTGAAGTAAGTATGTGACAGGCGTGAAAACAAAGAAGAATCTGTCATTTCGGAGGTTGGAGCAACGTAGAGCTTGGAAGTAAGATCATGATGTTAAATTCACAAGAATCCTAGTTATATTCAAGCATAATGCATGTTTTCAGACTACTGGGCACTATGTTGCCTCTCATGTGGCGGGACAGTGTAGAAGCGCATTCGTATCTGCTTTGTCCGCGTAATACGGACAAAACATTGTAGGCTATTTGTTGCCGTTTTTTAAGATGAATAACGCTGTCCTCACGTTGCTTATTGCCCTTGCCATGTAGATATGACTGGACCGGATGGGAAACGGGCCCGAACCGCGTACACCCGCTACCAGACCCTTGAGCTGGAGAAAGAGTTCCATTTCAATAGGTATCTAACCCGGAGGAGGAGGATAGAGATAGCCCACGCGCTGTGCCTGTCGGAGAGGCAAATTAAGATTTGGTTCCAGAATCGCAGGATGAAATGGAAGAAGGACAACAAACTGAAAAGCATGAGTCTTGCTACCGCCGGTAGCGCTTTCCAGAACTGACAAATGTACCAGGAGTGGAGTTTAAAATCCCCATGATATTGCAGACTGCCCTGCACTCATCGGCATGTTGTGATCATTAGACGACATACAAATTTCATGTGGTCCTGATGATGCACAAATAGTGTTGTCGTTAAGTATTCTCATAATAGCTCTTATGATTTAAAAATAAAGCCACAATAGCATAAATATCGTCATATATAGTGCAAATGTCATGTGCCAGGTTTATACTTTCGTGCAGTAAGCATGTCCTATGTGAGACCTTAATTGTGTGTAACGTATTCACAGTTTATCAGTTGTACAGTGTACAGTCTTACATCTCATACTACCTTGCCGCAAAAGAAATAAATGAAAATTAAGATAACTTCTATGGGCCGCCGCAAAGCTTACGTAGGACCTGCAGTATGACAGTCTCGATGTTTCTGTGATGTTCATTGCTTATATGAGCATATCATTCATTTCCACCGACAAAAAAACGCCGTGCAAGATATCTGTACATCAAATACATTTGTGTAGTAAATATTTTGCAATGCAGTAATGACCTTGGCCAAATGTTTCCATTAAGGAATTAAATGTGTTTAAAAGTTCTATTGTGACCAATATGTTATTTGTAGGCCTATAGTGCGCAAAGTGAATGGTGAATGTTTTGTGATGACAAAAGTCATGTTTAAAAGTCTTTTTGGCGATAGGGTCTTTGTATTTGTATCTTAACATTAGTTAAGCCAACTTAGTTTGAGAAAAATAAAGTTTCTTTCAGTCATAAAAGCTTTGAACTTTGATTCTTCTCTTTATATCGTCCTGTACTCGCCACGAAAATTGACTGTAGACTCCTCTGTACTCTATGCTCCACTCAAGAGCTGTAGAAACTGACTTTGATGCTCTTTGTTGATGAAGTTGTACGTTTTGCGTGGCCCTGTGCGACAATATAGGTTTTAAAGAAGTAAAAAGGAAACAAAGTAGGCTAGACCTTGTCTAAATGTCTGAATCTGTATATTGTTAATTTTACTGAATATATGGAATTTCCATTAGTCTCAAATGATTTTATATAGGCTACACTGTGAAGTTTGGCAATATGTTCACGAGTAGGCCTATGTCGTCAGTGAACATCATCAGTGAACACAGCTATACCTGAAAACAAATGTTAAACCTGTGCACTTACCTCAAAATGATCATTGTAAAAGATGAGTACTTCTGTCTGTTTTTTGACTGGGCTATATAATAGTTTCTGGTCATATTTACCCTGGCAAAACAAGGGTTGTCTCTGGCTACATATTAGCCATCATAAATGTGTATGACATGCTTGTAACATTTACATGCCCGATGGATCAGGAATTCTTCCTGAAGTCCTCCATATACCCCCTCAGTAGCTCTCCAAAGTCACGTGGGGTCCATAAAGTTAGTTTTATGGTTTTGGGGAGTTGACAATGTGCGACATAATTCACATTCTTGAATGTAAGCGACGGTTTAACTGCTTCGACGGGATTCTAAAAGGATGTAGACTGTGAACGTTTCAGTGTCCACTTGGTCCCTTGTCTTGAGCAGTCGAAGAAGTAAAACTTGGATGTACAGGCAGGTCTGTGCGACAGTTAAAGGTGCACAATATGGGAATAACATCTCGAAGTAAGTTTGCGAGCTCTTGTGGTTTCTTCATTTGCTATGTATGATTTACCTAGGTGGCACAGGAGGATGTCAAGTAGCCTACATGTCTCCAATATTCTTTACCCTTGTTCGCAATTAGATGTAAGACTATGGAAAAAACGTGTTGAAAAAAATACAAATATGTTGTTAAGTACAGGCCTACATGTATATGAAGTAATAACAATAGGGGTGATTAAATATCACCAGCTATAACTTCGATCTCTGTTTTTGGTAATGGAATAGTCATACAGTTTTACTTGTGCTTTGCCTTCCCATATTTTTGTCCTTCCCCCTCCGAAATGAATGGCAAACCAGAGCCATTTCAGAATAGTCGCACGCCTTTAGTGGAGGCGGGTATGAGAACTTCTTTCAGCTTCCACAACTCGATATTAATTTTCTTGGAGTGTATGAAGTTGGGTGGGGCATTAGGGCGTGTATAGTCCATTGCTGTCATTAACCACCACTATGGATACATAGCCACAGGTTACCAATTTCAAATCTGACCTTTTGGCTTGAAGGTAGATGGCTGTTCATGAGGACATGGCTACTCGTCTTTTTCTTTATTTTATTTTTTTACCAGAAGCAAATATTAGTTGCAGTTGTTACTTGAATTATATTTAATTCTGAAAGTCCAATAGCGACAGCAGTATCAAGTCAGGGTGGTCTCACCAAATTGCTTACACTGCTTGCGTCATGGCTTGTTTTGTAAACAGATGCAAATTTCAGAACATTGATGAGTAGAGTAGGCCAGTCATACAAGTAATGGATTTAGACAGGCCTGAGTTGACAATATTGAAATATAGCTTATATTTACCATTCTTTGGCCTGCAAAGAATTTTTCCCCTCCAATTTGTGTTTTGGAGCACCTTCACTGAGACGTTGCGCAAACAGAACACAAATTACGCACCTACACTAAGTACGAGGTGGAAACACTTGCACAATTCATAACTATTAAAGTGCCATTTTACTAGTATAATGTGTTTTGCATATTGATAGGGGTAATCTGTGCAGGGAGCTCATCAATTATTCATAGGAGCGGGATCAGCGCGAGGTCAGTAGACGGGTGCAGCACACATGCCTGCTCAGCGCAGCCGTGGCACCTCGCAACTCCGCATACACACACACAACGAAACCAGGCAAGACGACCAGTCAGGAAGAGTTGACTTCAACTTCTCTCTGATATCTCTAGATTCCGAATGGTTAGTAACTCGTAACAGATGTTACGCTATAGTAGATATTATTTAATTGATCCAGAGGTTTTTCGATGACTGAGGAGGCCTGAAGGGCGAGGATATAGGCTTACATATGTTTTCTATATAGGTGGCTTTAATTGAAGAAATCTTAACCATCATTGTCCTATCCTATCTATATTTTGGAATTAAGTTTGTTTTTATTCACTACTCCTGATATCATCTTAACATCCTATGTCAAGATAAACATTTGCATTATAAGTTAAATATTATAGCCTACAAGTGCATTTAGATAATTATTGGTTATAGACATGTTGAACTGACAGAGCATTTTGGTAGAGTTAAAACTCTTGGCAAACTCTATCTTGCACATTTTAATTTTACGTGTTTATGATGAAAAATATCATGTTACTCTTATACGCTCAGAAATATTTCACTACTTTAGAGCATGATTCACTATAATGTAGCAAAAGATTGTTCAGCAGGTATAAGGTTAGAATCAGCGCAATTGCTAATCCCGAAGGACTGCTGCATGTATAGAGTTGGAAGTAGCGCAATTATTTTCTGCAAAATACGCGTATTTTTCAATATTTTTTGTCTTTGTAGTTGAACCTCAAAGGTAACTGGAGTAACAACAGCATTGCTGTCTGATTTGACAGTTCCTACCGACAGGTCTGAAAGAATGATGCAACGCTACACGTCGCCAGCAGAGCCCGCCTCAGACCAACTTCATTGCTGCTGTCAATGCATTCTATAGTCTGGTCATTTTAGCTGTTTTAATCTACCAATTTGCATTAACTATTTGAGTAAATAAAACATTGGACGTCCCTACTGATAGGATTCTGCCTGGGTACTTGATAATGTAATTTTTGATACGTAGGCCTTTGTCAAGTGAGTCAATTGGTCTCTTTCTCGGTTGCGCTTTACTGGGTGTTGGCGTCTTCGAGGAGAAAATAAAAGTGTTATAATTAAGTAAGTGGTTTAATGTACGAGTTGTCAATTTTTGAGGAGCCATAGTGAAAAGACTTTTTGGTTAAAACAATATTTCACTGATAGTTCTTTCTTTTATTATTGTGTGGTCGCTCTCTCCTCGAGTCGGGTTCATTTGGAGGTCATCGAATTTAGATGTCATTGTGAAATTGTCGGCTGCTTGGCAAATGATGCCAAACAATAGGCCTACTCTATCTGAAAAAGGTGAAATGGCACAGAATTGAGAATTAATTAAGTTCATTTTGGGATTGGAATTTGTCTATAAAAATCACCACTATTATTTAATAAACATACATAGGAATTGAGAAATAACCCACATTTTAGTAGGTTTATTTTTTATTTTTACTTTATTTGTTTGTTAGTTTGTTTTTTTGCTACATGATGTTCATTCAGTAGCCTAATTCCTTGCTCATATTGGTTACTCGTCACCAACTATCGAAAACACAGGCACTGCATTTCAGAAGTTGTTGAGAGGACATACAAGGGGTGAATCAGAGGTCACGCATAGCAATGACCATTCAGGAGTTACCTTTTCATCGAGCCAAGGGGGCTCAACAGAAGCCACATAATGCTCTAAAATTCCACATTTATTACCGTGCTTCATAAATGTCATAAATGGAAATGATCAGACGTGTCCGATGCAATGCGCATCCCACCGTGCGAGCTTTATCAATAGACGGGCTATGAGGAGCTAGGCTACATAAAATCCAAAGGCTTTCAGACACACTACAATTTTGTTGTTTAGGCATGCCAAGTAAATAATCACTGAACTATCAAGGTGGAGATAAAAATAAAACGAGTTTACGATGTGGACATGGCTGTGTTTAATCACCTGCATGGAGGCACTGAAATCTGCTATAGTGTGCATGTGTGGAGTCAGAAACCTGCCACGTCAAATCACTAAAAGCTGGAATGGCTCAGAGATATTTTGAAAACATGATTCCTGGAGATATCCATCATCTATGTATACCCTGTAGATCCGAATTTGTGTGAGCCATTAAACAATCGCAAATTCGTGTCTTGGGGAGTATGTAGTTGATACAAACGCGGCGTGGATGCAACAACATTTTTTAATACTGTGATACCTTTTGATGACTGGAATGCAGACAAGATAGGGCGTTTTTTTTGTCTAAGAAAATTAGAGAATGGGGATGACGCTTATCTTATTTTCCTATTCTGTACGGATATGGGTTTATTATTGACTAAATATGTTTGATGTGCATGTAAGTTGTAGGCCTACTGTGACTTAAACCCATGGAGAGCATAGGCTACACGACTTTGATGGATCTGATGATTTATGTATTGATTATATATAATTTTAATAGCTATCGTTCTAATAGCTACTACAGGCTCCCAAAGTCAGTCTTTCTACTACACAAAACTCACTCTTTTCCTTCTTCAGAAATAAGGTGTGCAAATAGACACCATGGCACTGGCTCACTGAGATATTTACTAGCCTTTAACTTGTCACGCTCCAGCGAACTGCGCCGCATAGACAAGCACGAGGTGGGATGGGTCATAGCCCATTGATTCAATAAGGAGGTTAACAGTAGCTATAGAGGCTATAGAAGTACTTTTGACCACAGAGCACTGCATCCATATTCTGTTCTGAGATGGCAATCGAGCATATATTGAATTTCATATGTACACACAGCAAGCATCCTGACCCATGTCATTGACACGGGCTTGTGCCAACGTGTAGGCTACTGTAGGTTATTTTAGCTGACTGACTTATACGTGAATTGTCTAGTGATATGATGGCACTGAACTAATAGCGAATAGTCATTTGGTCACTGAAAATTGTAGCTGGTTCATTTGAAGCTAGACAAAATCCTTGTGGCTATAACCTGTGGTTTCATGCACCACCATTACGCTCTGTGTGCCCCGCTTATTTAGCCTACAGGAATGATGAACGAACGCCCAGTCTTTTTAAAGAGTTTAACAACTTAATCATAGCAGAAAGGCCACGAAGGCCTCGTTGCTCTTGCGGCTCAGCTCTGGTAGGCCATATACAAACACTTAAAAAGTAGCTTCAGATCGGATGTGTTATGGTAATGGCAGTTCATTACAGAAACACGACTTTCTTCCGATCCGAAATTGATTTAGGTTTTCCAACAGCCCTTGTAAATCACGCAACTTGGCCAGTGATTTATGACTGAATGGAGAAACGTGATCTCTTGACAAATATGCTTCATAATCATGATAGGCTTCCAAAACTGCCCGGATTTTCCTTCAATTAGATATTTTATTATCTCTCACAATTTCTGTTTAAAGGCAGATCTCTACGGTCCTTTACTGACCGAAATAAAAAAAAATCTGAAAACTTTTATACTCCTGTATTGTGTGACTGCGTAAACTCTTGGAGAGAATGGAAGTCCCCATCATGCGGTCTATGTTTGAGGCAAGTTTTTAACAACAAGGAGGGCACTATGCAGAAAATCATTAATCACTCCGATTCATTAAAATTCTTCTGTTCTATTGTCATGCAGCAACAGATGTGGACGGACACTCTCTGGCTACGAGAGTGAGAAATCAAGCAAGACAGGCTACTTCGTTTTTTCTTCCATATTCTTCAACCCTTATTCCTGGATAACATGAATCACTCCGGGGAGGACAAGTTATCAGTACAAAGGTAATTCTTACATTATTATTTTATGAAGGTACTCGACTTAAAATGGAGGTGATATACCTTAGTTTTCGAAGTTTTCTTTGCAAGATTAGCCTACTCGGCTGCAAGGGCACAGACATGTACATTTCGCTTCTAGAGGACGTGCTTTGTGGCTATGAAGACTATTTTGAAATCAAAATGGTCACAGGGCTGGCAGGCCCTTTATGAGCAGTTGTAAATGAACCACTTTAAATAGGTGGTATGTTTTGTGCATTTAGGCTGTGTACAAACGAACCAGCCTACAGATGATTTTCACCAGTTAAGTCCTAAAATAAGGAAATGGTACACACTGAATGTTGAAGGTTTAGAAGCCTATTCTACCGTGTTTTTATCATTAGGCTGCAATGCATTTCCTCAATGGATATTTCTCTTACACACTGGCTCCGCGTTATGCGTGAAAAAGAATATGCCGGCTGATAAACTCAGTATCTACCTGTTTGTGTAAGCTACATGTGTTAAAATACATTGGGACAGACAAGATGCAGTCTATAGCCTTTAATCACACGTGTTGTTTTCTTGTCTATTTTAATTAATATCAAACAAACGTGTAGTTATCCACAAACCTCTACTGTTAGGGCCCTCTACGAGAGTAATGTGGCATTTCACCTTTTTTCCTCCTCTCCTGGCAAAGCGAAAGCCCCTCCATCCCCCGCGTGATCACGTGTTTCATTAAATAATTGATGCAGAGGTTGCAGAGTAGATATGTTGGCTATTCGTTAGGAAATTCACCGACCCGGTTTTGCTGTCTCGGATTGGTTATTATGACCGTCTCTTTCGGGGATTAAAAAAATAAGGCAAAGCATAGCTAAACGAACGAAAGGGACACAGTCAAGGTTGCAATAAAGCTGTGGGAGAATCAGCGCGCACACCAGGCAAACCACTGTAAGTAGCCCAGCCAACCCTTCGCTGTGCAAATGAATTATCACTCTAACGCTGTTAATGTAATAATTCAACCATTTTCCACTCTTAGCCGTAGGGCATGCTTGTGTAAAACATTTTAAAAGGGACTTCATCTACTACTTAACGGGCACAACTGTTTTCAGAAGTGGCAGTGTATTGCGTTTAGTAGCTTGTCTTCGTGATTTATAGTGATATGTGAACTGGTGTCGTCTCTAGCTATGTGAAACTGCTGCTATTAGGTGTTTGTGAGGGAGGCATGTTGTTTATGGCCGGAGGCGTACAAAGTCATTTCTCAAGAAAATGATTTACAAGTGACGACAGCTTTCAGCACTACTTTTGGGCTACTTTTGCCATTTTGTTTTCAGTGGCAACTGGCAATTAAAGTAGTGTTAAATGTGTGTTAGCATTTTCTTCGGGACTAATGGATGAGTAACTTTCTGTTGTTGTGGAGCGTTCTGTTTCTATCCGCTCTGTGACTTATGTTTCACTATCCTTTTATATTCTCATAATCAACGAATGTGACTGCAAATATAGACAAGCTTTTGGTATTTGTTTTCAACACGAAATGATCATACAATGAGACATTATTCGTAAAATGCAATGCATAGGCAATTAATTTATTATGAATTTGGCTAAAGCAGCTATTTAAATTTTAACTTATGCTAGTACTGTTGTTGTTAAGGGCTTTTGTACTGTAATATGTGATCCTTATTTATTTTCCTGATTACTAGATGCTATGTAAGCTAACTTTTTTTTTGCAAAGCCATGTAGATTACTTGCATTACCTGCTTACATTCTTAATTAATCATTAACTTATTTTCAATGCGGAGGAGGTAGGGTGCCTTTACATGCATGTTGACAAACATGAGAGATCAAAGCTCTGCAACCCAATTGAAAATTGATTCAATACGGCGGTAGCCTTTCATCTCAGTTTCTAATGATTGAAGTTATCATGCACGGATGCCCAGACATATAAACGAACACCTTGCATCCGTGGTGCTACATAGCCCTAGTTTTTGGGTGTAGGCCCATTTGGAAAACAGGTTGTGTAGCCTTGTCATGGGTGACTGTGTGTAAATGAAATCTGATCGAGTTGTGCTGACCCTAAAGAAAAGCTTTGCCCCATATGTCGGCAGTAAAACTAGAACAAATGGAAAGTTTTGGCTTTTTATCTGACAAAAGAACATTTTCTTTGAACTTAAACGTTCAGGCCCTGCTTCTGTTGAGTCACGTGATATTATTGTCCATGACGAAAGATGTACATTGAACATGTGACCAATAAATACGTGGCCAACAATAATGAGCTTGTGACTGATTCAGTGCATGATTTTGCACTGAACCAGTGTGGTAATAGGCTATCCATGGACGAACGCACAAAATTACGCGCCATGGCTCTTGTTATAGAGGCCTGCCTAGGTCCTTGCCATGTTTTAACAGACATGGCTTTTTTTTGCTGTAGCCTATCTTTGGACTTGGTCCATAGGGCTCATTCTAGCTGCATCCAAATAGTGGTTGATTTTCGTCTGATTCACTGCTCAATTAGTATCGATTGCTTACGAGGAGATTTTCAGTACCGTCAGCCCTTTCACCAGTTACACTTCTCAGCTCTTCCACATTTAAGCTGATCTGTCTCTAGTCAAAGTGGTTTAGAAATGCTGTCCCTGCCAACGTCAGAGCATGCTTGTTGTTCATTGGTCATTCGACTTCCGCTCCTTGTGCCTGAACATTGTGCTTTCTCATCTGTTCATGGATGAGCAAATCTGCTTGTGCGCACATTTGTCAATAAACACTTGGACATCTAGGATTTAATGATATGCCCTTTCATGCCAAAGGCATTTTCTGCACAGACTTAATTGTTATGTCACATTATAGTGGATGTAAATCATGAGGCAACACAGTTGTGATGGTTCATCTTTCAGTCATGGATATGTTTTTGGTCGACAGGCCAGTTCACAACACGAAATATAACATTTAAAATTATAGCCTATCTATCTATCTATCTATCTATCTATCTATCTATCTATCTATCTATCTATCTATCTATTTACCACCAGTAGTCTC
>JASCQX010000109.1:7388686-7399662 GCA_030264415.1 Sardinella fimbriata
CGGTCAGTGGAAACACGCGCATATCGTGAAGTTCCTGAAAAACGGCCCGGAAGTTCCGATAGTGGAAACACGCCTATAATCTATGATTTTTTTTGTTTCCTGCAGCAAATTCATGCAAAAGATGAATAGCGCCCTCTACCTGTACTCTGGAGAAAGGCTCAATGACCCTGATGAGGTTCTGCTCCAGCAGATTGTCATACAGCTTGTTCAGATGCGTGTTGATAATGGGGTCGTCCCTCAGTTCTGATTTGTAGTCTCTCAGTGCCTGCGTGTTTGTCAGAGATTTTATCAAAACACATACTTCTTTTGCATATTACGATCTCAAAACTTTCACCCTGTAAACATTACAACCACCCTCCACTAGAGAAGCAGCAGGCTCTCACCTTTTCAAAGTCAGCTAATGATCTGTTCTTGCTGGCTTGTGCTACACACTTCAGTGCATCTGTCTGTGAAAGAATAAACAATGAGGACATCAGCCAACGGCAGGAGCTGGACAGCACCCAAAGACTAAACACTCACAGCGCTGTGGAGGCAAAACAAGCAAAACAAGACACGATAAAATAAATAAATAAATAAATAAAAATTAAAATTAAATGGCTACTTACTTGATTCCCGGCATACCGTAGTGCAAGTTTTCCACTGATCAGGGCCTGGACATCCTCTGGCCTGCAGAAAGGAACACATTATGAGTGGTGGTGATTCACAGCTGCTGATCAAACACGGTTTTGCATATCAAACACACAAGTGCTACAGTGGATAGGTCCTGAGGGGAATACATTCCATCATGTTCCTGCCAATATAGTGGTTACAGTCTCACAATTTCTCAAATCTCACAATTTCTTCACTTGTGATGAAGTCATTTTAGGACCTTTGGATTTACAATAATCCGAGGAACCCTCATTGTTTGTGTGTCCGGCGTGTGTGACCCTCGATTTCAGTGTACATCTATGCCTATTATATCGGGGTGGGATACATCTTCCAGAGGAGAGATGTTAGGATTAAATCTAGATGACCACAAGCAGTTCCCTTGCACAAGTTACATCATCAATCATGTACTACTCGACTTCACATTTCTCCACTGAGTATAATACAAGACATTTCACTGGTTTGCTGACAATAGTGAATTCAACCACAGTTTTTAACACTTCCTTCTGCTGTGTATTTTAAGCGAGTGTGTGTGTGTGTGTGTGGGGGCAAGGTGGCTATGTAAGTCATAAGCAAGACTGGAAAGGGTTGAGACTGGGCAGGCCTGACTCACTGGCTGAGCATGATCTTGCAGAGAAGCATGTATTTCAGTGCTGTGACGGCCCTGGGGCTGTCGATGGAGTCGTAGCCCTCGAAGGCCTCGAAGAAGTAGGAGTAGGCCGTCTTCCAGTCCTTCTCCTCAGCTGCATGGATGATTCCTACCAGGAAAAGGCAACAGAACACTGTCACACTCTGACTCAGCTTCTGTTTGATTAGCATCCTCATGGTGGCAGAGAAGGGTGAATTCATGATACATCATTTGGAAGGACGCCATGTGCAACTCAGCCTTCAGTTTTTTTTGTGTAGGGGGGGGTGGTCTTGAGAATTGTGGATTGTCTCCCCAATTTTCCACTTTAACTTATTTGAAGAAGATTGGGGGGGGGGGATATAGAGCAAAGTCTGGGCACATTACCACAGTCTAACAATTGTCAAGTACCACAAACAGGGTCATGTTGCCAAGTAACACAATTAAGACACATTGGTGACTAACACAAGCTTGAGGCTGCAGCCATTAACCAAAGTGTTTCATGTTCATTTGACTCTAACTGGCCAGCAGTGGATTTCCGCTGGTTGCACCACTGTGTGAGCTTACGTACCTGACTGCATGTCCAGAGCTGCCTGAAGCTTGGGGGGGCAGTAGATGGCATTAGCCGTGGTTCTGGCCGAGGTGAGAGCAGCCCGGGCCTTGGGGAGGTTACTGAGGGCATGGTAGGTCTTGCTCTCCAGCAGCTGCACCTCCACTAGCAAGGCCTTGTCATCCATCTTCTTGAGCTCCTGCAGCAACTGAGACCCTATGAAATAAATAAGAGTCAATATTTAATACATATAAAATAATCCAATCTGGGAAGGGAAAAAAAAGATTTTCCTATGCGCTAATATGTGACAAGTGGGGATCCATTCACTACAACAAACTAAAACCAATCATAAGGATGTGTTTAAAAAAAAAAGCTTTGTTCCAGAAAAATCTCATCAATCATCATGACTCTTACCAAGTGACAGGGCTTCCTGATAGCGCTTGGTGTCAAAATACAGTGAGACAAGCCGGGCCTGTAGAGAAAGGGCGATACTCATATCAGTTGCCAGCAACAAAAATATTTATGCGTCTACAAAGCAATCATTAGACATGTTTAATCTTCCAGTGAGATCACCAAGTCTGCTGACATCAACTAATTCTACAAAATAACTGCGTACATAGCCCTACGAAATCACAAACTTTTCTGTACCATCGTAAAATTGCGGTAGTTCCAAACCGCATTGGCCGGACACCTAAATGGAACACAGGGGCAACACAAAGTATGTAGTGACCCTCACCTCCAAGGCCTGTCTGAGGAAGGTCCTCTTCTCTGCCTTAGCCCACTCAATGCACTCCAGGCACAGCTCTACTTCCTGCCCTGTGGCGGCCTCCATGTCCAGGAAGAGGTCCAGAAGAGAGCGCACCAGTCGGGCAGCCTTGGCCTTACTGATGGAGATCAGGAAAGGCCTCACGAACTTCAGCAGCCCACCCAGCTCTGAAAGTACATGAAGAAAGGTGGATCATTGATTGTTAAAAAATAATTTTCTGCAAGAAAATGTGGCCCCTCCCGTTCACACAAAGTAAATCAAAAAGCAATCCACTGGGGAGTGAATGTCTGAGGTAAGACAGAGAGAGTTACATTTTTTTCATAGCTTATTAGAAGTTTAGTAGAAGATATTTCATTTAAAGAAGGCAAATGCAAACCAACCTGCAGCCTGACCAGTCTTGGCCAGGAGGTTGCCCAGCTCAAGGATGCTCTGCTCCTTAACTCTGACCGCCTCCTCATCATTCTCTTGGACATCTCGCCTCACTGAGGACAAAACACACACATAATTACTTAAACACAAATAATAACCACTAACGATAATCTTTTATTATTTAAAAACCATGGTTGGGAGTAAATTATATTGGTGAGAACAGTCTCGTCTATTCTAACACTTAAGCTGATAAGAGGCTTTCTACTGACAGAAAGAATATAATGTTCTGATAAACAAAAGTGCATCACTAACTAGTCTAGATTCCATGACTTAAGCAACTTCAGTGGGACAGTGAAGAGACAGGAGGAGCAAGCAGAGTCACTGTTAGCATGCTAGCTAGCTAGACAGATAGCAAAACAACTATCATTTTTGACGGCCCCTGACTATGATCACGCACTACCACAAACTCCGTAGTTGGTCAATCGTTACACGAACTATGTCCACGAATACAGTGAACTATCTGGAGTACAACTTTTATCTCAAAAACATTACATCCTCAACAGCTAACGTTGGACATTACGTTGGAATGCTAATGTTAGCTAGCATTAACTTCCATGAAACGATAATCAACATACCGACAGCTACCAGATTTGCTTGGTATTCAAGCAATGATTGTGAATGTCGCCTTGCTAACGTTAATTTGTTGGTAGCCACCAAGCGAGTTTCAGCCTCAACAAAATCAAAGAATATCACCAAGCTACGTTTTTCTCGTTCTTCAATCTCCCAAATTTACTCCTAACTTTCACATTGACAACAATATTTGGTCTATAAATCGGCTACATTTGTTTTCTGAAGTCACCGAGGTCAATGGCTGCTTGCTACATAATGAATTTCTGTAGTTAGCTTGATGGTGACTCACAGTCAGATACTTGTTTGAGCTAGGCTATCTGGCTACATCGCTAGGTGATGGCCTACTACTAGCGAGCAAGCTAGCTTCCACTCAACCACTAACCTAACACCAGCATGGCTAGCTACAGTGAGTCAGCAACGCACCAGCCGGCTGTTAGCAGCGAGCAGAAACAAAACCGGACTGTGACGGGAATCGCTAAAATGAGCAGGCTACAACCAAACACTTTTACACAATGTAACATGTTTTCACTTACCTATTGAGTGTAGAATATCGATAGAGGCATTTCGGTCCGTACTAATGAGAGACTGGGCTCTCTGAAACTCAACCACTGCCGCGGTTGCCATCTTCCCTATTCAAAATCAGCCTGCCCGCAAACAATCGCGAGGGTGACAGCAAAAACGGGACAACAAGGGATTCTGGGTAGACCGAAGGGAGTTCGGGAAGTGTAGTTTTGTTTATCCTGGAGACGCACAATTTGTTTAGTCTACGGCTAAATAAAAACATAGACCTGCCACAGATCACGGATAACTATAGCGGATTGTCAATTTATGTAACACAGATAATTTGATTATTTGATTGAACTATTTTTTCCCTATTGGGATAGGCTGCAGGCCCTAGAATTCACAGGCATATGCCACTGAAATTTCTTGTCTGCTCTCATTTTGCTGAACTTGATCAGGTCTGAACTTTTGATTTTAGATTGTAAGATAGCCTACGACTGATGTTGGCCTCCATAGCCTAGAATAGCCTCCTTAGGCTGCTTTGCATCTAAGAGACCTCTTTGGCCATTTGAGCTAAAATCTCTTGCATGCTCTACACTGTTTATGTGTTTTTTTCCTTATAAATTCATTAATGCCCATTAAGATGCCATGGAAATTGGAGCTCTGATAGCAACGTAATTGACGAGTGCCCGGTCGCTGGGTGGAGCTGTGAAAACAGCACCAAGGACAGCACAGAGAGGCGCTCGATCACTGCATTTCATTGGCCAACAGTGCTCCTTGCGGTAGCCTAGAGCTCGCGAAAGTGCACAACAACCTCCTAAATCCGCGTCTGCCCCAGCGAGGACCAATAGCGCAGCTTCACAGCTCTCAGCATCCCCATCCGACAGAGAGCCCGACATCATCAGAGTGCAGGCGAGCCAACCGAGAGCTCTGTCAAGGCGTGGGGATTCTCGTTTGATTAAAGGGTTTTCATCGGAATTTTAATCGCGTTTCTGTCATTGAGGACATTCCTTGAGATGACTGGTTTTGTTTCACCTTGATGCACTGCATTTCTAAAGGAAAAAGCAACTCGGACGCAGACATTGCGTGTCTCGTTTTCGTCTGTTAAAGCGTTAAGGAAAAAAACAACTGCTGGTAAGTGCGTTTTTAATCTCTGCTCTTACTTAAGACTGCCAGTAGCCTACGCTGAGATATCCGACATAGGCCTAATTAAACTGACATGATTATATATTTCTGCGTGCATTTTTATTTTATAAAATTTAGCCTACCTATTGTTTTTATTGACACATAGCCTAATTGGAATCGTATAGGCTATTAAAGAAAAGGTGGGCCTATAGGCAGATAAACCAGCAGCCTAGCCTACAGTAGAGGCGGATAAAAAATACGGGTCTATTTTCATGGGGAATTCCATCGCCATAGTTAACCATGCGCTACTTTTCAGTACCGTGGACAGTAGCCACATAAACAAACGCAGCACCACCTATAACGGCGCACAGACGCATTATTTCCCTTAACTTTTTTCTGCGATTAGATGACTCATCAGCGATCAGGTTGTCTCAAAAATAGAGCCAAGACTATAGCCTAATGTAAATAGGCTATAACAAGCCATTGATAGATTATGGCGTTCTTGCCCCAGTCTTAGCAAGACGACGTTCACGCAGGTGTTTATAGCATACCCTCATAGGCTTCCATTTTAAAGCTTAGAGAATAATTCTTGAGATGATGGCGTATGGTTTATCATATATTTTCATACGACCGCACTGAAATATTCATTGCATCAATGCAAGTCCTTGGTCGGACTGTGATTCGATCTTTAATAGCTTCAGTGCTACCATTTTCGAATTAACATCAGCCCTGGCGGGTTGTGTCCCATATTTCTACTGTAACACAGGCTATTTTTAGTTTGTGTAGGCTATAGTGTAAAATGCTTCTCTACATAGCCTATCCCGATACGTTATCGCCTGGTTTGGAGCTGGTTGGCTATTTACTTGATGTAGAATTAATCCGACAAAATGTTCGATCTTGCATTCTGTACAAGGACAAATTCATTAAGATTGGGGAGGGAAGGTTGCAGGGATCGGTGATGCATCTCCTCTGAATCTCAGATAGGCAGAGGACTATTTTTATGAAGCCTAAAAAATAAATATAGAAAAACAAACAGACGGGAGGAGATGGTTTGTTTTAGACCTTTTCACTTATGCATCAGCCCTCTTAGTTTTAAAGTCTGTATTGTCGGTAAAAAAAAAAAAGGTAAATTCTCCAAATCACCTTTTGAACGAAGAGTCGTAAACCATTCAGAAGATGCCCATGAAGTTGACACCCAAAGAGAGTAATCTTCCTTAATGATTGTAATCCTGTTTATTTGCACATAAGGGGATTTTGACATGACTTTGAACATGCCCGAATCTGTATTGAATCATTTGCTCTTCAGCTTTACATTAGGGCAATCAATCTTTTTTTGTTGTTTAGTGTTGCGACTTTGATCATTGTAAATGACCTGATAATTGTTTTTGATTTATTCAGATCCTGCTGAGGTTAAAAGCAAACAGTGGGTGAGCGAGCACAACAGAGAGAAGAGAGAGCGAGAGAGAGAGAGAGAGAAGAGAGAGAGCGTTGCTGCATCCACTAGTGAAGCAAGCCTGCTCCACCATAACAAAGCCATCCCCCTGGAGCCCAACACTCCTCCCCAACGTGGATGCCTAAGATAAATTCTGTCTGGTAGCCCGGGGCTTCCACTCTCGGAGGAAGTGAGGTCAAGACCCTCACTTTCCAATCCCAGGCTATCCTCTGCAGTTGACTTCATCGCTCCTGAGAGAGCCCAGAGGCCCACGACCAACCCCACGGCACCATGGGAACCGTTCTGTCGCTTTCCCCGAGCTACCGCAAGGCGGCGCTCTTCGAGGACGGCCCGGCCACAGTGGGCCACTACACGGCCGTGCAGAACAGCAAGAACGCTAAGGACAAGAACCTGAAGCGGAATTCGCTCATCAACGTACTGCCATGGAAGCGAATCGTGGCGGTCTCGGCCAAGAAGAAGGGCTCCAAGAAGGTGCAGCCTAATGCCGCCTACCAGAACAATGTCACACACCTGAACAATGAGAACCTGAAGAAGTCGCAGTCCTGCGCCAACCTCTCCACTTTCGCCCAGGACCAAGGCAGCCCCACCAAGAATGCCAACAACGCCGCCTCGTCGGTTAAGAAGGCGCCGCTGTCCAACTCCAACGCGGCGTCCGGCACGCCCAAGAGGGTGATCGTGCAGGCCTCCACCAGTGAGCTCCTCCGCTGCCTGGGAGAGTTCCTGTGCCGGCGGTGCTACCGGCTCAAGCACCTGTCCCCCACCGACCCGGTGCTGTGGCTGCGAAGTGTGGACCGCTCACTGCTCCTCCAGGGCTGGCAGGACCAAGGCTTCATCACGCCCGCCAACGTGGTGTTCGTCTACATGCTGTGCCGCGACGTGGTCTCCTCGGAGGTGGCCACCGAACATGAGCTCCAGGCGGTGCTCCTCACCTGCCTCTACCTGTCCTACTCGTACATGGGCAACGAGATCTCGTACCCGCTCAAGCCCTTCCTGGTGGAGAGCTCCAAGGAGACCTTCTGGGACCGCTGCCTCTCCATCATCAACCTGATGAGTGCCAAGATGCTGCAGATCAACTCCGACCCGCACTACTTCACACAGGTGTTCGCCGACCTCAAGAACGAGAGCCAGAAGGAGGAGGAGAGGAGTCGCCTGCTCATCGGTCTGGACCGGTGAGGGAAGGTGCCACTGATCAGTGGGCAGTGGGCCGTTGCTGTCTGGTGTTTGTTCAGGAAGGGGATGGGGTTGAAGCGATCTGAAAGGCTTCTCAATGGTAAGCCTGGGTTGGTGATAATATTGGGTGATGTTTCAAAAGAGGGAAATCACATTTTCATTTGAGTTATTTGGAAAAATATGGCTCCTCAATAAGTTTGACTATTCATATTAGAAATTTGATGATAGCTGTTTCTATTGTATTTGAAGACAGAAAACAAATGTCACACTTTTCACAATTAAATCACAATTGAATTTAATATGAAAGATATCAGAAATCAATCTGAACTGGGGAAAGCCAGCATTTTGGATAGCACCTGAACAAACATCAGACAGATACATTCCCATTACTATGAACAAAACACTGGAAACAAAAAAATAACAAAAAACAAAAAACAAAGAAACATTGACAAAAGAGCAAGAAGCCACCATCTCCAAAAAAGACAACTACCAACAATCATCACAAGGAAAAGTTCAACAAAACAATAACAAAAAAAAGGAACAAAAACAGACACTAGAAATAGGGAAACAAATCTACAGCTATGAATGTGGTGAGGTGGCGGCTGCTGTCTTACCAGCCACCTTCTGATTATTGGAGATGTCTACTGTCTGGTGTGTGGGAGACTCTTTTCAAGCCCTGGCCTTCAAGGGTGACTGGACTAAGCTGCAATCCATGGTCCGAAAGACACCTCAGCCGAACCTGCCCTGCATAACGCTGGCTTTACAGACACACACACACACACACACTTACACACACACCATGTCACTGCAGTGTATGTGTGTGTGTGTGTGTATGCGTCTAACTGGAGCTAAAGCCTGGAGATGGCTGTGTAGATATCACCTGTAATGGACGAGAAATAAGCTGAAATTGGTGCGGCATATGAAGAATGCTCCGCTGAGGGACTTTGACAGGGGTTAAGCATTGCACTGTGGGAATGTGGAGGACTTACGAGTTTGATTTCTTAGTGGGCACATGTGGTGTGATGAGAAAGACCTACTTTATTTTCATCTGCAGGGGAAAGAGGAAAAAGAGAAAAGTAATGATTTGCTGGTTAGGATCACCTTTGACAGAGATTTGCCTACTGGTTTGCTTAGATGAAAAACAAACAACAAATATTTTTCTTTTTTTTTTACTTAGAAATGTAACCAAATGCACGTGTGCCATGCATTTTTATGGTGTTTTTGGAGGGAAGACATTTCTTTACTTATTCTCTTTTCCTCAAATTTGTAATCCAACTGCATTTGCTTCTAGAGAATGCTATATGAACAACAAAAAAAGAGCTAAATTAGTTTATTTAGCTATGCTTGCTAAAATGAGCTACTGTCTTTCATGGGATTTTCCATTCTTTTTGTAGCGTCGTCGTCTCTTCTCTTAGGAGTCCACACTGTACTGGGCTTTCAGTGTTTAAATCGGGAACACGTGCCAAACCTTTGATGAAAATCTCGTTGGTCTCATGAGCACACCAAAGGCTGGCATTGCTGAAAGGGATGAGTCATTATTATTAATGATGAATATTTATTGAAACTTAATTTATTGCTATTTATTTATTTATTCTCTTGACACATGGATGGGATTATTGTAAAAAAGAAAAGAAGAAAAAAAACACAGAGGATGATCATATTCTACAACCTTGTTGGAAATTATTGAGGTTGCTCTCTGTACTGTACCTGTTGGGATTATCTTTGGTGCGGAATGAAGATTCTGGTTGATGGTGAAATGAGTTGCAAGGATTTAGAGAGGATATTAGATCTGCAAGCTTAGGGCCGAGACCAATGTCAAATCTGAACAGCGCCATCAGAGTCACATGCAGGGCAGAAAATGAATCTTAATAGCCATGAAAAGCCTGAACCCAATGAGGACGAAAAAAAAAAAAGAAAATCTGCACAAACTGCACAACACAGCTCTTTCTTAGGGTCACAGGATTAAGACCATTTTCGGACATGTCCCACATATCAGTGACAAAAGCAATTACCCAAAGACGTTGTCTTTTTATCAATGTCTGTCAGTCAGTCAGCCTGAAATGGGAAACAAAGGCAGCAGATGCAATATTAATCACTCTGCCAGAAAGAAAAGAGAACTATTCGAGATGACAGGGTCTTCAGCCATAATGTGTTTCTGAGGGGGGTGGCGGTGGAGATTTATGAGTTTCAGGGGCAGTCTTGCTGAAGTCTGTAGAGATAAACAGAGATTTTTTTTGTTGTTTTAAAATCAGACCCGACTCGTTTCTGGCAAATGAAAAATGTGTGACCTGAGTCAAGCATGAAGTCGTTAGCTACGAGGGTCAGGATATGAATGACCCAGGATGAAGCCCTGCTGTGGTGGTTGTGGGTGACCGTGCCAGAGCTTAACGCTGGTCTCTGGGCTAGACTGATGAAATGGCAGACTGCACTATAAACAGCTGCTCCAACGGTTGTGCTTATGGCTTACTTGACTGAATTGAAAAAAGAATCTCTTCCTTTTTGGAGGAGCGCGCTGGATTTTTACAGTGAAGAACATCGTAAAAAAAAGAAAAGAAAACAAAACAAAACAAAAACAACATTAAAAGCAAAGTGATTTATTTGCCCGCTTTCTTCTTCTACCATCTGGACAGAGGTCAATTAGCGCATGCTTTCTTTCTGTAGTCGTGTATCTCCGTTTTCATTCTAGAGATGAAAACAAGTCTTATAAGCAGACCTTATCATTTATTCACCTCATTTTTTCTCTCTTTCTCTCTTTCCTCTGTATACTGTCTTCATCCTGACAAAAGGCTGCTTTAGCAAACAATGACAGATGTCCCTGGATACTGGTATAGAGAACTGGATGATGTCTTGTAAGGGTTTCTCTTTTTTTAAAAAAAAAGCTGAGGGGAGGCTGAAAGGCTGACGGTGTTTGTATGCTGGTGGTGGTGGTGGTGATAGCAAGAGGGTGGCATCACACCCGTGTTTCAATGACGTGCCATGACGGGGTATTAGGAGGGTGTAGGAGGGTATATTACCTGACTGTTGTTTTATTACATTTGGGGGACTGGCAGTTTGCAGTTTTTTTTCCCCAGCAGGGGGTCTTTGCTGAGGAGTAAACATAAGGGAGCTTTTTTTTGGGGGGGGGGGGGGGGGGGGTCCTTGG
>JASCQX010000109.1:7924863-7936220 GCA_030264415.1 Sardinella fimbriata
CTCAGCTGAAATAACAGATTCGTCCTTAGTTGGCTTTACTGTGTGGGTCAAGTTGATGACTCCTCTTGTTTTTATTATGCAGTGCAAGACTGCTTGGTTGCTAAGATATGCTGCATTGCTGTATAATGAGAAGGAACTGGGTTGGCAGTTAAATAACTGATGGTCTTTTTCTCGCTAGCTTGGGGAAGATCCGGACTATGATAAACTAAGTGACATGGTGAAGTACCTGGATTTGGAATTGCATTTCGGTACACAGAGAAGTTCCAGTAAGTTTGGTGTTGTTCGTTCTTCATTCTCATTTTGTCTGAGGTCATCAGGCCCATATCATCCCACAAGCATATACTGTACTGTGTGCATGTCATTTTACTGCACGTACAGGAACACTGTGTTAGTCTGTATTCGTGGTTGGTCAGAGAGCAGATAGCCATGTTATTACAGAAGCATACATTAGCAACCATAATTCCTCCCTCGGGTAAGACCAGTGTATGCTGATGTGAAATGTTAATTATGATAAATCAATTGCTACATGGACATTCATTTGCAATAGACCATGACTATACATTTAGTGTAAAATTACTGTTATGTTCAGAAATAAATCAATATATACAGTATTTTGTAGTTGAATTGCAAATGCTTTTCACCCATGACTGTTCATCCAGCACCCCACTGTTCTTACTGTATGTACAGTACCACCTGTGCTGTGTTGCTCATGCTTGTCTGTGTGTTCTTGGACTCTTTCAGTGTCCTTATGCCCTCTCCATCCGTTCCATACAGTATGTGTGTGTGTGAATCAGTTCCCCTCCATCATCCGTTCTCCACACACTGGCATCTCCATGGCACCTCCGTCCGTCTCCATCTTAAGAAAATACCTCCTCTTATAAAAAATGTGCCCGCTGCCAGTGCCTGGAGAACGCATGCTCACACCGCCATTAAATGTGTCAGTCTCTCTTCCAGAGCCCACCTTCCTCCCCGAGAGCTTTAAAAAGAAAGACGTGATCGAGATCCTCTCCCACAAGAAGGCCTACAACGCTTGTGAGTATGACTGGGTGCGCGTGGGCGGCAGGTGGTGGTGGTGGTGGTGGCGGCTGCTGCTGGCTGGCTGGCTGGCGGGCGGGCAAAGCGGGCGGAATGCTAGAGCGTGCTGTGCTCCTGCTTCGCCATTGGCTTACGCAGACTGCTCGGGCAGGCCCACAGGAAGCGGAGGCGTCGTGGGAGGGGGGGCGGTTGTGTCTGCATGCGGCAAAGGGGGATTCATCGAGGTCTCGTCGTCATGCTCCTCATTCAAGCACTGCAGTGGTGCTGAAGATACAAACAGCAATCTCAAGAGGTTGCAGGTCAATGCATCAGCCCATTTCGTACATCTCCATATAGATTTAGACTGCCCTGGCAGTGGGAATGGTGTTAATGTAGTCCACTCTTAAGAATGATAGCTGCATTCTGAACCAGGTAGGGGAAAAAAAAAAGTGTTATGAAGGACAGCATGCGTGGGCCTCAGGATGAGCGTGAGTCAGTCAGGAATACAGACATGACGTAGAGTGATGGTGTCCAAATAGAGACTTTCCTACCAAACCCTTTCATGTTTTCTTTTTGTTGTTCATGCTTTTTTTTGCCTGCAAAGGCCATTGTGCTTATTTATTTCTTTAGACTTTTTTTTTGTGTTCCCTTTTCCATTATTAAGACCTTTGGAAGATTTTTTTTTTCAACTGCTGAGAAATTACAGGGAAATTAGAACACTGGTGTTTTCTTTTGCTGAGAAGATTTGGGGAGTCAAACATACATACATACATCTCTACAGTGCATCAGTGCTTAGTAAAACATCCCATTCTGGGGCTAATTAGTATCAAGTTACTTGGTGGACGTTGGTCCGACTGTTTTGTTTTTCGGCTGAGTCGAGCCTCAGAACAACCTGTGTGTTTGCCTGCCCGCTTCTTGTGCTCAGCCATCCTGATAGCGCATCTGAAGCTGTCCCCTGCCGAGCTGCGGCAGGTCCTCATGACCATGAGCACGGAGCATCGCCTGGAGCCGGCTCACATCAAGCAGCTGCTGCTCTACGCCCCCGACGACGAGGAGGTGAAGCAGTACGAGCAGTTTAACCAAGACCTCTCCAAACTCAGCGAGCCTGACCAGTTTGTCCTCCAGGTACCCATATATAATGTACTTCAAGAGACATCATAAATTTAACAGATGGATTTATGTACAGTTTGTGTGACTGGGGTTTGTTTGTTTGTTTGTTTATGTATATGTGAATGTGTGTGAACATGCTTATGTCTGTGTAAATAAAATATACTGTATACTGCATGAAATATAAAATATTGTATATGTTATGTATAGAATACACTGCACTGGTATAAGATGAATGTAACAGGGTAACATGTTAAATTCCATATGAGGCATGACTACAGATTGTGTGTGTTGTGTGTGTGTGTGTGTGTTTACTGCAGATGTTATTGGTGCCAGAGTACAAGACCAGGCTGCGCAGCCTCCATTTTAAGACCACTCTCCAGGAGAAGGTGGATGAAATGAGGGCTGGCTACGAGTGCATCTACAAAGCCTCCCTGGAGCTTAAGAGTAGCAAGAAGCTGGCAAAGATCCTGGAGGTAAAATCATTTCCTCTGCCAGGGATCCAAGCAATGTGAATACCAACTAACCTCACAGTAATACTGTCTGACAATCTTGAAAAAAAGAAATCTGATGAAACTTTCACAGCCTGGCAAGGGTTTTCATTGACTACTCTGACAGCTTAGGGACTGGATTACTTCCACTGTACTTTTCTAAGGATTTTTCTTTACTATTATGTACCTGTTCTATGCAGTCATCTTACGCAACAATGCAATGACTATGGAGGCTTTGCATGTTTTTTTTGCATGTTATTTCCAGACATGCCACCTAATGATTGGCATGCCAATTACTGTGCAATTACAAATGTTTATTTATAGAGCTGTCCTACTGAGACTTGTTTCTGTTTGACAGTTTGTGTTGGCAATGGGGAATTACCTGAACAATGGTCAACCTAAAACAAACAGAACAACAGGATTTAAAATTAACTTTCTCACTGAGGTATGTACAGTATAGTGCACTGTTTTTGTTGTTGTGACGTACTGTATGTGGGTATGTGTATGTACAGTACCGTATGTACGTGTGTACTGTGTACTGTATGGATGCATGCTTGTATTTGTTATCCCACAGTATGTTGGACTTACTTGTGTATCCAAATGCTATTTTTGTCTTTTAAAGCTCAGCACAACAAAGACTGTTGATGGGAAGTCAACGTTTCTCCACATTCTTGCCAAATCACTATGCCAACATTTCCCAGAGCTGCTAAACTTTGCCAGGGACCTAACAACCGTGCCACTTGCTGCTAAAGGTACATTAGCAACAGTCGTGAAAACAGTATTGCACATTCAGAGTAGTCCAATTTTTAACAGTAACTTCACAGAGAATATCATTCACACACTTCTCATTCACCATCACATTCACACAGAGAATATGGTATTACAACAGGTGAATGTCACACTATGTTACGGAAAACATGAAATAATTTAGCCAGTTAATCTTATTTTTCTCGATCCCTGTACAGTCAATCAGAGAGCCATCACTACAGACCTCACAGACCTCCACTCCACCATTGAAGACATCCGGACTGCCTGTCTGAAGATCCCAGCCACAGTGGAGGATCGCTTCGCAGTTGTCATGAGTGTATCCTTTTCCTCCCAGACTCTAGAGTGCTTCCACACCCCCCCCCCACACTCTCTCAGCAATATCCCATGACATTTTTTTTTGGTAGTTTTTAAAAGTATGTTTTCAAAAAGTTACAGATACTCTATGCGTCACAGAGCCAGGCCTTCACAAGCAGCAGCTAGAATGTAGTTGTTAATATTTGAAAGCCATCTTAAAAGTGCAACCGAGGGAGGATACTGAGACTGTGAGTTCCAGTGGTGGAGCAGACTTCTCTCAGCTTCCGTGCCTTCCTTGGGTGCTCAAACCAACCACATTCCCATTGAACGCTCTGTGTTGGAAAGAGGACAAAGTCGACTGTCCTCATTAATTCCGTTCACAAATAGAATAGCATTAAAGCACACCCCACACAACACATTCCCATTACAAATTCACAGACCTGTTAATAATGTAAAACAGAGCTTTTCTACGATCTATAATATAAAAGACCGTGGAGTGGTTGAGGCGCTGTGATGTAGTTTGACCCCTTGATGGTCGGCTTGCCAGAACTTCCTGGAGAACAGCCACCCAGCGGTGCAGTCCCTAGATTCACTCCAGCAGAGGGCCATGGAGGAGTTCAGCAAAGTGGCGTCCTACTTCGGGGAGGACAGCAAGGCCACCACCACAGAGGCCTTCTTTGGCATCTTTGCAGAGTTCACCTCCAAGTTTGAGGTGAGGTGGAACTGCATGCAGCAGCTCTTGGATTTCTAAGCACATGGCTACAAAAATTGCTTCAGCAGTTTAATGCATGCAGGTTGGGGAAAATTACATAAGAGAAATACAATTCAAATTAAACCTAAAAATATATATATATATATATATATATGTTTATAGAGCATCTGCCCGTATGTGTATGTGGCATGTTTTGCCTGTGGACTTTTTCAGCAAAAACTCTCTTTAGGTCTCTAAAGTAATGTGGTGTTGTTTTTCAGCGTGCGTTACAAGAGACTCAGGCCATTGAAAATCCCCGAAGCCCACGTATGACTTCGCCTCTGGCTTGGTGAGAAGCAGACATATCAATGATTCTTGACCAATGTGCCAACAGCTTGTACTGTATAGCTAAGACTGTGTGGAGAGTGATAACATTGTACGGAATTTGTTCAGGCAGTGTGGCCAAACTTAATTCAAGCTTAAAGTTTAATGTGAGCTCTATTGCCTGATTCAGACTTTTATTTAAAAATGTCATAGTTAATTGCCGATGTTCAGGAGATATAAATATTATATAAATATATATAAATATATATATATATTTTATACAGTGTTTGATCATATTTCACAGTGGAATTGTGGAGCATGTGTATGGACCTAACAAAGACTTCTGAATGCCAGTGGCAAAGAATGTATCCAGAATATTTATTATTTTCAGTTGGGTTAGAAAGATGTGGCCAGGACTTATCTGTTTTGTTTGCTGCCCCCTTACGTCCATGGTTCCAGTAGTGAAATAGACTTTACAGTCATGCTGCAAAAGCCACCAGTACATGATAAGAAAGATAAGTACACGCAGAATGCATAAATACATGCAGTAACAGTATGTTAATGGATCACGTGCAATTTCCAAAATTATCATTGTTTTTAAAAATCATTCAGAACTGAAATGTTCCCTGACATTATAGTACAATGTAGTTTAATTCATGTGACATTTGGCAATTCCAAAATGTTCTGATCAGGATTTTTCATTATACCCACCATATTTAAGACCAGTGATTAGCCTAGCATGTGGCGTAGGGAACAGTTTTGTTTGTTCGTTTGTTTGTTTTTCAGTTCTCTCAAACTTGAGTATATTGACTCAAAGGAAAAGACATTCTGGCACTGTTGGTATAATTATTTGTGTAAGAGTCTTTGTCATATTCTTTTCTCAGTTTTGTTATTTCTTTTTGTACAGTCAACACTTTGATTTAATATTAATGGTGGAGTCAATATGTTATTGTCTCCTTGAGAAAAAATATTACAGCATCAGAGCATATGTTTATTGTATTGAGTACATGAGTTTTTGTTTTTGTTGTCTTTCTTCTGTCATATCACACACTTCACGTTTTCCCCTTCAGCTATGTAGCTAGGTTTATCTTAGGCCTCATTGCTCAATGTGAACCAAAAGTATCACAACAGACCCACATTCTGTCACAGATTCATTATAACTTTTGCTTGTGACAAAAATAGCCTAAGGCTGCTGTGATGTCAAAACCCCTTATTTATTTGTGTTTAATAATGTAATTTATATGTTTTTATGTTATAATGTATCTCAGTATCAATGTTCTGTAGTACAGCTACTGGCTTCAGTATGTGGGCCATAGACTTATGCCGCTTGGTGTACGTGTTTTATATTGTGAGAATAAATTCGCTTTTGCTGAACCATAGCCTCTCTTTGATCCATAATTTCAGTGACTTTTTGCGTCAATGTCTAATTTGTAAAAATTATCTGAATGTTTTAACATTGAAGTCCTGCTGCATAATCAACTGGCCCTGGAATTGACCCAGACATGACCTCACGCGCGTTACACTGTTTCTATGCAACATTTCCTCATGGCTGGAAATAGGCTTACAAACGGTTTGCCATCAAGCGTTAATCCATATTTTACATATAAAAATTCTCTTTTTGCTGAAGTAGAAAAGCAAAAATCTACATATAAGGTAAATACTAAGGTTTTGATAAGCATTCCATATCAAAGAAATAATTTCTTGCCATAAAACGTTATTCAGACGATGATGCGGCCTATCTCTGATGTAACTAGCTATCGATAATTTCGCTAACATTGTAGCCAGTAGGCCTAGCAGCTAGGCCTAGGTTGTACTAACTTGTAGCATGTTTTTGAAGATTTACCCAATGTCTTGTTTTCGATCATGTTTCGTAGAAATGTTTCATTCATAGGTTGGTCTATATAGCAAGGATAAACTGTACCGCTGGAGGTGCAATTTCAGGTAAGGGAAAACAAAACTGGGTGAAAGCCCCTTTGGTTACGTTTTCGGACTTTACTGTGGACCGGCAACATCTTTGTTTGAATCATTTATTTTTGTTTTTATTAGGCCACTATGAACAAATCATGTCCAAGATACAGAAAAACGCCCAAGCCGAAGGGATCACTGGTCTTCTGCTTATATACCCTGAGTACATAGTGCATGTGATTGAGGTAAACTAGGGCCTAATTGGCTCCTACATATTTCAACAGGCTACCACTTACAGAAAAAAATTAATTTCTCTTTGTTCAAATTGATCCTTTTGACACAATAGACATCTTCAGAGGTTCTTACACTGGTTTTGGAGGATCTGTGTAATATGGAGGAAAGGTCAAAGTAAGGAAGAAGAAACAGAGGTTTTAAATATTAACCCTATTATAAGGCTTAGGTATTTTATTTATGAATAAAGCCTTTCCTGCATATTGATGGATTTCCCAAAATGTTCAGACCTCTGTTGAAGGATGTAAGGATACTGGTGGTCTCGCACTGTTTATTCAGCCGTATGTTCACCTCCTGGGCACCACAAATCCTCACTGTAACGCTTAGTCTGCAGGACAGCGAGTCACAGATTGAGCCTCAAGAACTGCTTGCCCATATATATAAACTCTGCACATCCCTCCTCAGAACAAAGGTAAACAACTAGATCCCAACTGCAGAATTAATTTTAAATTCCCAAATAAAGGGAAGAATTGTAGACCTGCTATTATTAGTAAATTGATGTAGACCATTTCCAGAGGTAACTGACAGAAAATCACCTACTGTTGTTTAACACCAAATGCCACACATTGATCCTCATGATGAACTACTTTCTCTACACCTGTAGGATAACTCATTAGATCTGCCTGCAGAGCGGGCTCTCTTAATGGTAGAGGAAGCAGTGCGCCACTTGTGTCAGAGCACTGTCTTGCGCTCACCCTACGAGTTCCTCCAAGCTTATGGCAAGCCCATCAACATCCTCATGGACTCCGGTAGGTGCCAAGTAAGGGGTATCAGTAAGTGGGCATCCACAAAGGTCAACACTTGGTGACCTCTACCCCAACCAAAACAACCCCCAAGACAGCCGACTTGGCCCGTCTCCATAGAACTGTAAAAATCTGACTAAACGGAGGGGCTTCTTTAGTAAATTTCATCCACATATACTGTAGTCTTATATCACATACAGAACTGTCTATTAGGCTAACATTTCATTTGAGGATCAGGGCTTGTTGACTGCAGTCTCTAAGAGCTCTAGAGCAAATTCTTAGTGGAATCACTGGAATGGTGAAACTCTCTCTGATATGATGGTAAACTGATCTACTTTCACCAGAAATTGTGTGGCCAACCCAAAGTCGACTCTACTGGTAGACTGCAGTCTAAGAAGAATGGGTCCAGAGATTAAAATCACATTTCTTGCACATCTACAGCATCCATCCAATAAAGGCAATAAGTAGAATTTATAAGCAACACTGTAAACAGTGGTGTACACTCACTCACATACACACAAAATTATACAAGTAAAGTTATCATTTAACATTTTATTGAAAATGAGTATTACCAAGCAGTCTTTTTTTTTTCAGTTTCATTTTGTAGCTCACCAGTCCCTTGTGTTATGTAACTAAAGAGCTTCAAATGCACCATCAACAATTCCTGTTTCATAAGTGTAGTGTATTCTCTTCTAAGTTTTTGTTTTTTAAAAAAAGGGTTCCTTAGTGTTGAGGCATAAGGCAGCAAGGTAACAGAAAAGCTGGTTTTAAACGAGAGACCTTAAATCCCGGGAAGTACAGTATGTAGCTACAACACTTGACATCAGGTGTCACCAACTTAGCAGTTTCTGGAAAAAAATGTACCATCTATGGTTCTTTACAAGATCATTACCTTGTACTCAAAGACAACAAAAGTAGTGAATAAAAAAAAAAAAAAGTGAGAAGAAATGACAGTTCTGTGGCCCATGAATTATCAGTACCACATCACCAATTTACTCCTAGGTCTTCACAGGAACCGTAAGACAGACTCTTATGACTATTAGTGCGACTGCAATGTATTTAAGTGTTTTTGCTTTTTGTACTTTGAGGATGGAGGCGCAATTGGTATGCCATACCACATTCAGTTCATTTGACCAGTCACAGTAATGCCCCATCAATATAAAAACCGGGGGGGGGGGGGAGGGGTAAAGTCATGGCATTGATACACATCCAATGAACAGGATTCGCCCCTATAAATATGCAAGGAGGCACTGATACGGCTTCTTTGAAAAAAAAAAAAAAAAAAAAAAAGGAGACAAAAACCTTTTGCCACAGGAATGTGTTGATGGGTAATAAATAGAGCAAATAGGAGAGTTCTTATACAAAAGCAGTAAAAAAAAAAAAGGTCAGTTTAAGTCTATGAATGGACCGGAAACCTGCAGTCACCAGCTACATTTATCTATTTTATTTATTCGTTTTGTTTGCTTAAAGCGGTGCTTTGGGTTTCAACCAAACCTCCCTCCTATGTCCTGCTAAACATTCCTCTTTTCTCATCTCATGTCAGCAAAACGGCACTTCAATCATAAATGTATACTCAACCTCATACGCAACCCCACACTTCAAAAAACACACACATGTTCATACCTCAAACCAATAATTTCTTATTTTCTCTACAAAAAAAGTCAACCCATCACCTAGCTTTTACAACTCCTGTGGGTTTTTTTCTTTTTCTTTTTTAATCTCAAGTGATCTCAAAGCGTGCAAGGTTGCTCTGTTTCTCTTCCGCGTAAAATCCGTCAACAGCACCCGGCCGGCACCTTTACATCGTAAAGATGCTCCATTTCCAGGTGTTAAAGTTCCTCTGGCACAGTATTCCTCAACCACTGGGAGAATTTGATTGTC
Organism: Sardinella fimbriata; assembly: GCA_030264415.1. Taxonomy (NCBI): domain Eukaryota; kingdom Metazoa; phylum Chordata; class Actinopteri; order Clupeiformes; family Clupeidae; genus Sardinella; species Sardinella fimbriata. The sequence goes on from JASCQX010000109.1 coordinate 7,934,373, forward strand.
TAAAGCTTGGGCACTTAAGAGGAAAAGCAGCTGGGAGCTGAAGGCTGGCAGGTGGGTATACACTTTGGTAACTAGAGGGGAGGGTGGGGTGGGGTAGGGTGGGGTTGGGGTGGGGTGGAGTGGAGCAGCAGTGGGTTACCGAACCGTTGGGCCAGGCATGGGGGTAGGGTGGGTAGGGTACTTGGAACGTGAAGGGATGGGTACACTCCGGAGTGAAGGATGATGGATCCCTCTCAGAGGACGGTGCTCTCGGAGTCAAGCTCACCGTCTTTGGGCTGAGGGCCTGGTGGCTGCTGTGGTTCCATGGACAGGTCAGGGACGAAAGCCCGGCTCAGCCCCTTGAACATCAGCCCCGAATCTAGGCAGAGAAAAAGAGACACTTTAGCGTTCATGGTAGCATTCAAGTGTTCATGGCGTCATGGCATGGTAGTGAATGAGTGAGGAAACCTGCTCTTGTCAACGGACATACAAATATTGCAGATTAATGACTGTAAATGATAAAACAAAACAGCTATTACAGCGAGATAAATCACGATCACACCGTGCAATATGTAAGGGATAACGGGCGACGAGGTGACCTGCTAGACGGAAATAATGTCAAGGTAGAGGCTAGAACTCCGGCAATGTGCGCATCACGGAGACAGAGTTGCCACCGCCAAGCCTCCAAGCCATGGCGGAGACAACTCCGTCTCCATTCTGTGCACGTTGTCGGAGTTCCAGCCTCCACCCTGCCATTATTTCCGTCGAACAGGTCTCCTCGGATGTTATTATCCTTTATATCTGCCGCACATCACTTTTTATCAACAACTTTCTTTGTTCTTACGAACAACGTGCATGAAATGCCGAAAATAACCTATTGTAGGGGGGAGTTAACAGCCTGAAATAGTTACTCTCAGTTTCAACAGCTACTATCGTTGATATGGATACCATTCAGAAGCGCATTTTTTCCAGGGTGAAATGTTATACGGAATTAATGGCCACCCCATCAGCCAATCAGAGAAGAGAATCCCATTGTTAAGGCAGATATATTGTATACGATATAGTTGCCTGTGACAAATTCAGATACACATCTTTATTGCCTCATTTGTATGAACATTAAATTATTGACAGCAGATTAATGCAAAAGTTATTTGTGCAGCATGCAGATATAGTATGTTTTTTTTCTTCAAAATGGACTGTTTTGGCAGAAGTAGAGATATGCAATTTGTTTAAGAAGACCAACAATAATCTGACAATGGCATATTTTTGCAGATTTTGTATGGCCTTAATCTTCAAATATCCAAATTAAGATGTCAGTATTTTGGTATGGAATATGACACTGTGAAAGTTGAGTGGGGTTGCAAAAAAACAGCTTGAAAAAAAAAAAAATGCCAGTCAGCACTTCAAGAAATCTCCGTCCTCCCAAAACACAGGAAACAGGCACTAAGATACGCATTCAGATAATACATTGGACTAATTAGATTGGTTGTGGGGTTCCAGACAAAGGGAAAACATTGCAATCAAACATAAAAAAAATGTCTGTACCCTGCATCAAAATAGAAAATGCCTTGTACAAATAACAAACAGCCTGGTTGTATACAACCTAAACCCAACCCAGACCAAACATGAAGTGTAAACCCAATCTACTGGAGTTCTGTTATGTTTGGTCTTAGATGTTTTATTATATCACGTGGGAAAGATTAACTATTAAAGTTTCATATGAAGTGTCAGAAACGACCAATGATACTTATAGGCTCTAAATATAGCACAGGGTTATTATCTACAGGGGGTCTAAAAGGTGTAATTAATAGCAAAGTTGGTGGCAAACAGACAGTGTGCCAATATTTCTATACAGCCCCTGGTTTCAGG
>JASCQX010000109.1:10515957-10529912 GCA_030264415.1 Sardinella fimbriata
CACACACACACACACACACACACACACTGGTGGTCAAATTAATTGGGTAGGGGGTGAGCTGAAGTGTTGAAAGGGATTGAGGTATTCATTTCAAAAGGGTCAGCTGTGGGTATAGATACCCATGTCTTGCAGGTGTGGTGAAGCAGTGGCAACATCACTTTCACAACATTTACATTCATGCATTTAGCCATTTTTATCCAAACCGACTCCCATCTGTTAACTGTCGGATATTGCAGGGCTCCTGAAGTCTCCCATAGAGCAAGTTAAGTGACTTGCTCAAGGTGGGATTCGAACCCATAACTTCCAGGCTACTAAAGCATTACTAGCCAGGTTTCTTACCTGCTAGGCTACCACTGCTATCACTAACAGTACAAATCTGAGGGACAGTGAATAACAGCAGTGTCTGCTAGATATCAGTTACCTTTAACTCGGCCCCACTCATCGACACACCAGGGGAAGTGTACTGGCACAAGTAGACACTTTTGAACTCAGTCAGAGAGACACAGTATATGAATAAGTTTATATGACGTGAGGAACTGGCTGCCTATGTGCAACTCTCCACCACTTCTTCACTGTGAAAAACTCTCCAGAGTGGCGACTTAAATGAATACTTCATCGAGTAGAGACGGGAGACGAATCTCGGAGACGGAAAAGCTCTTCTGATGCCTCAGGGTAAATAACAGACAGCACAAGGAGAGCAGAGGGACGGAGAACAAGCAAACCTCTGCATCAAGCACTGAGTAATGTGTGCTTCAGGTGGGCTGATCGTTCAGTCTCTCCCCCCTCGGGAGGAATTTTCCAGAAGATGAGACATGGTGGGCATGATTTTCCTATCAAGCAAGCGCTGACATTTGCGTGGGAGATGCCCGAGGTTGACACTACAGGGAGACAATTGCACATTTCATCTGCCTCTTGATTCTTCAACAATGGTACCAAGTCACCATTCATTGAGGAGAGAATGTGTGTGTGTGTGTGTATTTGTTTGTGTGCAAGAATGCAGCTTGCGTTTTTTTTTTTTTTCCTTTTCTTTTCTTTGTGCACTCCCCCCCCCCCCCTATTTTCACATAACAACATCTCATAATCTCCCACCTTTTTAGACATGAAGCTTCTCTTGCATGTGTGAGTGTGTATGTGTGTATACTGTATGTGTGTGACAGAGAGAATACTTACAGGCTTTCCTGTGACTGTGTGACTGTGTGTGTGTATGTGTGTGTGTGTGTTTGAGCACTTAGCCCCTTGCAGTGTTGTTTCATCAGTGTGACATGGTGAGAGGGGGGTCCAGAGTACCACTGACTTTATCAGCCCACAGCAGAGCAACGGCCCCGAGCAACCAGGACCGCCTCGGCATTTGGCCTCCTTGTTTGTTTGTTTGTTTGTTTTGAGTTCTTTAAACCCCAGGGTCTCTTCTTTTAGTGCTCAGAATGTCAAACTGTTTCAAGCATTTAGGACCATAAGAGAAAGGGGAGGCACCAGAGAGGGAGGCCTGAACAGAGAGACTTACATGGAGCTCTCAGTCTCCGTTATAGCTGCTCTGAAAAGCCTGCGTAAAAACAGCAGAGATAAACCACAGCCTAATGATCCATAGCCTGAATGATTGCGTACAGTTGATTGCTTATTATTATTATTTGTTAAGATTTACTGCTTTGCAGCAGAGCAGGTTAGAAACAGAGGATTAGAAAGATTTTTATCGACTTCCAAGAAAGGGAGTACATCTGATGTTAAAATCTGATGACAGTTAAACTTGCAATGATTAAGAATTGCTAGATTCTGGAGTGAACTGCAGCCATTTTCTTTGCTTTAGATTAAGTATAAGGGTCTTTGAACAATGGAAACACACTCTGGGGAAGATATGAGATGCTTTCAAATTAGCGAACAGAAATATATGCTAAAAGTTTTTATGTTTGCCTTGACTTTGAGGAGGCAGACATGGATGCTGCCACTATATTTGAATCAAACAATTTGTATTTACACAAAAGTACAAAAACTAAGAAAGCAGTTACAGTATGTTCTTCTGTGTTCGCTGAATTTGAAAGCACATTTGGTCTGGACCAGCATCAGTACACATTCAGCTTTCTTGAGCTTAGAGAAGTCTTGTGCAGATCTCTCTCTCTCTCTCTCTCTCTCTCCCGTGTTTGTAAATCTGGACATGCTTCCTTTCTGCTCTCCCATAAGCGAACACTAATAGGAGGCTTTTTCAGTGCAAATAAAGAAACTGATTTTCCCCCCTTGTGAGACCCTCAAGAGGCCCCTGAACAGATGGAAACACACACACACACACATACACACACACACACACAAGGTGGTAAAAGGTAGTGAAAGAATATGTGTGTCTTTGTGTGTGTCTATGTGTGTAGGCATTTTTCTTTAGTCATAATCAGATGTATAAAACACCACACACACACACACACACACACACACACACACACACTTAAAAATTTAAAATCTAAGCAATAGCTTATTAAACAACCCACAAATGTGTGCAGCAACACAAAATCATTTGCTCAGTATAGTGACAGGTTTTGCGGCATTTCCTCAAGGAAAAATCTCACAACTACCCCATGATTAGTAGGCAAGTGTATAGGCACATTAAGAAGCTACAGAAAGACAGTGACAAAGTTAGTTTCTTTTAAAACTATGATTTTAATATACTGCTATTTTTCAGTACAGAGTTATTTTTGTCCAGCATGAATATATTTTGTAAAAAGTTAATTTTGACACTCATTTTGTTTTCCTTAATTTCCAAACAGTTCATGTTTAAATAGAACCAAAGCAGACAGAAGAAATTATAATAGAGGTTAATGGTACAGAGCTTGTCAAAATGTTAGTACCGCTGGCAAGAAAAGATTAATTAAAACAATAGTAATCATACTAAATGGTTAATATCCCACTCAATTTACATAGAAAGGCACAGAATGCAAGCAACACTGAAAACTCAAAATTAAAGACAAGCCATTTGACCTCCAGTCAACCACTTTTTTATCTCCATAAATGAAAAGCAACTACCAGACACCATCTCAAATACTGCAAGGCGGCATATCAGTACTCCAATTGGCCCACCTGGCCCCTACAGAACTCAATGCAACACACATGATCATCTGTCTCTCCATTCCCCTAATACAATTTATGGCATCGCTTTTTGTTTTACATCATGAGTGAACTAATGCTCCTTTGATGGGTTGTGGCTGGTTATCTACCCCCCTTCCCCCCTTTTTAAAATCAAATCATCTTTTGCAATAAGGCATACTGTTCAAATCTGGAAATGTAATTTAATGTTATTTTTCACATACAAAATATGATAGAAAAATACATTATAAATTTGTTACAAGGGTTATAAATAGGTGAGGGTGTTTGCCCCTCACTAGAGGCAAATACTTGGGCACCATTAAAAAAAAAAACAGTGTCTGTCTGGGGTTGAAATGTTGAATGTAGAAACAATATGGAAAAGAAAAAAACATCCACGCGCTCTCATTCATGTAGCCTACAAACATTTCCAAACATACACACAAAACACAGCAAAAAGTGACATTAATAATACTGATAATGCAATGGGTTTCAACAAAAAGTCATACAAAACATAGTGTAACTATGACAACTAAAGAAGAAAAACAAACTCCAGTTCCTGATGAGAGATGCCATGCCAAAACATGAATCTATTAGACCTTCATTGGCACCACTTGAACTGCAACTTCTATATACACACACATACGTGTATATACTCGTATATATATTGCATTTAATCCGCTTCTAGTCCTTCCCCACACATGTAACAAAATAACACATCAGTATTATCGCTTCTCATACAAAAGCATTTCTTATGGCACTGTGTAGAATGTCAAAACAGGTACGATATGAAACCACTGTAGTGAGAAACCAAACCAGGCAGCTATGGAGCTCAGGACATTAACTTCCTGACTACATCTTCCTTCCCAAAGAAAATGTTTGTGTAAAAAACAACAATGCACAATCACATTGTATTCTGTCTTTTTTCCCTCTTTTTTTGTTTGCTGCATGGACTTGTTTTCCTTGATGGATTTGTGATATTTCTGAGATATTTCCACATTTAGTGAAATGCTATGACTCAGATCACATACAAATGATCAAGCTAAACATCACAGTGTCGTCTAAACCCACAAACATGCAGAATTCTGCTTTAATATGATGGTTGGTCTGGCTATTGCACCAGAACTTTTTATTGTTTTTCTTTTTTTTTTAATTATTTTTCTAACTTGGGCTCAATTCTTGACCCGTCATGAGTAAACAGCTTTAAAACCCAATTTGGAAGACAAAGGAATCTTTGTGGACTGCAACAGAGATGTAAAGTTGCATAGATTATAAGAACTGAATCAGAGGAAGAGAGACATTTGTTTTTTTAGTGTTAAGGCAAAATAAAGGAAAAAAGGCGCTTCTTTCCAGTTCAACAGTAACTCTGAATCAAAAAGTAATTTCCCCAGAATATTTAATATATGTATTCTGTTGATTCAATAGTTGAGAAAAACTATTTGTTTTTTGAAACAGTTCATAAGGCTCAAAGAGACAAAAATTTTACCATAGGACAACTGCATGTGGTACAGTATGAGTCACATTTCTTGCAGACATTTTCAAGCGCAGAATCCTAGCCTGATCTGTGCCCGTCAGGTTTTGTTCAAAGACTAGTTGGAGTACTAAAAACGAAAAAAAAAGAAAAAAAAAAAAAAAGAAAAGCCAGATGATGAAAAACAAAATTTTTGTAAGGCTTCTGTTTTTGGTGCATCCCGAGTCACTCCTCAGAGCACCTCAAGTTATGCAGTCTAAGTGTGGAAAGAATTTGGCAAATTAGGGGAAAGGTTTGGCTTAAAATGTAAAACAGATGGCTTCAAAAATAAAAAAGTGAGATGCTGAAAATAGTTAAGTCCCTCCCTGTCATTGCTTCAGAAATTGTATTTGTATTTACCAAAACATTTCCACTACAACATAAGTAGCACAATTTGAAATCGCACACATAAGTATCACGTCTTGTTGTCTATTACTTGAATTAATTAGTTAGAAGGTTAACCTGATATGTAGTTAGGAGCACACCCCATGGGACATTCAAAATCCACAATCGTGTGTTAAATAAGGCACTTCTTCAGGTATTTTTTTTTTTGTCACTGACAAAATAAATGTTTGATTTAAAAAAAAAAGGAAAACAAAACAAAACAATCAAAAAGGCTGTTTTGGTCTCTTTAAAAAAATGTCCTCGTCAATGCAAACAAAGAAAGTTTACGACTATCTTTGCTCATCAAACAATGCGACAAATACTGAAGGTCTGATACAAAAGGATTGCGTCGAGAAAAATATACTCTCTCCTATATCCGTCCTGGAGCACCTCTGTATCAAAAGTGTTTATCTTCGGGCTGAGTGTTATTGTTCCATTCTCAGGTTTCGTGATGTGTGCGTATGACATGGGTTGGAGGGGACTTGTAGGCAAACATGGCTTATACATCCCTTAGTTTGAAGTCACTACAATAGAAAAAAAGGAGCAACCTGGACATGTTTATGTGCCAATTCTGACCTATCAGGGACCCAACCGACTCTCGAACATACAACTCTTACAACTCATACAATACACACACACATACACACACGCATACACACATACACATACACACACTTACTGTATAATCTCTTCACACTGGTCCCACCCAAAGCCAACCTGAAAACCCCCTTTGTGTACATGAAATCTAATGCTCACAGGAAGGCGACTTTCCTTCACAACACTTTTACAGGTAGACGATGAAAAACACATCAAAACAGGTTAAAATCTGATCCTTCTGGTCTCTCTGTGTGTGTGTGTGTGTGTGTGTGTGTGTGTGTGTGTCTGTGAGTGTGATATGTGTGTATTCATTTATGTGTTTATCTATATATAAAATGAAGTTATAGTCATAACAATGACCCCCCCATCCTCCCCCTCCCCAGATGAAAATTGTAATCCATGCAGTGTTTGGTGTGTGTGTGTGTGTGTGTGTGTCTGAGTGTGTGTGGTAGCTGATGAGGATGTGTAGGGCCATGTCAATCAGTGGAAAAGGATTGGACCTCATTATTGCTTTATAATGCCTCAGAAAAGGTTTGGATTCTCACCCCTCCCCCCAACCCCAACCCCAACCCCATTTTACCTCACCTGACCAGAGAATGAAGGTAGAGGCTGTTTAAAACCATATGTGTGTGTGTATGTGTATGTGTGTGTGTGTGTGTGAGTGTGAAGGTGAGGCAAGGTGATAAGTCTTTGAGAGGGGGGAGGGGGGGTTTGGGGAGTGGATGGGCCTCACCACCGTGCCGCTGTTGGGTTAAGCGGTAAAGCTGTGTCCCGGCTCACCAGCAACACCGTACCAGAGCCAGAGCCAACCGCGCGACAGACAAGCGAAGGACGAGCGAAGGTCAGAGAACTGGTCAGCAGGCAGGCAATGGTCAGGTCGTCATTGGGTGAAGAATTCAGAGGTCAGAAGGTCAAAGGTTAGTTGCCGGTGGCGGCTGGGTGGTTAGGAGAAAAAAATAAAAAATAAATAAAATAAAAAACAGACGGACATAAAAAGGAGGAAAAATAATAAACGACAAAAAGGAGGAGGGGGAAAAACGAACAAACAGAAAGGAGACAAAAAGAAAAAAGATAGAAAAAAGGAGATTAGTTTCAGCTAGTGACGGTCGGATGACAACATGACAAAAAACTATATCACAGCTACTGTAAAGAGCTTTGCTGGCCCCACCCCACCACACCCACCCGCCTCCCGCAACACTACAGAAACATAAAACGACACAGCAGGGAAATTAAAAAAAATCATGAAAGCTTCATGATTTCACACCCACCCACCTGCCCCGCCCCACCCTTAATGTGAAAAGGTTAAAGAAGCAAGGGGGTCAAATCAATTATGAAGTTCCAATGGATTTGAAATGGCACTACAAATGGTTAGTAGCAGTCAACAGACATCTGAGAGATCGAGATCAAGATTGACTGAGGAACAGGTGGAAAGCTAAATAAGACAAAAAGCGGCTATTCTTTGCGAGCCAAATCCACACGTGAATTGTGAAGGATTATGGGAGAAATGAAGTCAACAGTAATTATCCTCTGACTGCTAATAAGCATTAAGGCGCCATCTAAAAGCATCAAAGCAACTAGTGATGAGGATGATCATGAGCTGTTACCAAGGTGATTTGAGGGGGAAATATGGAAACAAATGCTAATACGCTAATTGTTTCAGAAGGCCGAACAAACTTTGGCTTAATACTTTTGTTGGGTTGTTTTATTCCAAGTCATGGAAACTTTATTGCTTTTCATTTTTTGTATCTATTTACAAACAGTATGAAAACATGATGCTAATCATACAAAGCAGAGCTAAAAAAAACATACTTCTTCTTCTTCGTTTGCAGAGGTGCGGCTACAAGGAAAATGCTATCACACAAGCAAAACAAAAGAGCTACTTTTGAGACTTACTGACAATCTGAATATAGGATAGAAAACTTCATACCAATACTGAATCATTTCATACAACACCCTGTAAAGTGGAATTCCCTCCCCCCTCCCTCCCATAATAAAAAGGAAATATTTTGTAGGACATAAGAATGTTTGAGATTGAATATTTCTATTTTGCCTACAAAGATCCCTCTAGCATATTTTTTGCTATTTGCAAATACAATAGACATCTGGTAAATCATAACTGCTTTTTGTTTATAGTTAAGCACATAATTTTCATAAACTTTTTTTCTTTAAAAAGAACCACACAGGTATATACGATTTTCTTTTCTTTTTTTGCAATCACATAACATCAACAAAAACAACAACCACATGAAATGAAGGAAGCTTACAGTAAAACAAACAAACAGAAAAAAGACAAAAACACCAACAAAACCACAAAACCAAAAAAATAAAAATGTGGAATAGTTCTCTGTTTAAATGTCAACTCCGTCATCTCTCTTACTTAACGTGCAGCTCTCTCATCTTATCTTTCTATGAGGTCTCTGAGTTTCTGTGTATTTTTTTTTTCACTTAGCTCTTCCATGAGTGCCCTGTCTGCCAAACAGACTGGAGCTGGCAATGTCTATTTGTCATCTTCTCAGTGCAAAGTTCATATTTGTGCCGTATAATTTGTGGCAGCACCTTACCAGAACCTTCCATCATTAGAAATACATAGTCATGGAATAAACATGTCATGCACACCATCTTGCCTTAGCTTGTGACAAGTAGCAGATCTAGTCTCTTAAAGAAGTCGCCATAAATGCTCATTGTCATAAAAGATCAGCTTAGTAAAAATGGCATGCTATGGCATCCAAAGTGGGATTTCATTCATGACAATGATCAGAATGAACATAAGCCATAGCATGTTTACATCATGGGTATGTGTTTCTTCAGACGGCGGGCTCCAGTAAAATGACACCTAATTTCTTAAAAAAGTAATTCTTTTTGAACAGGGCCTGGCATTCGAGAGCGCATAAAGTAGAGCACAGTAGCACCGCTTTTCGTTAGATTGGTCACTGAGACTATGGGACCGCCTGATTGGGTCAGGAGGACCAAGTAGCAACCAGGAAGTAGATTTACTGACAACAAGTGTGAAATGTTACATAAGTATATGTCAGGGGAAAGAAGATGAGAATTTTGAGCTTTCGGATGCCAGCCCCCATCAAAATATAATACCCTTTATGATTAGAGTAAAATGGATCTGGTTTGTAAACTGCTCCAGCTTTAAGGCAAATTTAGATTCAAAACACTAAAGATTTTTAACTTGTAAATGGGACATCAGAAGTGACTTCAATCTTATCTTATCTAGTTTATGATATTTTGGCTAATCAAAATATATATAATATATTTCAACATCTTTCAAGCTACATTATCTGGTTGAGGGAAAGAGAGTAGAAGCATCTTTCAGAATGTACTTTTTAAATTTTGGTTCAATTTAAGGATCGAGTGGAAAAGAAACTCTTTAAATGATATCAGAATAACGATTTACAGCACACAATAAAAACTGTGGCTATGCTGAAATCCTCAGAGCCTTAAATATGACATCAACTATCATTCTTTCCTTTCTGCGATTTCCCACTCTCTACATGAGTATGATGTATATAGATGCAATGAACGAAACCGCTGGATGAGACTGAAATACAAACAAACAACCAGAGCAGTTGCTCAAACCAGATCGATTTCACTGTTGTGCAATTTCACTGTTGTTTCTCATTAATCGGGTCAGTTTATATAGATAGATATATAAATGTGTTTCTCCATTATATCGTTAAGATTGTGTTAAGATCTTATAATACTAACTTCACATAAGCTTCGCTGTCATCCATCAGTAGATTCTCACATGTAACTTTCTCTTGTAAATGAGCATTTGTTTTATATGTACAGTTTTGGCACATTGGCGGTGTTCCAAATATGAGTCATAACAAAGGTCTGTTTCAGAACCCTCTTCAAAACTGGAGATTCTGCGAGATTCCCTTAGACCCAGTCTATGTTTACGTTAGGCATGCAGTAGGCTGTACATGACGCATTGAAAGAAAAAAAAAAAAGTGCTGTGAACAAGGACTGTCTTTGCCACAAGGAAATAAAAAAAAAATCCTAATCTGGTGTAAAAAAAAAGAGGAAAGAAATTAACAAATGCAAAAAGCAAGAAAACAACAAAAAATGAAACAAACATCAATGATGCAAGCTCAATTCACAATGAGAACACAAAAAAAATCTGCAATCCAATGAAATCGAATCATACAATGCGATGACAATGTATAAATTAAAAAAAAATGCTTTATAAGGACGATCTTAAGACAATGCGGATACGATGAAAAAAGAAGGGTGTTTGTGTGTGTGTATACACGTGTGTGTTTCTGTTAAAGGTGAAAATATTGGATAGAAGGGGGGCTGCAGAACATGAACTTGGCAGACACCGTTTAGCCAAGAAGATTGAAGTTGTAAAAATCTCTAATCTCTATGTACATCTCCAATCTACTCAGTTGGCTAAAAAGTTGGCTAAAAAAAGGCTATCTGAAATGCAGGTGTTTTACCATACGGATTGAAACTGCTATCATAAACAGGGAACGAATAAGTAGCTGACATCTTTCATGTGCCTATAGCACAGGTAGATGCTGACTAGGAACATCCTTACATCTCGTTCTCCTATGGTCTGATCGAGTAGGTTTGCCTGAGACTTCAGATCAGCACGTGGCCAATAGGATGAGAACGAGTCTGGCTAACATTTTGTGTGCACTTCAGTAGAAAACTAAAATTATTTCCGAGAAGTAAACCTTAAAATGAATGTGCCTTTCTCTTTTCCCCTCTCCCTCCCTCTTTCAATAACAGAGAGGTGGCTTGGCTGGCTAAGGATGCGAGCCGAGTCTCTTGAGGGCTCCAAACAAAAGTTAGGGCCTTAAAAAAACAGTGAAGCAACAGATATTGAAAGACGAGGTGGGTGGGGTGGCGGTGGGGGAGTGGGGTGTCGCGCAATGCAGCTAGGCAGTGATGGCGTTCTTTTTCAGGACACCGCCACTTCTCATCAACTGCCAGTGTGACGCAAGGCCATCACATGACCCCCAAAGTTCTGAGTTCTGAGCTGCAGGTCCAGGGCCGCCACGTCTACAGGCACGGCTGCGCATCTGACCGGTTAGGCACACAAGTTGTTTTCTGTCAGAAAAGTCTGTGGCCTTGTGTGTGTGTTTTTAAAAAAAAAAAAAAACAGAACTTGTCCCTAAAACTGGCCTTGGGGGATAGTGAAGGATGTGTATGAAAATGTAAAGAGGAATTGGCCTGCTGACTTCTTCTCTTGGCTATTTCTTTGAGTGTTTTTTTTTTTTTTTTTTTTGCTTCTATTCCGTTCCAATATTTGACTTCAGCTGTCCATGACTTATGTTATGCTTCTGGCAGTCTCTCGTTGAGAGCTGGAGGAAACGTTTGGTCTGGTGATTGAAATGGGAATATAAAGCCCCCTAAAGACTTTCTAAGGCCCCAGTAAAACCAGAGTCATTCCCCATAAGACTTTAGCTAGCCCCATGCCAACATGCAAGCCTGGCAAAAGGTTGCCCAATGAACAATGAATTCAACTAACTTTTCCTGAACTGGTCCAGTGACTGGGGAGGTCTGACGAGACCAGGTCAAAGCCAGAGGTTCGCTGAAATTGGCAAACAAAGGCAAATATTCCATCACAAATGTGTTCGAAAGGATTTTTTTTAGTCTGTTTGGGCTACAAAATAAAAAATAATAAATGTACAAATGTTCACCCAATCTGAGGAAGTAAGTCACGGTCTATGAATTTGGAATGTTTGCATGGAGAAAAAAAACATTCAAGTTTTAAAAATCAAGGAAAATACGCTTGTCCCAAATATTCACCTATGTTCACAGAATTTAAGCGCACCTCTAGCCCACTGTGAAGACCACTGTTGTCAGCATCCAATTAAGTGCACCAGAATGTGTGATAATGGATTTTAAATGATAGAGACAGTCATCATCAAGCTTATGAATAAGACTTCAAATACAGCTTGCGACATGAGGCAAACTAAAGTTAAGACTTTGCAAGTGTAGAATGAATATGTTCCCGATGACCCAAATCCCAGAGACCCACATGTAAAGAGCACACACACACAATCACACTCAAAAGTATATCGACACACAGATTCATATCAACACTGGAAAGGCATAACCACACAAGGAGAAGACTGAAGCTAAACTAACCTCGATCGGCAGTCACAACCCTTTGGTAGGGGTGGACGCGCATATCGTGCCTTCGAACTTTAGTAGTCACCGCCCCTGCTCGCGTGGTAACGGGATTACCCAACAAAACAAAAGAGGGAATGAGATTAGGCAGAATATCATTTCAGAAACACACACGGCAAAAAAAACACAAACACACACGGTCAGTATTGGTCAGAGTGTAGAAGGCGATACTACGGTCGTTTCAATTCACACACACAAGGCAAAAAAACAAAACAAACAAACAAAAAAAACCACACGTAGTAGAAATCTATCCATCCATCAAGCATGTAAGAAAAACTCGTAAAACAACAAAAGAAAACAAACAAAAACAAAAGCACAGGTAAGGCACGAGAAAAACCATTCATGTTTTCATTAGAGACTCTTGGATTGGACATTAACACTGCAGTAAAGTCTGGGGGATGAACGTGTTTGTGGATCTCTACCCACAAAAATATGATATATGAGCACAAAAATTTCAGTTTAAATATAGGCATGCTATCAATAGTGAAGTAGTGCTCCCTGGTTTAAAACAGACAATAGGCTAGTACTTCCAGGCCTTCCACCTACATAAGGCTGTCATAAGCCCTTACTAAAGGTAGACATTTAGTCTAAAATTTCACATCCACTACCATCTTACACCAGTTATCACAAGAACGTCCATCAGTGCTTCAATGTTCAAAAATGTCAAAAAATGTTTAAGTTCCAGTTTTCAGTTTTAAGTAGCATATTTTTTTTTCATGGAGCACTATGTAAATCAATATCATTCTTCCTTAACCAGGAAAAGTCTACCCATAGGCAGGAAACCTAATGTTAATAGCATGTAGCTGCTGAGCTGATCTTTCACTAGCTCACCTTTAAGAGGTTCAAGGAGTCAGAGATCCAATCATTCCACAACCTGAGATCCACAAGCAGACATCCCCACCAACCTCACAGCAGTGTTTCAAACTGTACACATTCAGCTCTACCGACTACAATAAGGCTTTAGAGAGCGTCAATACATCAGTTCAGATCAAAAATAGTTTAAAAGATATTCTTTTGTTTGCTCGTTTGTCATTTTTTAATCCATGAGTCATTAGATAAAAGAGATGAATTAAAAGTAATCTCCAGAGTTACGGCCAGTGTAAACATCAGTAGTAATTAGCTTCTTATCTGTCATTTTATCTGTCTGTCTGTCTGTCTGTCTATCAGTCTGGTCTGCCTGACTAATAGACTGACTTAATGCTACGTCTGTGTTCGCTTTCACACGATTTGCTTGCTTAAGTTTTCGTTTGCATGTTTTTTTTTTTTCCGGTCATTTATAATTCGTTCGTTTCCAGGCAGCTGTAAAACAAAACACGCGTTAACACTCGGGCAGAGGCGTGCTCGGCGCTAGTTCGTCGGAGAGCGCTACTAGCCCTTCGTTGGGAAAGCCATACCTATAAAGGAAGGAAGAGAAAGGATGGAGGACATTAGTCTCCGTGAAAAACGCCAGACTGTCCAGACTAGGTCCAGACTAGGTCCAGACTCTAGGGTTCAAATTTACACCAACCCCACATTACTAGTCACCAGTACACCTCAGTTTTAATGTGACTATTTAAATAGTTAAATACAATTCAATAGTTAATATTTAATTAATATTTTTATAATGTATATCTAATATTTAATAATTTAATAGTTAAATACACCTTGACAAGTTGGGGGAGCTTAAAGAGTTGATCACAGCTATCTTCTATCTTCCATCTGGCCTAGAACAGTAATAGGCTACCCAAACCAAATAACGATAATTTCAATCATTTTGAAATCACAACCGGCCATTTGGAGGACAGTCATCAAGCCCTTTTCACTCTAATGTTACAATATGTGAAATATATCCTCCAATCTATATTCCGAACACCTTCCAAATACTAATTAATTCATTAGTGCTATTAATTCACAATCACTTTTTCCATTACTCCCTCGCTCACGGTGCCAGCTGGCTGTGCTAGTGGTTATGTGAATGCAATCGCATTCGCTGGCTTTGAAGCAGGGCCTTCATACTGAGACTAAAAACAGCTGAAGGACGTCTGGTCTCAAGCATGAGCGCAATGTTCCCTCGGCCCACTGCTGCTAGCTGTAGTAGCTGCTGTAGCTGCTATAGCTGTAGCTGAGACTGTGGCTGTGGCTGCTACCGCTACCGCTAGCGCTGCTGCTGCCTCCTCTCGACTAAATATAAAACCCTGGTGCCAAGCCATGCAAAAGGTTCAGGGACAGGAGCTTGACCCGAGCCAATTCACTGCACTAACATGATCACACGCGC
>JASCQX010000115.1:28898-45362 GCA_030264415.1 Sardinella fimbriata
GCTCCTGTTCGGCTTCTGCTGTCTGCAGTCCTCACACCTTCAGCAGTTCCCTCCGCAGATTGTCCCTGGGAGCAAACAAACACATACGCCCATCAGACCTCATTGACCAAAGAAAAAAAAAAAAAAAAAAAACACTAAATGCCAACTGAAACATCTTTGCAAGCCCTCAAACAGTTGGTTGCCTCCTCATTTGCACAATTTTAAATACAATCCCCTGCAGTCATGACATTTTCACCATAAACAATTTTCATGATTTATTCACATATATTATCACGCGCTCTGAATCTATAATTCAACGGCCCGAGCTCCATCTGAGCTAAATATAGCTTCTTAACACAGACCTCTGATTGTCTGAGCATGCAATGCTATACAAGTATTTTGTTCTCCCCTCTCTTTCAGCCTTGCTCTATTTTTGACAGATCACAAGATACTACCTGCCAAAGAGACTAGTTGACATTTTATTTCTGTTTTATTCTATCACAGTTCTGTCGCTCTAAAGGAAGAAAAAAAAGTTGAAGACAAGTGTGTGATCTAAGATAAATAGAAAGTGGGGGAGAGGAAAAACAGCAGCCCTCTCATTTTGCTAAATGCTGGTCAAACGAATCAGAAGGACCATTTCAAGCATAAATAAGCTGTGCTATCAGCATAATTTCAACACATGTGTGTTATATACAGAGGTCTATGTTTGTGCTCAGACTGACTTGTTATGTGAATCTGACTAACTACACTTGTTTGTGAAGTGTTTATAATGTAAGGCCAGTGGAATAGGCCATTCCTGGCAGACAAACACTCACATGACATGGTGCCAAGTATGCAGACTTGCGGTTTGGTACCAAAAGAAATTAAAAAAAAAAAAAAAAAAACACTTCGTCCAGTGGCAAAGATCTGACGTCATCCAAAGATAGAGAATATTCTTGGGGAGAAACACTGGAATGTTTACTTCAGTCTATCTGCTATTCATCCAAGCATCACAAGGAGGAGGACTCTTGGCTGCATTAATCACTGCTCATCTCTGACACTTTCGACTGTTTTATGTTCAGAGCAGAAAAAATATCTGGCTCTGAGGACACGTCATCCTCACGCTTCGAAACAAACAAGTATTTTTTTTTTCATGTGATCCCAAGAGCCAATGGAACATTCAAAATAAGCCAAATCTATTTAAGCTATGTTGTGGAGAAAGCCATATGCCATGAAATAAAACACATCCCAAATCAGAAAATTCTATCTTATATTCAGTTGTTTGTTGAAGTACTACTATAATTACTGAATCAAAAGAACTAGATGTTCATATAGGTTAAAAACTAGCTGAACCTATAGTTTTATTTGGGGCCTCAGCTTCCCGCTATAGTAGAGGAAGAGAGGCAGATCCTCAAAACATGTGGCTTCTCTCCTTGCAGATATCATTTACAAGAGGGACTTTTATTAGCTAACTTGAACCACTGACTGAGGCCTCATATCGCCTGTGACTTCATATAAACAATAAGTAGGTTGCCCTGTCTGTTTCTGTTCCCACTGTCTCCTGCCTTGGTATTGTTCAGCCAACAGGGAAGTTAGATACTGGTACCAGTGTTTAGTGGAAACCTAACCTCAATCAATCTTTATAGCACACAAATGCAAAAATGATGTGATGGACTGATAATAGACATTACAACAGAATATAGTTGTCCAGGAAGCTTTTGGCAGGGCTCCACTTTTCTTAGGAATTAATAAATTCTTAGATAAGACCTCATTTTTAAAAAGAAACAGCTCTATTCAAATTTGCCTCTCGGAGCTATCCAACTTCAGTCTTATTTCAGTTCTCTGTTTTATGTAGCTACTATTACTAGAACTATCATGAAAATAGATTTAAGTTTATTTGCTGTTTCAACTGCATAACAGTGAAGCATTTAATGGGCCTAATTTGAAGTCACGGTTGTTGAACATGAATGAGCATGTCTATCGTGTCACATTTTTTGTTCCAAAGTTTCTATTTTTGTTGTTATTAACACAGGACAGATACTGTACCTCTTTGAATGTTTAAAAACACAAAAGAAAGAGAAAGAAGTTTTAGAACATTTAGATTGGCACCTCTGATGCACAAAGCAACACATAAACAACAGCCAGGTTTGAGGAGTGAGAGAGAAACGGATGTGTGAACTCAAGAATGTGCTAATTTATTAGCTGCAGTACCTAAGAGGTAAGTTTACACCTGCGATTTGATCACACATTATCATGCTTATCTACTGCTAAAGCTAGATTTTGTTGGCAACACACTCGGAGGACTCACCTCGACTGTTTGTCTTGGGCCGGGTGCTCCCTAAAACTCTGACTATCCATAGGCTGCTGGTGTTCTTCTCCCTTGACTGCCCACGGGTCCTGCATTGGTGTGGCCACTCTTGTCACGTCATAAGCCTCATCCCTCCCGTCTCGGCCGTCAGGATCTCCAGATTTCAGCAGGGAGGACAAGTACCTCTGTGGGCCCTCCAGCACACAAGCTTGCTCCCGCTCAATGTTATCAGATCCGGCCAAACTCCTGGGCAGATCCTGCCCTGTGAAACTAGCCTTGTCATCCCTCTGAGTCCCTGTGTGACCTTTCATGTTGTTTCTCTCCTCCTCTGTGAACCATACTCTTGCCTCTGCCACTGTGCTCTGGTAAGTGTCAAGCCATGGTAGCTGTCCATTCTTGTGAATTCGACGACTGTCGCTGAACCAGCGCACCACCTCTGACTTATGGAGTCCTGTGACCATGACCAGCTCATCCAGCTGCTGGTTGTTTGGCCATGGGGTGCTGGCAAATGTCTTTCGAAGAAGGTGCATTTGATCAGGAGTTATCCTGTCAGAGAGAAGGGAGGAGGACGGTGATGACATCATTTTGGAAAGGTCAGATTCTTGCTCAGGTGACATGACCATCAGCCCATGCTTGCCCTCCAGATCAGCCACTTTGAGCATCTTTAGGTTAATCTTGATGGGGTTGACTTTAGGCTCAGGGCTTCCGCTTTTGCGCACTGATTGTTCCTCATCTACTGTGTGTATCTCCTTCATTGATAGTCTCTGGCTTGTGACCTGTGTTCTGAACTGACCATCCTCCTTGGTTAAAGTGGGTGGGGAGTGGTGAGTCCACTCACCCTCGTCTTTGTTGTTCTTCTCGTCCTGCCTCTGATTAGTCTCCTTCTTTCGCCTCTCAGAAAACCAGCTGTGGATCTCGCGACGGGTCATCTTGGTCTCTGTTCGAAGCCTGTCAACTTCAGCCTCAGTCGGCTGAGGATTGCGACAGAAACTCTCCTCTAAGGCAATCAGCTGCAGTGGGTCACGCTCCTTGTAGCAAACAGCAGTGAAGTCTGGGGAAGGTAGTCCGGGCACTTTATGTGGAGTCGCTAACACAGGATCTTGTTGCTTCAGCAGTGTAGGGGGAGATGGGCTCAAGGTGGTCTGGCTGGTAGGGCCATTTCTTAACACTGGGTTATCTGCAAGGTCCAGTGAGGGAATGGCAGAGCTTGGCAGTGGAACATCATCACAAGGCATCTCTAGAGAAGACTGTGATCCTTTCACGTTGCGGTCATGGTAACGCCTATCACTGAACCACTTGCGAACTTCTCTCATCGTCAGCCCAGTTGCTGCCATTAGTTTCTCCACCTCGTCCTGGTCTGGGAACTGGCAGTGGACATAGCTCTTCTTCAGTGTTTCCAGCTGTTCCTGGGACTTCTTAGCTTTACTAAGAGAGGAGTCAAGGGAGCTACAAGGTTGGGCGGGGCAGTGCAACAGAACTGGTGGCGTCTCTACCACTCCACTTTCATTGCTGGTGAGGGGGGAAGTGTTTGTGTTCTCAGAGCTGAACTTGCTGGTGTGGTTTGAGATATCACTATCTTCAGTATTGCTAGTTCTCAGTGGGCTGGTGCTAGTGTTGCTATCACTGTTAGATATGCTGGCATTGCTGTTTTCGTTGGTGTGGCCGGGGCTCTTGCTTTGGCTACCGATGCCTCCATTAGAGTTAGGGTTGCAGCTTGTAGCTTTGCTGGTGGGGCTAGTGTTTTGGATACAAAAGGTGTTGCTGACAAAGTTGCTATAAATGCTGTTCAAGGCACTGGTGCTGCCATTGCTGGAAGTGATGCTTAGACTTGAGCTGTTACCGATTGTTGGTTTGTGATAATCATTAACACTGCAAACAACAGCTAAGTTGCTAATATTGTCTTTGCTTGAGCTGCTAACTCCAGCCTCACTACCAGGCAGCTTGGTGTTTGAATGTCCAGCCTGTTGGTGAGCATATGCGTGACTGATGTTGCTGCTGATGATACTGCTGCTCCGGGTGCTACTTGAAGGATTGCCGCTCACAACTTCAAGGATAGCACTGGTGGCAGCTCTGGGCTGTAGATGTGCTGTTGTTCTGACCACTGATTGGGGCTTTGTTGGAGGCCGAGGGATAAAATTGGATTGTGTGACTATGACCCCCGGCTTCCACCTACCAATGACGCCTTGTGGCACCAGGGGAGCACGGCAGTGTGGCCCCATAGTGGCTGACTGGGTGGCTGTTCTGTGTTGGGGGATGCTGTAGTGGGGCTGCTGTTTCTGTGAACCTTCCGGGGTTGGCTGGAAAACTGTGTTGAACATCCTTCTCCGAGTGTCCTCAATCTCTTCTGGGGACCAGCTGATGCCTTGCTTCAGACGCTGAGCCGTGAACCACAGCTTGATTTGTTCCTCAGGGAAATCAGATACCACGGTCAGGTAACAGAGCTCAGCTTTGGTGGGATAGGGGAACTTGCTGAACGATGTCTTCAGGAAGCTGCTGGAGTCCATGGCAGCATCGTAGGCAGGGATGCTGCTTAGAGGAATCATCACCTTGGGGAGATTGTTGTTTGGATCGGAGGGAGGAAAGGCATTGAGTGGTAGAGACGAATTTGGAGGATTGACTGGAGTGGTAAACGATGGTCGTATGGGACCTCTGTTCTGTGATTTCAGACAAGGAAGTGCACCAGCTCCACTGACAATTTGCATGGCAGACGGGGGAGGGGGCCTCCCAAGAGATCCATTAAGTGCTGTGGTCTGCATATGTGCCAACACAGTGGGGTCTCTGATCTCTACACCTTGGTCACTGTTTAGGTTCACCCTGTGCACCTCCCCAGAGTGGGAAGCCACAATTTTCTTGAGCTCCTCCTTGGTCTTGGTCATCTTCATGGAAGACGTCTTGGTGGTGATGGGAATTCCACTGTCACCTGGGTCTTCTTTTGCCCCTGGGAACAGGTTCTGTTCTACAATGGTTACCCCACCTCTCTTTGAAACTCGGAGGGAAGTGCTTAAGGGGCTCCCTGCTATACCAGTTCCAGGGTGTGTCTTTGCATTGTGTAAGATTAGGGCCTCAAAGCATGATGCTGAAACCCCACAATTCTGGCAGTGGAAGCTTGGCTGTGCCCGGAAGTCCATGTGGTGGCTGTCCAGATGGTCGAGGAACGGTGTCAGGTCTCTGGTTGCAAATCCACAGGGTGGGCAGCTGTATGCTGCCTCTGTGGTGGCAGGGTGCTTCCAGGTGACATTACCCTGCTTTCTGGGAGGGACATGTGTGTCCTCCTCCTCTCCAGAGATGCTGAGAATGCTGTCTTCGGGAATTGTGGGAAGGAGCTCGGGCAGGCTGCCCAGTATGATCTCCTCTCTGTGTTTACTTTTGGATGGGATCATGCAAGGGATTGTGGACTTCCTTTTGCTGGCCATGGCTGTACATGGATGGCCAGAGGGGGTTGTGCTGATGGGAGGTGGGTTCACTGTTGGGATTGATGACCGGTTTTGGATAACTGCGGTGTGTGGTAAGTGGATGGGCTTCCGTGTCACGGGCCTGCCATGATATGGTGGCTATTACTCATTCATCTTAAATTTTCGGAGCTGCTTCCATCCGGAACAGGAGAGTCTATAAGCCACTCATTGAAAACCTGTGCAATGAGAAGATTACATCATGTGATAACTCTGCATACCTTATTGTTATGACATGAAAACATTTTAGGATTATGTTTTAATGGTGCGATGTTTGCGTTTAACATTCATTCACTGTACTTTTGCACAGAAATTGTATGTAAAGGAGCTGTCAGTAGGACCCAACATTAAAACTAAAAAAAGATCCATTGTAAACTCATTTGCAAATATTTACACATTGCACGTTATCCATCACAAAAATTCTACCTGGAGGTCATTACCTGTCAACAGTTGCAAATGACATTACAATTTTAAAATAGAATATCCCACAAGTCTCATCAATTTAAAAAATATATATATTTCCAATAAGCTAGCCAAAGGTTGTTAAAACTTATTTTTTTGGAACAAAGAAGTGAGCTAGTGCTGAATGTTGTGAGAACTTCTTGGCAGTACTCACAGAAATACAATAATGCATAATATGTAACCATTCGTTTTTTCCAGTTTCATATTAACCTGCTCATTTATGAGAAGTCATAATAGCAACCTTCATCGTGTGTGCAACATGATCCATGTCCAAAATATGTCAGATACACTTGTCCATGTTTTGGCCAAACCTTAGTATTTATGCAAGATTATTTTTGTGTTATTACTTAATTTATCTCTGACAGTGACTAAAAAATTAGAATGCGAACCATGGATTCAAATGCTCTAAAATCCTTGCTGGCAACACAACATGCAAAATTTTACAGCCTTTACTGTACTTTATTGCTCTAATGTAAAGCAGTTGGGTCTTGTCAGGATAAGGTTCATCTGCAGTTCAAATTTTTCCGCCTGCTCTGTTTTAACAATTATGTAAATACCTTGTAATGATTGTTACTCTGGGCAATGTACCATATGCAGCCCAGATTATGAGAGGAGCATAAAATATGAAAGTGAAGGAAGCACAGTATGTCTGAGCTTCTCTTCCCCTCCTTTCTCTTCCTCTACCAGCCCCCCACCCCCTAACACAGAAATGTCATGACGTGGTGGTTTGTGACAGTGCAAAAGGCTGCCTTCCCTCTCACAATGAATCATCTAAATTAAGAAATGTCATATATGGATTCTTTATCCAAGCAACAACACAAAAGCAGCAGGCTATAGAGAATGCTTACATACTGTAGATTTATGTTTGGACCACTTGCGGAATTTTTTAATTAAATATTGATGGGTACCTTTTCTTTTGGTCTGTCAAGCTTTTACAAAATTCAAAATAAAAACCAAATTCGGTAAGGCTTGCTGACAGGCAAAAACAAGGTGTTGGGTCCATCCTCTATGCATTGAAGCAGAACTAATCTAACCCAATATACCTCGCATGAACTCAATAATGCATAGTGTATGATTATTCACATGTGAATGCATCTTCCATCTGTCTGCAAAGCCTATAGTTGCTCAAGAGAATTTCAAACAACATACACCCAGTTACAGAGAACCAAAACTCCACTCTGGTCTTGGTCGGGGTATTATGTCTTATACATGTAAGGCTTGTAACAGAACCATTTGTGCTCTAACTGGCTTTGGGGGATCTCTCCCTTTACTATATTTTCGCTGCCATTATATTAGAGCGCAAGAATGAATTTGGCAAGACATCAGCACTAACAGTGTAACTAACATGTGAACATACCTGACCAACTGACTACCCCAGTTCGGTTATCTCTGGGTAGAGTTGGTTAAACATGCTGTAGTTCAGCAGAGGTTTTACTGCATAAAGCCCAGGTGAGCGAGAGAATATATTGGATATACAGTGTGGCCTCCATGTTTTTTTTCCTGACTGTGGTCTGCTGGCTTGTAAATAAAAGATGAAACCATTCCAGAATTAAAAACCCCAAGTGACGGCCTAGAGTACACAGTGCTCCCAGACGGACTGTGACGTCTCTTTTTTTCTCATGACGGCTGCCTTCCTGCCAAAAAAAAAAAAAACAGCCCAAAAAAAAAATCTAGGTCACCAGCATCTTAGGCTGTAATCCCGGCCCTCTGCATCCAGACACGGGCATTTGCTGAATGTACAGCCAGTGGAGGGGTCATGATGCATTTCATCAGAGCTCGGTTAACCCCTTATGGGGACCTTAAAAGCCTCTTCACTGCAACCAAATCGGGATTAGCCGCTTGCCGCTAAAATGATGTATGATGTTAATTTTTCATCCATTAATACCCCTGGCCGGCATAACAACAGTGTCTCTACACAGCACGACCTTTAAAAATGTCACATGCAATAACAAAAGCTCGACAGCAGTTATTTTAAAATCTAACCAGTGAGATGAGCGGCCAGAGGTAGAATTTCACTGCAAAGCTGCCCATACCGCCACATCAAAAAATATCATGATATGATTCAAATGGCATTGTCATTGACGAACCAAGCGTAAGGCAAGACAGTCTGTGCTTTGGCAGTCAATGCAAGAAGATGAGCACAGAAATACCCACAAAGACATATGCTATCCTGGCCACTGTCCTTGCCAAGAATCCAACTCTTTACACAGTTATAGAATTCACCCAACAAGTGAAGGATAGTTAAAAATGTTACATAAAAAAGCAGGTCAGCCATCAAAGAATGGGAAGCTTTATCAGCTCATTGGACAGGACACAAGACAAGAGCTTTCCAGACAGGGAGACACTGAAAAGACTGCTTTCAAAAGCATGGCCTCGTGTTTCAGCTGTGGGGCGGACCAGGTCGTCTGCGACAAAAAACCTTCCCCAGTCACCATGTGTCCTGATACAGCTCACACCTCAGTGCAGAACTGAAACCCTTTTTCATCTTTTTGGAAACTGGGAAGTAGCAAAACCAAAGATGGGAATAAGTGTCCACAGGTACACACAAATCTAAACTTGGCCCCCCTTTCGAATGCTGTAAAAATGGCCCTGTGCTAAAATAATTGTATTTATCAGCCAGTTTAAACAGAAAACTCGGAAGAGAAAAACATTCCAGGAAATGGTAATAATAAACGTCTAACATTTATGCATTGCATTCCAATGTTTCACTGTTATTTGAGGGCCTGGATATTTCAAATAACAGTACAGCTGATAACAGTTTCTATTCCGTGTTTCCCAACACACACACACACACACACACAAACACAAGGTAAAGCAAAAAAAAAAAAAAAAAAAAAAAGACCTGTGTGTGTAAAAGAAAGAGAAAAAAAAATATTATTCCCCCCATTACTGGCTTGGCAAAAATACGGCTTTCAAGAGAATCCTTCATATTTAGTTGGATGCAGCAGGCACCTTAATGAGCCTACAGTGTCACTGAGGGCCCAGACAAAAACTGCCCTGCCGTGACCACCTTTGTCCGCCTAGCAGCGCCGTGTCAGAAATGCCGACTGAGAGGCTAGCCGTTACCTTGCTTCTCCCATTGTTTTTCTTTAATTATTTTTCTCTGTGAAAACACTTGAGCAATATTCGTACACATGCGCTGCCATCATGTGTCGGTGTATGCGCGTGCGCGCTCCTGGGTAATCCAGGATATATTCGTGTGTCCACATTAATTATGAAAAGACGTGAGCTCCACTGAGGCATCCTTCTACCATTTACCATCATTAAAGGATATGTCTCATTAGCAGAATGCTAACAAAGCAGGTCTTTGAAGCGCCTTCAGCTGTCTCTCCTTGGTCAACCTGTATGTAGATATTTGTGAGTGAGTGAATGTGTGGGTTGGTGTGTGTGCGTGTGCACGAGCTGTAGGTTGTCCCCTCTTTGCCCCCCTTACCTCTGTGACTACTGCATGGTCTGCAGGGAGACCAGTCAGCAATGCCACTCATGTGTTAAGATTACCATAGCAACCCCTACTCCTTGCCCACACACACACACACACACACACACACACACACACTCAAGACAAGATGCCCTACCCCTCCCAATAACACACACACTCTTTCTCAGTCACTCTCTTTCTCTCTCTCTCTCTCTCTCTCTCTTACACACACACGCACACACACACACTCCAAGGAAACACCTCTTGTGCCCTACCGCAGACACAGTTTCACAGGGTTTTGTGGAGCAGTCTTTGTGTAAACCCTCATTCTGGGTAGTCGGCACCAAATACCCATTTCATCGCCCCATTTCGCTGCCTTCATTATTTCATTCTGATTGGAGTGTTTGAGGAATGCATGCAATTTTTAATGGCAGATGGGGTCTTCCGAAACACTACGAGCACATGGAATGAGACAAAAAAAAGGCCTTACAATGATGTAAAGCTGATATCTTTGATTGACTAGTTGTTCATAACAAAAAAAATGGAATAAAATTGTATCTTTTTATGTTATATAAAACACATTAAGAGAGACAAAACTGATTTAGCAAGCTGTTGATAGACTATCTAAAAAATCCTGAAAAATGGCAGTGTCCCATGCACTCTCCAGTCAAAGTCAAAATGGTTGATGTCATTGCCTCATGCTAACTGCCAGGTCACTACATATACCAACATCCTCTCAGTTGACCAGACCCTCCATCGCGATGGGACACTCCTGTCAATCCAAATCACATGTCTGCTTCAACGCGGCAAACCATAAATGTCTGGCAAAGGACATGGTGGCTCACTGAGGATTTGACAACACACTGGACTCCAACTCTAAGGGAAATACTGTAAATCAAAGCAATCAGATACAACAGGATGTTTATAGCACTCTGTAACACAGTTGTGGCCACTGACGATGGGGGGTTGGGGGAGGCCAAGATGAAGAATAGACCAGAACAACAACCCGCCTCCCAACAATATGATTTGTATTTTTGCAAAGGACGGAGGAAATTATATAGCAATGCTGAGCACTGCTTGGGAATAGATCTGGTTGGCATTAGCCTGTTTCTCTTCTCTGAATGCAAGGAATGTAACATAGTCAAACTCCAAATCATGACCATATGAACAGACCACTGGCAATGAAAGAAAGTATCGCACTCTTCTACAGAAAATCTTGAACACAAGATTGGACTGTGACAGTTTATTGTAACAGAAAAAAATGTCCAATACCATAAATGTTACCAATAGCAACTGTTTGGCACAGGGATCCTCCTGTCCAGTCTTGTTTTGCAAGCATACTGATACTCATTGGCCTCAGCTCTGACCAGGGCTGTTGACTGTCCCTAATTGCAAAGATTCGTGATGAAAGGCAATATGGCTGGCCTGATTAAAACAGTTCAGAGGAGCCAGGAGGATGTCCATTCTCTGATGTTTCCACCATGGGAATTGACATTCACTTACACATACAGCACTGGACAAATTCACAGTCAAACTGTTAACCACTAACTAAAAAACAACAACAAAAAAACAAAACAAACACAAAAAAAACTATGGGTTTATTTTGAAAGCATGGAGATCATCCATAGAAATATAAACAGTCAGAATCACTCTTTTATATCATTGCCACTATTGCATGAAGTACTGTTACTGCTGCATCAAATATATTTAAACCAAACACTTCTCATATAGGCTGCTGCGCAGTCTTAGGATATTTATTATTATTTTATGGGAACCTAGTTTTTTGTAATTAGCCTACATTCTGTATATTAATACGGATCAACCAAGCGACCCCTTTCACGATTTAAATGCCCTTGCTTACCAAACGCAACTGAACTGCACAGTTATCCTGCCGAAAATCTCATTGGTTGCCTGAATATTTGGAATAATGTGCCTCTTCTCGGAAACAGAGGTGGAACTCGTGACAATGCAGACCTGGTTTCAAAGACCTACAGATTACTCTAAAAGGCGAAAGCAACGAAAACCGGTGTTTACCCTATGTGTTCAAGACAGGTTTGCCAGAGTACTTGTGAATAAAAATCCAAATACGTCTTAAAGTTGTACACATCACTCAAATGCCCAATTCACGATAACACCCGCACTACAGATAATGAGTTAGTCTGCCGATAGCCTATACGATTTGGCACCACCTAAAATAATTGAGGAGCTACAAGCCATTTTGCACTTTCATTACTGTACTCCTCCTTGAATGATACGTTGTTACTCTACACTTACCTTCCAAGGAGATCGACCATTCGTGCTCTGAAATTACGACTCACCATATGAACCCTCAGCATTTATGATATAGTCTAACCTCTGAAAAGGCACGTTGTAGCGTGCGAGTAGGCAAATTAAAACCAGATAGAATGTTGAGTAAATTCTCGAGAATCTGTAACAAACTGGTGAGTTAACCCTTTCACTCCAGAATACCTATCCGGAAAACGCTTGCAGCGGAGCATGCCGGATAGTTACAGTCTTATCGAGATGGGTACTGTCGATTCCCAAAATTTTAAGTCAGCACTCCCCATCTACTGTCGCCATTTTATACATTGGCGACTTCATGTAAACTGCCCTGACTGCTGCGCCGCATAGGAGTAGAATAGCTAGCAATGACAGCTTTAAGTAAAGCAACTTTTGGAGGGCAAAGCGAAACCGAATACATAGGCTACGTCTTGAAGTAACAAGTTAAAGTTTCCTACCTTATGGCTGGTCCGGTAAGAAGAAATGGAAATCCGTTATTAATACAGAAATGAATAACATTAGATTAGCTCTGGTCGGTGTCTCCGACTAGGAGGAGGGGCCGAGACCTCTCCTCAGCTGAACCCGGTGAACTGACGTGAACCCGTCAGTGACCACAGCAAGGTACATCAACTCCCTATGGCACACTGTTTATGTCGGAGAGACACGGACGGCGGAATGAGAACGGAAAGAAATATACAGTGTGTGGTCCAAACGAGCACGTGATTCAGAGCGTCACCCAAACCCAAAAACCCTTTCCCCTTGCCTGAGCGTAGCCTAAACGCAATGGACACATTACTTTTGCCGGCATTTTGAGGAGGTTTAAGGTTGCAAGCCACCAAAAAACCCCATGTAGTCCAAATAAAAGGGCCAAATTCTGTCAGGTGTCGGTTCAGACTGCGCTCTCATCGGGAAATATAGTTTGAATGACGAGTAATGCCAAGTAGGAAGGCACCCAACTGTTTTTTTTCTCTCATTTCTTTCTTAACCAAACAAGTTTCCCATCTTCCAAATCTATTCAAATTTTGATATTGCGTGACATGTGTCAACTTGTTTTAAAACAATGCAGTCAGCTTAAAGTTCATTAGTGGTTGGGCCAAAGCCTATTAATTTTTCGAATATGTAGGATTAAGTTGTAGGTTGGCACTGAAATGTACCAGAATGTACAAACATTATAATATAACGTATTAGAGGTCTAATGGAGTCAGTTGTAGGTTTGAGTTTGAGCAGAAATTAGACAACTCCCATGGAGAAAAAATCGACTAGTCTGTCATGTCAACACACAGGCCATAGGTATGCACAACACAGACCATCTTATGCGTAAAAGGCGTGCGTAAAAGGTGTAACGAGACGTCTGTAGCGACACTGTTACTATGTTATAAGAAGTATTCATTTTTAAATATTAAATATGCCTTTTGTGTCTCTTAAAATCAATTCAACACTATCTCTGATTGATCACTTCCAGAAATGGCTGAAGATGGGCCAACCACATACACATTTTTCCTAGATCTATGATCTGTTATGATCTGTTATCTAAATCATCATCATAGTCACATAATGTAGCCTATACTGTAAGCTATAGCTATACAGAGCCTAATCTAGAAACTAGGGCACATATGGCATCTACCAGGAATATGCTAAAAATGTGGGTTAGTCACAAATATCTCCCAAATATCATTGTCATATCTCAAGCACATCTGTACACTGAACTGTTATAATCCATTGGGAGCCATTATATGTACAGGTAAAACCTAAGGATTACCTGAGGATTAAATAATGAAATGGCATTTGCAATCTGGTGTTACCACGGAATTGCAAAATTTCTATTTAATCAGAAAGGGATCATTCCAATCGTGAATTTGTGTTCATGGTAAAACAATGGCATTATTCACATAGTACAGTTCACATACATATTCTTCATATTTACATACCTGATCCTTTCATAGTATTCAAGCAGAAGAGTCATTTTATAGACTACATACAGTATTCAACGTGATGAAAATACAATTTTGTTCAGTCTTTGCTTTTCTAGTGGCTGCAGCAGCACTAAAAAGCTTCCTGCTTCAATCACATATCTGATTTACACTGTTGACAGAGTTGACCTATTGTGGAGATGATGCTTTTGAACCCAAGACAGGTGAATGGCATAAGAAATACAAAAACAATCCTCATAGATGTGTTAGTGTCTAACAGTAGTCGGAATATTTTCTTGTGTCATTTAGACACAGGTGAAAGTTTGACTGTTTTATTTTGCATGCTGTCTCTGTCCGTTTGTTCTACAGTTTAACATGGATATTGATTGGCAGTGTTGGCAGTGCTTTATGAACAATTATTATACATTCTTACACAGCAGCAAAAACAAAGCATGTTGTTCGCTAGTGTTTGCTTTCTGCCATCATATATTTAGTCAGTCTTTCTAAGTATTTTTTACGTAGGTTTAATTCAATTCAGTCCTGTTTTTGATTAAAAACAACTGACATACAGACAAAGCAACAAATCCATGCTTCTCATGAAATAAGTCAGTCAGTATTATATAATTCATAATTTTCCTACATATAGGTTAATGTAATTTATAAATGATACATTTCCTGGGTCTGTGTTCTTTGTCACTGTTGATGATTTAAAATGGATCATTTGTAACTATTGGCGCTATATAGAAACTACCATGGCTGATGCATAGTAACACATGCACAACACTGTCAGATGTCTCATTGAGTGAATTTCGGGGACGATAACATATCACATAACACCTTTGTGTAGGCCCATATGATTTAGGCCTACAGCGGGGGGAAAAACTATCAAAGAGAGTGTTGAGATACAGCAAATTATTCGAAACATTTATTCGTCTTGTTTTGTGTCCTTCCGGGTCTTTCTAAAAACAGTTTAGTGATACCTACCTTGGATCAGAAGAGTACCGACTGCAACTCTGGAGTCTCCCTGGCCTGCCTTGGAATCATGAGTAGCCAAACAAAAATGTAGATAATATACTGTCATCACAGGAAAGGAAGCCAACAACTGTTGTGTGTGAAAGGGAAGGGGCAGGGCATGTCCTTAAGTTGTTTTTTAACCCTTTATCTCCTCCCAAACTATACACTTGCACATTGTATTCCCACAACAGATTTTCAATGAGCAAATATCTAAATGTTTGCTGTTAATATTAATATGACCTCATGTAAATGTAATCAAACTCACAGAGAGCAAACAAGGCACCAAAAAGTCCTACTGAATGCAGATAGCAATCCTGATTCAATGCTGTGGGGAAACAAAGAGACAGTTTATTATGATATTAATCCTGTTCCACCAACGCTTAAAATTCTTTGGTTTGGTTTGGTTCAGCAGATTTGGCTTTTCATTGAAAGTGACACATTGCATTGCTCTGCTCTGACTCATATTACACATAAGGTCTCAACTGACTTTACAGAATAGAAATCCTCTGATCATACATAAATGGAAAGCATAGAGTTGGATTGCAAAATGATATACTATCAAACCATTCTTTGTGAACAGCACGTCACTGCCAAATCCAATCCAACCATGAGACAGGTGAATAGAAATCTGTAGCAGCTTTATGTGACACGCGGGCAAATTGACACAGCTTGGTCATATGTAACATGAGTTTGTCTCCAGCACTAAAGTGACCATTCCACGTCACAAAAACACACCTTGTTTTGTTGAATCTACATCTGGTTTGTGTATCTACTTTAAATAACGTACTTCTGACAGTCTTGTGTGAATGTGCTTCCAGGTAGAGACGACTTATTTGCCTCTGAATTCAAATAGCCAACCAATGAACACCTAATGTTGAACCAACTGACAGCTGGAGCGGGCAGTCTTCGGCGACGGATGCGTCCTGCGTATCGACGACCAAAAGTCAGTGAGCCAATGACGTTTAGCGGTGGGTCGGCCTTAGTTTGAAATACGAAATACGAATTTGCATTGAGTTGCAGAATCGTAGAGGACTCATTTCGATAGAAACTTTTAAGAATACCATCTTAACTACCTAATGGCGTTATCGCAATGCTTAGAGGATTCGCCCGGCTGGAGGCCACTTTCAAAAGGAGAACGAGAAATAAATTTAGAAGAACTTTATAATGAGAGACACCGGCTTGCTCTAGAAGAACTTCTGTCGGGTGGAGTTGACTCTTATTTGGGATTTCTGAAGAAAGAAAAAATCCCTAACTTTCTGTCCGACGATGAAATCAAACGTATATCACGTTCCGCTGCTGTTCCCAAAGCCTTTTCAGTTGCAGGAGACGATGCACCTTTTGAACAGTCCGCCAGCACTTCAATGGACTGTTCATCTGTCACTTATTTCCCAGATGTGTCTGACGTGGAACCCCCTGTCCTGGAGCTTGGCTGGCCTGCTTTCACGACAGGCTCGTTTCGCGGAGTTACCCGAGCAGTGGCCCACTTTCAGCCTAGCTACGGGGAGTGCATTTACAGCTGTAAGGACGCAGCGAGAAAAATGATCAAGGGAGCAAAAGAGGTGAGTTACATTTGCTTATTCGGTTCAATGGAAGTAAAATATTATATTTTCTGAGCTTGTGTGTGTGTGTGTGTGTGTGTGTGTGTGTGTGTGTGTGTGTGTGTGT
>JASCQX010000116.1:49758-66432 GCA_030264415.1 Sardinella fimbriata
TGCTTCCTGGTAGGTAGATACTTTCTGCTTAAAACCAATTGCTACTGTTTGGTCGTGGCTTACTGTTTGGCCATGACACATGTTACATACCCGCTGGATGCATGGTTTGAAATCTCTGTTCGCTAATTAGTCCAGCCGCCATGGGAGACGGAGCAAACGTAAACGACTTGCTAGTTTCCTGACTAGGCCTATATGGTGGAGACAAATGAAATTGGCTGGAAGCATTAGGCGGCGCTAGCCTGGCTACCTTCTTCATTCATCGTAGGAAATTCAAGCATCACATAGCATCCATGAAGACATACAGTAGGCTTACACATGATCCACACAGGCTACACATTCACATGATCTACATAGGCCTACAAATAGCCTACAAATTGGTCAATAAAAAGATTAAAAAAAAAAAACCTTGGGCTTGTTAGTAAGCGAATATAAAGTATAATAATAAGTGCATTTGTTTTCTTGGCTAATACAAATGATTTACTTTGTATGGCCAGATTATTTAAACTGTGTAATTTCCATGCATTAAACTATCTCTGTTAGTACATTGAGGTTGCTTATTTTAAATTCATCAACATCAACATTTTAGTTGTATTTAATTTGCAATTCAGAATATCTTTAATAGCCTAATAAGAGGCTATTTATGATGTATGTTCCCTACATGGCCCTATTGGATATGTGCTGTTCTCTGACTGGCCCATGCAGGCATCCAATTTTCCCTGTTGACTTATGGAAAACAGTAGGCCTATTGCCGTGCT
Source organism: Sardinella fimbriata (assembly GCA_030264415.1). Classification (NCBI taxonomy): domain Eukaryota; kingdom Metazoa; phylum Chordata; class Actinopteri; order Clupeiformes; family Clupeidae; genus Sardinella; species Sardinella fimbriata. The sequence goes on from JASCQX010000116.1 coordinate 50,514, forward strand.
AAAAATAATATTACACTGTTTGAATTCTACTGAAATCAAGGTCGCATACACCCGACACCCTGGGTAGGGTGGAGGATTAGACAAGCTCTGATGGCTCATGTCTTCACTCATAACAAGTCATGTCACTTTAACAAGGAGTTACCGAAAGAGCATGACGTAAAATGACCAACACTCAAAGGACACTACGACGATCATGAAAACAAGGAAGTGAAGACAAGGAACTTTGCCTAGGCTGTTGTGTTTTTGTTGTCAGGAAGGCCTCGATTTTACTTCAGCAATCAAGACTGCCTCTGTGTCTCAAATTCTTTATTGACATAAACCAATTAACGGAAAATGAACAACAAAGGTATTACAAATGTTTGTCAGTCTTGTCTGATCAGTGACTTTCTATCTTTCATGACAAGATTTAACCCCGCTAGCTCGACAGTTAGCTCACTAGCCAGTTATATAACGACCATTTTGTAGCTAACCGCTACAATTAGCCCGCTAACTAGTCAGTCAAATAAATAACACAGTATCATGAGATGGGGGAGCAAATGTACGATGGCACATCGTATTGCAAATTCTTGGCCTTTGAAGGACAATGTCAATTTGTCACAACATAGATTCGCCTTGTGTCTGACCGTTATCTCCGTCAAATAGGACTATGGTCCGGCTATGATGGTGCTGTTTATCTGTTATCCAGCTAATGTTAGCTAAAATGAGTCGGTTCACTCGGTATCCTGGCAAACTCGCACAATGACGTGATGCATAACGTTAAGGTGACCCCAAAACACGGCTCTTCGTGTAGGATGTAATGTGTTTTTTCTGTAAGAATCTGAAATTAAACGCGGCTCAGACAGGGAGCATGCATGTAACGTTACGGCAAATATGTCTAATAAGAAAACTAATATGTCAGGTTTTCAGCAACGTTATATAGATTTTGTCCAGGTTAACCGCAGTGTACGACTGTGAAATGATGTTCGATTGTTCTGTAGGCCTATTCTTGTGCTTGAGTTGTAGATTATTATGCAGTGTACATCTGAGGTATTTATACGGTAATTTATGTGTCATAGTTGTAGCTCAATTTCCTTCCCTTTTATTGTTGAATCATTTATGACATTACTTGTAATTACCAGAAATTACATTGTGTGTTCACATACCTGCCTCGTGACACTACTGGTGTAGTGTTGCTCAAGACACTGAGTTTCCATGCACCCTAAACAGATTCTTGTTGTGAAAGAATTCTATCACAATCAGGATTTGTTCCGTGGTGCAGTAACCATCCATGTGCAGTCATACTCCTATCTATATGGCCTGGCTGGCTATGTTGTAAGCAAGGAAGGAATTGCTGAGTTAAAACTAGTAACTTGCACAATAAGAGGTCTGATGCCCCTAGCAGTGGAGTGCAGTCTTGGATCTTGGGTCTAGGCTATTAAGGTCAACAATCAAACTGAATCTCTGACTGAATGAAGTCCTAAACCTTACCTGACCTATAGTGTACCCCCATGCTACTTTTTGTCTCAGATTTTCCAGTTGGATTTTCCATTGGTTCATGATTTAACCTGGATCACATATTTATAAAACATCTTGTTTATGTCTGTACAGGTGCATATCCTCAGCAATCTGTGTACCCAACACAGAGCTCTGCGCCCATTTACCCCCCAACTATGCAGGTCCCTGCCCAGGCACCCCCTTACTCTGATGCACCTCCGGCATACAACGAGGTAACACTCTTAACTGTTGCTCTCTATAATCAGAATCATTTTGTTATTGGTCAAGTATACTTACACACAGTACACAAGGAATTTGATTTTGGGAGGTACATCCTTTCATGAGTCAGATATGTAGCAATATACATTCAGTAGACAAATAGTAATATGTAAACACATACCTTACAGTAGAGATTAATATACATATCTACATAATATTCAAGTAAAAGTACTCATGGAGTGGGATCTAAAGGGCAAATGTGGTGTGCAAGATGCATACTGGAAAGCAAAAGTATGTAGTATACATTTCCCAATCCCACCCCATCTCCCTCTCCCACTCATTTCCTGTCACTCCTTCACTGTCCTATCAAATAAATGCATAAACGCCCAGAAAATATAGAAAAAAAATTTTGTCGCAGAAGTGGCTTAATGGCCAAAGTGGGGATGAGTCAACTTATCAGCAGTTCAGGAGAGTGATGATGGCCGTGGGAAATAAGCCAGTTGCACACATTTGACCATACTCTATTAATGCCAGTCAATTTAACCTTTAACTTGACTTTTCCCATGTGCCCCGACACATACAGTATATGCTCTCTCTTGCTGCCAACAGATCTACCAGCCCAGGTACATGCACCCACAAGCAGCTCCTGGTCAGGTGCCACAGATGTCCTCAGCCTACCCTGGCACCCAGATGTTCATGCCTATGCCCCAGACAATGCCTGTGGGTACAATGGGCCCCAATGTCCCTGTGGCCTACTATCCTATGGGTCCGGTCTACCCTCCAGGCTCCACAGTCCTGGTGGAGGGGGGCTTTGATGCGGGAGCAAGATTTGGACCTGGCGGCAATGCTTCCATTCCTGTGAGTACACTGAAACATTTGGCTGTAGTGATCTTCATGTTCTTGTACATCTGACGTGAAATATTTGTGGCTCTGGGAAGGTAAAGGTGTGGTCTACGACTCCGATTCAGTGAATTTCTCCTTAGACTGAGCCTTAAAGTTGCTGTCAGTGATGCTGGATGACATTGTGTTGTTTATGTTTAAAGTTCTTAGCAACACACTTAAACATTTTTCTTGTTCAACATACAGACACATGATCAAAAGATTCTAGAGCACATTATGTTTAAACAACAAAACCATTGGGAAATGCCTTGGAGGTACCTCACTTCTAGCTTCAATGCTTCCGAAGAAAAATGCCACATAATTATTATGTTTTAGTTTAAATAATACTCTGAGAAACTGAGAGTATGAGGCACTATCCCTAGGACTTTTTTCAGGATGAATAGTCTTCATTAGCTGTTATATCTTGATAGCATATCATAGGTCTTCTCTCTAGGAAATGGTGTCATATAGTGTAAATTTTAAGCTTTACAGTCACAGTGAAACAAGCCAGTGGACCCTGTTTTTCAAAGCTGCGATTTGTTTGACGCAGGTAATGTTTGCTGTTTATCTTGCTGTAAAGTACTTGCAAAAGATCATCTCCTCCTTCATGTGGTTAACAGAACTTATTGAGTAATCTGCTGACTATTCATCAAGTGGCCACAATTTTCCATACACATTAAACCTTAAACAGAGGGGCAGGTGTAACACAGGAAGAAATAATGCTGGCAGGGATCTAGATTTACTGAACTGCCTATATTTCCGTGCCTGCCTATGCTGCTTTTCAGCAGTGGCAAAATGCATCTTCACAAAAGCATTATGCCCTATAAAACACACAGGTCTCCCAAACATAAGCTGTGGTTGCCGTCCCATTCATTATACCTGTTCAGCCAAAGTCATCAGTAGGCTAGATAAACCTTGTTGCACACTCTTGCTGTCAGTCTATAGCCAACATGTTCAAGCAGACTCTTTTCTGTTTGCATGTTTTATTCATTGCAGCATTGCACAAGGGGAAAAAATCACCTAGGTGTCTGAAAAAGAATGAATAACACAATCAGAATAAATATGTTTCCACTCTGTCCTCTTGTCTCTATTTCTCCTGTGATTAAGGGTGAATTACTAAATACAATCACTTTCTTTACTGGTCTGTCGTTTCACCTACAAGAACATCCAATGTGCATCCATGACATAGCTTTGTGTTGCCCTCACCTCCATTAGTAACATGGAACCTAATTGGCTCAATAAAATGGTGCCGAAGCCCCATTAAAGTTTGCAGACCCCATCAGTTTATGTGAACATACAGTATCTGTCATTGCAAAGTGGACAAACCGCTCAATTGATTACTTTGAACTCTGAACTCATTGATTAATTTGATCTTTTTTCCCCTCACCCTCCAACAGCCTCCTCCTCCAGGATGCCCACCTAATGCAGCCCAGGTAGCTGCCATGCAGGGAGCCAACGTGCTAATGACACAGCGCAAGAACAACTTCTTCATGGGTGGCTCCAGTGGTGGCTACACCATCTGGTAACAGCAGGCATTACCCCAGGCTTGTTCCTCTTTATCACCTTAAAGCCCCAATCTCTCTCTCACTCTCTCTCTCTCTATCCTCTCCCTCTTTCTCTCTCTCTCTCTCTCTCTCTATCCACTCTCTACCCTTCTATATCTCTTCTTTGCTTCCTTCGGGGCTGCTTGGCCATGCCACAATACTGATATCACCTAACGGAATGTAATATTTTAGAGCCCTTAGTCAAGGTACAGTACTCCACTGCAGATCTAGAGCACAAGTAGCTCAGACTACTGATAGGCTGACAAAACCACAGCCCATCCTGTAAGGCTAAGAGACAGAGCATAAAGCTGGTTAGTGCAGCAACTACACTGGCCAACTAATGGCTAATAAGCCATTTTGGTGGAAGTGAATTATACCCTTTGCCTTTGGGCGAACAGTAAGAACATTATGTTGGCATATTAATATTTACTTTTACACATATAGAGTTTACACACAGACTAATTATATTGTCTGTTTGTTTATCATCCGTGGTAAAACCATTGTGCAATGCTCTAGGTTTACAGGTTATTCCTCTCTGGTATTTCAAGGCCTTTTTGTTTACCATAGACACCAGGTATCATTTTTGAGTAACTTTTTATGTGAAACACCCCAGCAGAATGTCTTCCTCTCCCAAGGTGCTCTCGTTTGGCCACAGCACTAGCAGATTTACAATTTTGTGTCTTTTGGACTGATGTTGTACATATTTGGTAGTCGCGACATCCTTCTATTATTGATCAGGATTAATATGTGTCACGGAGTAGGAACATATCAGGATGAATGCTGTCAGAGATGGGATCTAATCAGAGGCGGCAGAATGATAATGTTACTGACCTTAAAAAAAGGAGTTAAAAAGAAGGATTTGTTTACAGAGTTAAAGCGTGAAATGATGGTGGAATACTGTACCTTCTGGGCGTGCTTAGATGAACTATAATCAGGTGCCAAAGTCTAAGAGCACCATTAAAATATAAGCAAAGAAATTTACAGATGAATGCAGAACCCAATGCAGTTGCAAACATTTTTGTTTTGTTTTGTTTTGTTTCTCTTTTTGTGGAGAGGTTGGTTGGCTTCGTAACACGTCTACTGTCGTTGTAGTCCCCTCCCCTCCACTCCTGGCCCTTTGTCGGATACCCAGAGCTGTACATACTGCAGTAATTGATTTAATTGAGTTAGATGAGTGAAAATGTTAGATCACCTAATGAGTCCCTGTTCATCATGCCCATTTAGAATGGGCTAGTCATCTTAGTCCTGACACCACGGTCAAGGGTTCATCAGATTTCTTGGTTGGTTTTCTTTTGTTCATTTTTATTTTGTTTTATTTTATTTTTTACAGTTTCCAACCTTTGGCACATCAAGAGCAAGGTTTTTATTTCCTTCTTAGTGAATTTCCTTTGATGTATAACCAAGGAGCAGGTTGTACCAAAGATCTGGACTAGAATGCACTAAAAGCTTTTGCTGTGACTTGAAAGTCATCTTTCATAATAATTCTGCACATACGGTAAAATTAAAAAAAAAAAAAAGAATAATTAAAAAACATATCAGATTTAGTGAATGGTGATTGTTTTGCAGGCATATCATGCCAGCAGAGGCTCACCACTGCTGTGACCTGTCTTTTGTAGTGGGGTGCGTGAAAACATATTTCTAGTGTAATTGCATCTTGGTGGTTCTGCATGCTTTTTGCACTTTTCTTCAAATACAATTTTTGTTTGTTTTTAATAAAGGATTTATCATTGTTAAATTTTTTAGGGATACTACAAATATTAATTTATGTGCACTGTCAACCAACTCTGAAATGTTAGATTTTGCAACTTGTTTTTTGTATAAATGCTTTATAAATGCAAATACAATGTCAGTCATGCACCTCCCTGTGTGGATGATTGTACAAAGCCGTTTCATTAAAAATGTACCTTCGTTCTAAGGAGGCGAATGTCTGATGGTTTATAAGGGCTACCACTAAACAAGTGTAGATTCATGCCTTTAGTTCCACATGAGGTACAGAATGGTAATATAAAAAACAGATAGGTCTCAGAGTTCAAGTTACACTGAGTGACTGCATTTACTCTCTTCACAGATTAATGTAATGTGTTTGGTCCATCCCAGTAGCCATGCCCTTTAGATCAAACAAGTCTTGCCTAAATATGAGGTCCGTAAGAACAAGACAAGGAGCGGAACGCCTCATGAGACTCTGGGCTGCGTTTCCCAAAACATTCTTAGCGCTAAGTAGTTCTTAACATATGCCATTTACGATACCTTAAGAACTACTTGGAACTAATAATGTTTTGGAAAATGCAGCCCTGGTTAGTTTTGTTAAAATAAATACTCTGTCCTACAGGAGGCACCATTTGTTGTTGCAATAAAAATGAGATGCTCATGTAGTCTTATTCATCCAGATGTCTTTTGCTCAAATATGTAAACGCAAGGTCTAAAGACATCCACAACCTGAATTTAGTGATCAGGGTTAGAGTGTAGTATATTAAACAAACCATGAGCTAATAACGATTTATTCCATACTGAATTGTGGCACTGCTCATATCTATGGCAAAACAATAGATAATATGTCATGAAATTAAAGACAGTGCTTGTGTGTCAATTGTGTATGTACAGTATATGCCAATGATTATAATAACAGAAAGCATTAACAGGGTTTGCATGCAATATAGGTAGATCTAAGAGAAAAGCATTACCCATTATATGGACTGTCTAATCAGCTGGGGCCAGTATTTGTTCCTACACAAAAAAGACTGTGACTGCAGATTCCATGCAAATTAGTGATGCAGTGCACTTAAGTATCCAGATGTGTGGCTGTGCTATATCGCATTGGTATACAGCCTATGTGTACAAATATTTTTGCAAGGTTACATACATTCCTCATGGCATAGGCCCATATATAACAATCACTTAGTTGGTAACACTGAAATAGTTACTACCATCCCATTTTCTTTCTGGCCTTAGTCAACATGGATGCCTCCAAAATACAAGAGAGGCATAAATAATTACTGTTTTACCATTCAGACAGTATGGAGTATGCTTATTATTAACCGGTTTGATCGCAATTTTTGAATCACTGGGTATCCGACAAGAGTTGTGAAAGTTCTTGCCCCAGGTTTAAACTTATAAGTTTAACCAAGTTGTGTTTTTGGCTTTAAAAGTAGTATAATTTCATTTTTGAACTCAAGTTGTAGCTTCGCCTCACATTATGTTTCCAAGTTTTGCCACTCCAGTGTGGTATATCCATTAGGAATGCATAGCACACAGTAACTGGTTCGACATTTCTTGATGTCTGGGGCACGGCTTTCAGAACTACACATTAGATTCCAACAATTATTTTTAATGTCTCCTCCTTTGTCTCTTTTTTATTGCAGATCATGGCAACTAGCCCAATACCTTATGTGGTGTATTAAGAGTTGTTGTTAAATTAATCACTAGGATGGTATAGGTTCAGTGCTGTTATTTTATTTATAATTAGCCCATCATGTCAACCAAGAAGTGAAACATTGTAGCTGAAAAAGTCTGAATTACAGTATTTAGCTGAAAAATTACCCAGATAAATTCTGGATGTTGTGGGATAACTGATAGGACTATTTAGTTAGTGTTTAATTTTCTTTTAGTGTCCTTTTGACTTTTTTTCCTTCAGAATTAATTCATATGTAAGACAGGTGGTCAGTGGACACATGAAACACTTGCTTGGTTTTGAAAAAGTGAAGCGATACCTGCATTGGAACTGTGGTGCACTTAACTTTTTTATACTAAAAAATTAAATTCAAATTTAGAATAAATGATATTTTGGACAATTGAATTCCACCTGTTTTTGTAATTTGTTGCAATGGCAAATGCCACGTCAGACATATCATGCATTGTTCAGAGTTTTTGGAAACAAAGCCACTTTCACATGCATGTTTAACCATGAATCAGGTACATAAGGCATGTTTCATGCAAAAAATGTCTGGAATAAACTTCATATTTACTGTTACAGAGGTCTCATCCATTAACAAACAAATTTATGTGAATACAAAGCATATACATTTCTATAGTCAATGCTTCTGTAGATAAGACATTTATAATGTCCGTTACATTTCGGTTCCATTCAATTTGGAATTTTTTCTGGTCTGTAGTGTAAAATGATAACAGATTCATATCGCCAACACCATCTTGTCCTACCAGTTCAGTAAAAATAGTTGTAGCCAGCAGGAAACATCAGAAAAAAAAGAGGAGCTATGGGTCAACAATACTGACATGTGAAGCTGGCTATTGAACAAAGAATAAAATAATAATATAATAATAATAATAGCTAATAAACCACACATGCACTTTCTAAAAAAAGGGAATAATAAAAAAAACCCTGATCTAAACGTTCCTTCTCAGAATGGCTGGAGATAAAAATCATTCTTCATTAAAACATCATAGAAAAATATGCGGCACCATTTGCTTTTATACAAACAAGAAACAAAAAAGCAAAACTCTGGAGTGCAAAAAGTGAGCAACACATTTACCTGAATAGTGACAAGTATTCCTTGGCATTTTGATGCAGCTCAATTTCTTAACCATCATTTTACAATTAACTGTAGCTTCATCAACAACTCCATAACCCACTTTTAAAAGCATCAAATGACAAACTGCATTGAATGAACAGGCACAATCAGTATAATCTTCCACAAAGCCCCCAGCCCAGTGCCTTAATTGGCAATGCTCTGGGAAATCCCCCACCCATTTCCTTCTTTAAAAGGGAACACCGGCACATTCAACCTATAATGCCGTTGTAGAGGGGCTTCACATCCTTTTATTTACAATGAAAAATCATTCAGAAATCAAGCTAGCCTGCTAATACCGTTGGAACCACAAGAGACTACAGGTAATGTGGCCAAATTCAGCTTTTCTTTTGACATTTAGAATCTGCCCTAATAGGCATATCTTGTTGAAGCTTATGAAAGTAGCAGACAGGCTTGCTCATTTCTGGACAGATTTTCATCATTTTTGTACGTGAAAGAATATGAATCCCTCTTACGTGCCATGAGTTCTTCTTTAACGGCACGGCATGTTTAAGCAGCACTTCACCGTTGGATCCTTTTGGTGAGTGGGCACATTTAGTACAGACTTCAAATAAAGTACTCCTTCTTTATGGGTGCCACAGTGTCATTGTACACCTGGTCCGGATCCTCTCCAGGTGCAGGCTCACCTGTTGTCCTATAGGCCCCTTTATTGTGGCAAAGGTATCGGTAGAGCAGGAAGGCCGCAGCAGCCAGGGTCACCAGCACTAAGAGCACAACAACTACAAACAAATTGAGAAGCGAAATATTAATTTGTCAAGACATGCACATAAATAGCTGTTTAACCCCCCCACCCCCACACACACAGTTAGTGGAGAGGTCAAGCTGGCACCTCACTAGGAGCTGCAGCTGTAGGTCAAGCTAGTTACATGACCCCTTTCACAGGACAAAGTGTCTTAAGCGCAGATTTCACATCAAATCTTTAAAAAAAAAAAAAAAAAAAAAAAAACAGATTAAGAACGCCATGCAGCTCCCTGAGTTACCATAGCATACTCCTGCCACCTGCTGGTGTTTAAAAAACAAACACTGGAAAGGTGTGCCAATATAGGGCCATATATACAGTGTTTTTACAAGATGTGGGTACCTGAAGTTCAGACATTTTGCAGTCACACAAATATTGAAAAGCCTGGCCCCAATCTGAATTCAGGCATCAGGCCACGACACTATGCAGCGAAATATTTTATATTGTTTTGAATAAGGAAAACAATCTCTTACCTACGATGACTGCAGAGTCTGACTGGCTAGGAGGTTCCGTTACTGGAGTCACAGACGTTGCTGGAGAAAGAAAAACAGCTGACACCATGAAGCAGCCGTAATTGGAATCTAACTATTTAGGCTACCAACCCACTTGGAATCTGAACAACACAATGACACACTGAGCAGATTATGACCTGTTCTGCCACAAATATTGCACAAGGCTTTGTTAACAGAGAAACACTTTGCTAGCACTTGTGTTGTGCATAATGGTCTATGAAAGTTTGGGACTGGATTGAGTGTTGATGGGGTCACCTGTTGCACAGCCCAATTTAAACTTCAACAACAGGTCATGGTGAGGTCGTGAAAACACAAACCCGCCACCCATTATCAATGTTATTCCAAAACAAAAAAATGCATTAAATCTACATTAATAATATTTTACAGAAATGTCAAAAGTCACATAGCCTACCGGTCATGGGTGCAGTGCTCGCCATAACTGATTGCTTTTGACTGTGATAGTAAACTGCAAGAGGAGGTTAGAGATCAAAACGTTATTTTCCTGAGGCACACCCATCCATGAGTTTAATCAGTAGGCTAGTTAAAGCAGGTATGAAGACACTCTACCATAAACCATCAGACAATAACGTTACCCATCCTTCACTGTAGGCGGACTACATCATTGTTCAGAGTGCTTGAATCAGATAATCAAACTATAATTTGTTCAATGGTAGGCTACAACCATACAAGACTAACTAGGCTATTAGATGATCGAAACACTTGCAAAAGAAAAAAAACAAATAAAGGCAATATAATGAATTAAGTAGGCTACGAGTGCATTTCAAATGTCAAAAGTCACGTCCCAACACATTATCTCTCTCACTTCCTGAAAGCAAAACTCGTTAAATACAGCTGCGAACAGGCTCCGTATTCGGTGAATTAGGGTCCAATTCAGTTTCAATACAGTTTGTGAACTTTTAGGTCAACTCCTCTGGATATTAGACCAGCACGGGTCTATCAGAAGTTACGATATTGGCTGTACACATCAGAACTACGCAACAGTGTTGACTTTTGTCTGACATCTTACCTACCGCCGTACAACAAAGGGCGAAATGAAACAATGTAGCTTATCATGTCTAGGCCGCCTCGTGGACAAAAGCCACGTTACGTGCCAGTGTAACTAACCTTAACACAATAAGCGGAATAGTTAAAACTTTGAACTCGATAAAGACATTACTCTGGACTACTTACCTGCCAATAGTAAACGGTCAAATTCAGAGAGAACAGCAACCCAACGAACGATACAGTATTTAAATCCTGACAGGAACAGCTTGAGGAAAATAAGGAACCACACAAACACTAGGAACGCCTGGATCACTGCGTGTTTCCTTGGCAGTCTTGGCCTACAAATTAAACAATGGTGCTAATTCACGAAGCCAGAAGTTTTTTTTTTTTTTAAACGAAGCCAGAAGTTGAAAGCCGTCGACAGGATAGCCTACCACCTTGTTAGGCGGGTTGTTCCTGACAAGGCACAGAAATGAGTGACATCACAACTTATAGTCTCAGCAAGACTTCAAAAATATAAAGCCAGGGTGAGGCACAACACGTGTTTTTAATTGATTATTTATTTTTACTGAAAAGAAGAGTTTTGCATCTGAAATATAGGCTACTTGATTATCAGGACTTTCTTATATTCTACTTTCTTTACCAAAAAAGGACATAAAACTTAGTAAATGCATTTCTTTCTGTGGATTCTCTGAATTTATGTCTATTTATATCTTACTTCTCTAAAAAAAAAAAAAAAAAACCTACAAAAACAAGCATTAGGCTACAGTTCATGTTTTTTTAGTGATTGCACAGACTATACATTTGTGAATTTCTTAAAAGACCTATCCGTTGAATTATAGCCAGACATATCAATTAAACAATAGCTATATTCAAATTAAAAACGGTGGCTATGTTCCCTTTTCATTTAAATTTACTTTGGCAGACAAGGCTGTGTTTATCTGGACGAACTGCATGCCAGCCATCCCGTGTCCTGGAAAGTTGTGTTACAATGATCTGTTGACCCTTCCATGGAATGTTGCCTGTCAAGACACAGTAGTGATGGAACATTCAGTAAGGTTTGACATAGAGCCTATGTGATTTTACACTTTGTTTAACCGGAGAAAATAAACAGTTTTTAAATGGCTATAATTTTTGTGTGTATTATTATATCGGAGGACATGCAATCCAAGACATACTTCAGGTGTCACATCACTGTCTCCCTGTCAGGACCAGTGCCTTCAGCTTCAGCTGCTGCACCCTTTTATTAGAAACACACACATCACTCATGTTTCACCGGCAACAGAAACACACAATACTGGACACAGTGATTGGAATGCAACAACATTTACCTCATTTTTTGCTACTTACAACAGTGTGCATCAGTTGTACAGACTGACACTCATTGTTGCCAATCAAAGAACCATGAAATATGATACCAACTTACTTTTACATGTGTGGAGGAGCCATCAGTCCGAGTATTTTCACTGTCAGATGCCTCTCCATTCTCCAGTACCACACTGCTAGCAGGGACTTCCTCTGCCACCTTAGGCTCTGCTGGGTTGCTGTCTGCTAGCACGGGGCTCTCTTCAGGTCCACCTGTGCCTGGACCAGTGGACTCCGGAGTAAGATCTGGTTCACCTTGTTCATCCTCTTTTGGTTTCTCCTCTTCCTCCTCCTTATCACCTCGCTCACCGGCGCTAGATGCTCCGTTTAATGCCTCGGTGGGTGGCTGCTCAGAGCAGGTTGAGCTCACCTCATCATCTCGGGCTTCAGTGATGGACTCTGCTGGAGTAGGCCTGGGTTCTGGCTCTGGGCTGTACCCTTCCAGTGATGGTCTGGCTACACTCCTCAGAGGGCTAGTTGGATTCTTCCTCCTGAATGGTAAAAGTTCCAAAAATGCAATGGACTGCTAAGACACATTTCACGTAGCACTGTACCTTAACTGATATGAAGCCATTGAGTGTTTTCCACCTTGACAAGACACAATTTGCTCTATACGCAGGTAACCACTCGTGGCCTGGCAGTAAACCTTACCGAAGGGATCCTCTTGGACTGATACTGGATTGGAACTCAGAAAAGCTGGCCCTCCATGACCTGGGTGAGATCATTGACCTCCTCTTCAAAGATGCAGAGCTGAAGTTCAGATAAGGTCAGTGTTGGTTTTGATATTTTACCATTCAAAGATTTGCCATACCCAAGAAACTTGTCTTAACATTTCAGTTAAAGCGCAAAACAGTTTTACAGAAGCATTACTTCAAAAAAGTACACAAGTATCTTTGCCAACACCAATCTTCAAGCTAATGCAGATGAGGGGCTGTAAGAACTGACATACCGTTGGAGGTTGTTGACAGAAAACACTTTGTCTGGGTGCTGAGCTTTAAGATCACTGAGAACATCCTGAAAGTCATGGTTCATCTGAAGAGCGGTGAACCAGAATATTAGTGAAAAATCTAAGGTTACTCAGATAAGTATTCCAACAAAATGCAGTTGTATTTTCATCCCAGTTGGTCTCACTGTTGGTCTTAATTAGATACATCAATACTTAATTTCACAGTAGCTTATCTTTTGCAGTTGTGTTTACAAATTATGCAGAATGCACTTGCATTTTTGATTCTTCTATAAACATAGCCTGCATATGGAAGATTTGTACCTTTTTCTCCAATTTACATGTTAGATGCTGTATTGAGTACAAGGACATGGAATAATGAACTAAAACTGGATTTACCGTGCTCAATTCTTTGTACAATGTGTCTCTCAGGTTGGAAATGGCTTGAAATACTGTCACATAGCATCCAATGCGGCTGGTGAGATGAAAAAAGTAACAATATTCAGAGATCCCTATGTCATGCTGTACTCTATTTTAGGGAGGAGAATGAACAGAATGAATCCCCTACAATATCTCTTCTGCAAAGGGGTCATACACCAGAAATAAGATACAAATTGTGCATTTAAAATCATACAGGGATCACTAACACCAAAAAAAGCATCACAACAAAAAGGGAAAAAAATATATCAAGATCTGATATAAAGAAAAAAAAACAAATACACGTGCACATGATAAAACCAATGACACTGTTTTGCAAACTATGTTTTGAAAGATGTGTGTAGTGCTTGTGGAATACAAAAGGGAAATGCTGAATCGCTCAGCTTTGTTTGGGTGGTGGAGATCATGAGGATGATTCCCTTTGATGATATACTATACAGTATGCCCACATACTAGTACCGTGGGATTGTAAAGCTTTTGCTAAAAAATATACACAATTTAAGCATTTCTGGCTTTGACACAACAAGGTCCCCAGAACTTTATTTTGTAATTTACATCCAACAGTCTACAGTAGCCTACAAACTGCAGAGTGGTTTGGAAAAAAGCTGAGGTCAAAAAAAGGCTAAGGTATTCAGTGAAAATACTTTTCATGTAAAATGAGTTTAACTTAGCCAAAGAAATGTGTTACTGAGGTTCATTTAAGTGGGAAAAACAGCTTATGCACACTTGTACTGTGACAACACAAGAACACTGCAGTCTCTCTTCTCTCATCTGCATAAATCCACCAGCTGTGACACGAGCCCAGAATATCTCACCTCCCAAAAAGGACAGGCAGCTCTTCTTTAAGTTCCTTGTTGAGATCCTCATAAACACTCTTGGCTGCCTGCATCTCCTCCTCAGCCTGAGCAAGGGCAGAGTGAAAATTGCATTATGAATCAGACCAATGCACTCCTTTCCTGCTGTTGAAATGATAGGCTTGCCTTGCTTTGGCTTGACTTTATTAAGTCTGAGAGCTGACACATTGCATTCATTGCATTCATTACTCTGAGATGTCACAGATGTTCAGTGTATAAATGATAGAAATGAATTTTTTTTGTCCTTCTGGGCTTTCTTGAAGATGTATGTTTGCCTTCTTTTCCACAGTACCTTAGCTATCTTGGCCTCATCTTTCTTCTTGGCGTTCTGCAGCGCCTCCAGGTGGTGGCGTGATGAATCATAGTCCACTCGCTTCCTGTTACGTTTGGCCACTTTCTCCTACAGGCATGCAGGAAGTTGGCAGGAGAGAGAAATCATTAAATGAGCTGGACATAGAAAAGGGAAGTGTTGTTTGTTCGGTATGAGTCCTTATGTTTCTTTACCTTAGCATCTGGAAATTGAGCCATGTAGGAGTCCACGGTGCGCAAAGCTTGGTCTAAGATTTTTGACTCGTAGTCATTCCATAAAAGATCTTCACCCTTTTGGATCAGAAATGTTTACTATTTTTCATCTCATTTGCTCAAAATAAAAAAAAAACATTCTAGTTCACAAATTAATAGAAGAATTGTGACCCACCTCCACAATGGGTCCTAGATCTTCAAATCCACTCCATTCAGACCCATAAGCATCAAAGAGAGAATGGGAGAGTCGCTTGGATGCCTCTCTCATTACTGCAATGGCAGGACACAAATGGAAACAGTCAGAATGTGATCATAGAAAACATCTGAAAACATCTCATCACAGGCAGTATGATGCTACTTATGAGTAAATAGTGATTTGTGATACAATTTTGTGATAAATGTGTAGTGAAATAGATATCCATTATTAGCTGTAACATTGAACATACCTTTGACAGCACTGTGATAAGCCTTGAGGTCTTTGTATATCCTGCTTCCATCAGTCTGAAAAGTGAATGAAATGTCAGTTGGAGGCTACATTTTAAACAAAGAATATGTCTGCTAATTTTTTATACCTGTTGGTCATGTAGATCTTGTACGTAATATTCAAATTGCTCATCTTTGGTCTCCTCACTCTTACCAAGCCTCTCCAAGACCTGTGACATACCACAAAATTAACAATGAAACATGGCTCTTTGAGTTGAATATCTGTAAATGGACAAGGAGCTGGTCTCCGTTTGTTTTAGCATCCAGCTTCCATCAAATGTGTTCCACAAAGCCCTGTAGCCTATGCCTGATGCTCCACCTTTTCTCTGGAAAACTCTATAATGTCATTACTGAACCCAATTCCTGTAGCCAAATACAAACAACCAACAAAATCCTCAA
>JASCQX010000118.1:2020165-2038308 GCA_030264415.1 Sardinella fimbriata
GTGTGTGTGTGTGTGTGTGTGTGTGTGTGTGTGTGTGTGTGTGTGTGTGTGTGTGTGTGTATGTGTGTGTGTGTAGGAGGGATTGGTCTTGAGGTGACTGTATTTATGTGTGTGTCTAATTTGTGATCTGTGATGCTCTCTATGTGTATTTAATGTTGTCTCTGTATGTATGTGTGTGTGTGTGTGTGTGTGTGTGTGTGTCTATCTGTGTCTGCTTGTGTCTGTGATTGTTTTTGTACATACATGTGCCAATACATACACACACACACACACACAAACAAACACACACACACACACACACACACACACATACGTTTGTTATCTATGTTTAATCTTACTGTGACTCTCAGGGTCTCCTCTTGTCTGAGTGCTTTGTGCCCGGAGGGTGCCCCTATGTATGCCTCATTCGAAGCATCACCCTCAGCTGTGCCCATCTGCCATGTACTATATACAGGTGTGTGGAATGCTACATGGATAGGGCTTGGCTAACGAACACACAAACTCTTCACTGGAAGCTACAGTATCGTAAGACAATATAACTTTGAAACTAGCCATAGCACTTCATCAGATGCTTTGTTAAATAACTTCATCAGATGCTTTGTTCTGATTTTAATTCATATTTCTGGGACCAACCATGGCCTGATGATTGGCTGTACACAGCTACACAGGGATGTCAGGCCCATATCAGAAATATCAGAAAGTATCTGTAATATCTGTAAAGGTTTGAAACTATATTGCTAGATTACTAGCACTGTTATAATGATTGCTAAATGGCACATGCAATAACATAGTTATAACATGGTTATCTGCCTTCTATAACAGTAGGTTTAAGTAAAATATTACATGATAACTAGCAGACATCTGTACGCACACAGTCAGTATGTAATGATTCCAGAGCCGGCGCCAGACGCAGATTCGCGGATGGGCCTGGCATTGTTTTGGGGGGGGGGCACATATTATTTTTAAACCTCATTGCATGGCAAACGCCTACCTATGCATTAGAAGCGGCGGTCATCCGCACATTAAACACAGTAAGCCTACCACTTAGCTCACGATTTTAGCGCCATGAAATAATCATAAATAAATAAAAAAGATGACAATCCTAAAAAAGGCGATTTTACGCTGTTCTCGGATTTCGCCTCTCATAGCCTGCGCATCATCTGAGTGCTGTGCTCGCTTTGTGGAGAAATCCTCGCATGCCATGCAGGTCAGGTGCCCAATTCAGAAGGAGCAGAAACGAGTGAATGATAAAGGTATGCACCTATGTCTTCTCTATGATAAGAATATAGTAGCCTATCCTTCTCATGAATGAAAGGCTAATGTTAATTGGTTGGCTATTTTAACGTTACGTTTTTAGCCATCTTGCTATAATTCTTACTAGTTTAAGCATAATATTCACCATGACATTTTGCTTTGTAACAAGGTTTTACTTGCCATATTTTCCTACAAAAAGCATAGCTTAACCACAAGTCATAACTTAAACATAACATAACTTCAAATGTTTTTTTCGGGGGGGGGGGGGGGGGCATAGGATCAGTATAGGACCACCACTGGTTGCCTATGTAGTAATGATTTCACCAGACCATAAGTTTATGGTTTTACCTTTGACTCATCTGGAGTCTGATGTTGGAGGGTTCAACCCAATATTATTTTGGGCCCAAAACTTTAAACATTCTGAAATCAAATCAATCAATTGTTGTCCTGATCAATACTGCACATTTAAAATTATATTTTAAAGTTATACTGAATATATTGCAATATATACCGCATACCGTCTATACTTGAAATTATACCGCAATATGAATTTTGGGCCATATCGCCCACCCCTAGTATCATGGACAATAATTAAACATTGACAGCCACTTCATTCACGGCGTTTATCACGGTAACACAGACAATTCTCTCATGCATCCAATTTTCTCTTGCAAACATGTACACAAACTCATGCACACACATAATTAGCTTATTATTTTACTTATCCCAAAACAGAAATACATCATTTATGTATTTATTTTCCCCC
This sequence comes from Sardinella fimbriata, assembly GCA_030264415.1. Lineage (NCBI taxonomy): Eukaryota > Metazoa > Chordata > Actinopteri > Clupeiformes > Clupeidae > Sardinella > Sardinella fimbriata. The sequence goes on from JASCQX010000118.1 coordinate 2,022,186, forward strand.
TCAGCAACATCCTAACTCTCCAGAGGTATCACCATATTTTGAAATTTTACTTAATTAAATAGTCCATCAGTACAAAACATTCCTGTGCTCTTGACAAAGGCATCTTGCCAGTCAAAGTTGATAGATTAACATATTTTACTCATCTCAAAATATATTTATACATCATTTATGTATATTCATTTCCCCCTCAGCTATATCTTCACTGCCCAGAGGTATCATCACCAATCCACCTCAGGACCATTCTGGAACATTCAAACTGATCTCGATTGACTTCGGAGGGAACTGACAAGAGAGAAAGAAAAACATTGATTAGAATTAGTTTGAACAGTTTTTTTTTATCTAATGTTCCACTATGCATATAGCCTGGCTAACACCAGCCTAAATCTCAAGTGAGATTTAGTCTGGGGACCACCTATACATTTTCTCGTACGGGATTTCACGTTTCGTTCACGCATCGTCTTGCCATCTCTCCCCGTTGTGTGATTGGTTCCCAAATTCATGTGAAAATTTTGGCCACGGTCTCCAGGCTGCCGTGCAGTTCGGAACGAGCGCGCAAGGTAGCATGGATATTCCAAGGCTACTATGCATATCTTTAAACATGAATTTGATGAGTCAGACAGACAACTAACTATTATATAAAAAATCTTAATTGTATCTTTTAGGAGGGATGGGGGATTGGAACTCCCCCTAACTTTTTGGTCATTACATCAATCTCTTAAATTCACTGCTATGCATTTTTTCATGCAACTTTCATACAACTTTTCATCCCATTCCAGATTCATTTGACACACAGCTAAATCAGAAAGCAATTTGACCAATTTTACAAGTTGAAGACCACTTTAGACTAACAGTTTGATATATGATTATTCAGTGTGTGAGCTCACATTGTGATGTGAATTCTGACAGGACCCTGTGACACCTCTCCATGATGGTCTCCTCTTGGTGTCCCCACTGCATCTGAAGCATATCCCTCACTTTCTCTTTTGCGTCTGCTCCTTATTTGAGCCACCTCTTTTTCAGCTTTCTCAGACAAACTAGCTTCACCCTCACTCTCTGACATGAAAAAAAAACACAAAGCTCATGGAAAATGCAGCATTCAGTAATACATTTTAAGTAGTATCTAGTGTATCTCACCAAAGTTACTCTGCTGTGTGACCAGTGAACCAGCTTAACAACTTATCTGTGCTGACTTTCGAAGATGGTTCAAAGAAACCTGATCAAAGAAATTCAATGAGTTATCAAACAATAAAAATGCAAAACAAAATGGGAACAAGATTCTTGTACTCTGTATTCTGTACTCCCTGTATTGGACTAACAACTTGTCTTTCATTCAAAGTTTTACTGAAACATTAACTCACAGTTAGAGTGGTCATCTATACTTTTATTTCCTTTCAGTGAAGTAGTTTGTTTGTACATTTCAGTCTCTTCCTTCTTTTTGTCCGTCCTGCGCCATTCCTGGTCCAAGAACCCCACTATGTCAACATTTTCTTTACATGTTTCAAAAGCCACCTCCTCATCCTTGTGTGTGTGAGTGTCCTTATGGAAACTAAAACGGCTGTTCCCAGCCACCATCTCCTCAATCTTTTCCAGCAGCTCTGTAACTTGTGACCTTTCCTCAGTTTGATCTTTACCCAGGACATGATATCTGTTCCCACATTTCTCCACAAGTGACCTAAGAGGTTCCCCCTCACTTTCAATATGCTCCTCTATGCTTGTGTCTCCGAGGAGATCTCCAAATGTGAACAGCACTATGGTGTGTCTCCAGACCTGAACACCAAACATCTTCATGTTGTCTTCAGTGATCTTCATCTGTTCTTCTCTGAATGCGGCATCAACAGGGACAGCCAGAAGGATGGCATGTGGATTTTGACCATCGAGTATCACACTTTTTCTCAGCTCTGTTTTTACCCAGTCTGGTGTTAACTTGGCAGAGAAGTATTTCCACCAGCCAGGTGTGTCTACAACAGTGATCTTTCTAGGATATCCCCGCTCTTTGTCAACACAGGATTTGCGCTCAGTCTTGTTGATTCCTCTCCTGCCAACAATTTCATTTCTGCCCAGGATGATGTCTCTGGCAGAGGTTTTTCCAGAGCACACCCAGCCCAGTAGGAGAATCTGGATCTCTGACAATGAGAGGGTCTTAGCTGAAGGACACATTGAGATAAGAGATGATGAGAATGTTCTCTTTCCATCTCCAATATGGTTACTGTATACTGAGACATTACTCACCTTGTTTCCTGAGAGTTTTTCTTTTATTCTTGACCCTTTCATGTCGGAGAATGCCTTTTTCCTTGCTGAGTCTCCTCACTTCCTCAACTTGCCCAAAAGTCCTTTTATTAAAAGGAAAATGCCTATCTTTGTTATTTGCTATAAGATACTCTATCATTTCCAGCAACTGGGTTATCTGTTGCGGGTCTTCCATTCTGTTTTTGTCAAATATGAGAGACCTGTTTTTACATTTATCCATTACCCATCTTAGAGCCTCATCTTCTCTGTGATTGTCCTGCTTTTGGTTCCTGTCTGTTCCTGTGATACCTTTCCCTTTCAGTCTCCCCATTCTTGTGAACACCACTATGGTGTGTTCCCAAACGTTCTCCCCAAAGAGCCCCAAGTGTTCCTCCACAGACCTCCTGTTCCTTTCGGTGAACACAGCATCACCATCAACGACCAGAATAAAAGCATGTGGTCCAGGTGGACTCTGTAGCACACTCAGTACAAGTTTCTGTTTCTTAAATTCTGCGGTGTCACTCAAAAGGTAGTTCCTCCACCAGCCAGGAGTGTCGATTAAGATGAGCTTCCTGCCACCAACCTTCCCCTCTCTCCTCACACAGTTGACTGTTCTTCCTCCAGGCTCAGGCTCTGCCTGACCAAGCACAGTGTTGATCAGCAGTGTTTTGCCAGACTGTTTTCCACCTACTACCACCACCTGCATGTCTGGAAGAAAGAAATGAACACAGTAACAACAACACAAAGGTAACCTACAAAGAGCCATATCGACTGTAAAATACAGTACATGTACGCCTGACGTCTTATTCAATTGGCGGCCGCCAGGCCACATGAGGCCCAATAAGTGCCCTCTATACTGGCCCAGCTGATTCTCCAAACTCCAAAGTGTAGTCTATTTTCCTGTGTTGCCCTCTGAATTACAGTCTGCCATGTGTCAAAAATAAATAGCGCATTTAATCGGGGTGATATGATTTTGCTCCAAAACAAGATTTGTGATAGTTAAATATACTAAATATACTGATACATGTGTGAAATCAAATCTGACCTCTGCAGTTATGCACAGTCTTAAAGACACTGGCACCTTATTTAGGCTAACACACAGTACACACCTGCTGTGTGTAAATTTAAAATATGAAGTGTTTTATCAGGTAACAAAATGCAATTAATTATTCAGATTATTTATTATGCAAATTTCACACAGTATCAGGCCAATCAAACAATACATTTTAAAAATAGATCAATTTCATAATAGAATAAAAATGTGTGGCCCAATTTTGGTCCTTGGTTTTAAAATCTGTCTAGAAAGAATTTCTAATTAAATAGCCCTGGCCTATTATGTCTGCCACAGGAGTTGGAGCCATTGGGAGGGACAATAAAGTTGTCAGTATTTTTATTACAGTTGCATTATTCTCCTTATTAAAAGTTAATTTTGCACCAGAAAGACTTTATCAAAGTTTTGAAGATATTGATTACACATACTGTAGAAAGCCTTTTATCAAAGTGACAACATTATTATCATAATAAGCCATGTTACATATTGATATTGTTCATACCTGTCTGAGGAAAACTTCCCTGTGACATTTTTCCTCTCCTCTCACTCTGAAAACATTAAACCCCAAAGTAATTTTCCAGAGCTTACTTCCTTGGTGTGATTAAGTATGAGTGTGTAGACTCCGTGAATATCTTTTTAGCATCTTTACGGGTGTGGCATAAAACTGGATTGGCTGCATGGGTTTTAAACAATTTCTATCAAGCAGATATACTGTATAAAACAAAAGACCAAAAGAAAACTATACCAAACAGGGAAAGTGAGATGATGGAAGAACAACAACAACAGCAACAACAAAAACATCAGATATATAGTGATAAAAAACTGTATTATTTCTTGCTGTGGAGTGTCATGGGTAGCTGGGGATTAAACCAGTGCTTTAAAAAAAAACAAAAACATCCCATTGAGTAATGCAAACACAAAAACAGCTTTTTAATTACAAAAGTCCAAAAAATACAAATATCATTTTAAATGCAGATAAATTATTTAAAAAATAGTCTGCTGTAATGGTATGTTGCCTTGAGATGACCAGTAGGCCTATACGTGCAGCATATCTTCTTATCACTTCCCTGATGGTGCTTTTAGACAAATAAATGCCACAAGTCCAGTTTAACATGTTTTAGTTCATAGTCAGGCACTCAGCAAAATCTGCTATTATACTCTACTCTGACACAACACAGCACTCAAGTAGGATCTCAGGTCAGCTATAAGCATACACAGATCTGGAAACTGAAGCATGGGAGAATGGCACAACACAGACCAAACAGTAAGTTGTACACTAAATATGGTGTAGCCTACTTTATTTATAGATGAACATACTGTAACTTCATTTGTGTGGATATGAGTGGTGGATGTACTTAGAAATGGAAACATGACTTGCTTGACTGATTGACTTTGTTTGACAGTGTCCATCTGATTTATTTTTTTTTGTTCGTTTTACAACAATACATTATTACAGTGTCTTGAAATCACAATACGTTATTATCTTGGTATCTTGGAAATATTGTTAAATATTTTGACTGAATAATTTGATATTCCTCAAACTGTCAAGCTATAGGTTTGTTGTCAATGTTGTCATATTTAATGATTATAATGTGAATCATTGCTTTCAGGCACCATATGAATGAGCTATACTCTGTGTGTGTGTGTGTGTGTGTGACTGTCAGTCTTTTATCTCTCTGTCGGACTGTCTGCTTGCCTGTCTCTACTCTCTCCTTCTTGCTTTGACTTTAATAGCCGACTTTTCATTCTCCCAGACCTGCGGATAGTGCTGGTTGGAGGGAAGCAGTCAGGCAAGACCTCGGCGATAAACACCATTCTTGGGAAAAAGTCGACTTTAGAAACAGCTCGCTGTCAGAAGAGAGAGGGCGTGGTCAATGACCTGGAACTCACTTTGATTGACACCCCGGGCTACTGGAGAGATCTGTTCCTTTGTGACACAGCAGAGTTTATCAAACACGAGCTTCGCCTCAGCCTCACTCTCTGTCCACCGGGACCCCATGCTGTCGTCCTGGTGGTGGAGCTCGACATTCCCTTCACAGAAGAAATCCGATGCATCATCCAGGAGCATGCGGAGCTCCTTGGAAAAGACATCTGGAAACACGCAATCGTTCTCTTCACCAGGAGGCGTTCGATAGAGACAAGAAACATAACCACTGAGCAACTCATCGAGAGTGAGGGTCAGGCTCTCTGCTGGCTCGTCGACAAGTGCGAGAGAAGGTACCTCAGCTTTGAGAATGAGGATCAAAAAGATTCTACCCAGGTGATCATGCTGTTGGAGAAGATTCAGAAAATGGCTGCCACAAGTGGCCATTTTGTGCCTGATTGGGTCAAGCTGAAGGAAATTGAGGAGAGAAGAAGACTGGTGACTGAGAGAGCAATGGCGAGGCAGTACAGGGTGAAGCAGCAAAGGGACAGGATCCAAAATGAAGGTGGGATTTACACTACAAAAAGAGATGAGGTCATTCTTCAAGGTCGCTATTGATTAGTAGTAAAAGTCCTAGCTTTGCTGCCTGACAATATTAGACAACCCAAGTACAGTTCCTAATCCCTTTGAGTTACAGTATGGAAAGTTTGTTGCCTAAAATTAAAGTGTGATTTGATAGTAGTCTAATTTTTATTCATCACATTTCTATCCAGGTGACATGCTTCATCTCTCTGAAATGAGGATTGTGATAGTGGGGTGGGTGTTCTCTGGGAAAAGTGCTGCAGCCAACACTCTCCTCATGGGTGATGAGTTTCCAACCAGCTGCTGGACTGAGACGTCTGAGACCAGAAGCACCAAAATGTTGAAGGGGCGACAGATCTCTGTCACAGACACGCCAGGGTGGTTCAAGTACTTCCCTGTCCACTACAACACCCCACAGGTGACCTCCGAAATCAAGAAGGCGCTGACCCTTGGTCCAAAACGGCCCCACGCCATTCTTCTAGTGGTTCCACTGGGGGTATCGTTCCTGGAGCTGCAGCGGAAGATCATGCAAGACAACATGGAGTCGAGGTTCGGAGAGGACATTTGGCGACACACCATTGTGCTTTTCACCTGGGGAGACTTGCTGGAACACATGAGCGTTGAGGAGCACATCGAGAGCGAAGGCGAACCCCTCAGATGGCTCGTGGAGAAGTGCAGAAACAGATACCACGTCCTCAACAATGCAAATCGAGATGATCGCTGGCAAGTCACTACACTGCTGGAAAGAGTAGAAGAAATGGTGACAGAAAATCATTTGTTTACCCCCTTCATGGGAATGCTACGGGAAAAATGTTTGGGTGATTTTGAAACAGATTCAGAATTAAATTGTGGACAAGAAACCAATCTCAAAAAAGCCCTGGAGTTCCTAGCAGAGGAGTGGAGAAGAGATGACGAGATGATGGAAATTAAAAAAATGTTTCACAAAGCGGTTAAAAATGAAAGCTTTGAGCTTGTCCGTCCTAACAGTGAGTCTTCATACAGTATGTTGTGGTTTTCATACACATGATTACTGTAAATGCATTTGATTATTCAACTGTTTCCTCTGTCGTTTTATTTGATATTAAATTGAACACAATATATTCCAAGTTATTCTGCTTCCAATTGTCTGTTCTGATGTATGTATATGTATTGCTATTCTTTAGTACACAGGGGAGATGAGGACATTGAGCATCCCCTACTAGACAGGGAGAGAGCCCGCCGTGACTGTATCAAGATAAAACGAATTTTGGATTTCATAGAGGCACAACGTAAGTATAGGCCTTTTAAATGCCTCTGGATCATGACTGACCATGATTAGTCAGCATATCAATCTATCAGTCTTATCTCATTGCCCTCCACACATGACAAAAATAATCTTGAATGTGTGTGTTCCTGTTTGAACATTTGCATGTACTGACATTTGTTTCCCACAATTTGAACATCCACAGGACTGTCATCAGAGTGTGACTCAATTGACATTGAGAGGTCAAAGCGGAAGGTTCTGTGCTGGCTGTTGAACTCGGACAAAAAAGGATGAGCATGGAGAACATTGCAAACTTTTAAAGAATAGGATTATATCTTGCCTGGTCTAAAGGCCATCGTCTGTACTTATACAGGGCCTAGGACTGCTTGAGCCAAACAAAATCACAAGAGCTCCAGTGTGATAAATTTAACATGGTGAAATACTTGGAAACAACTAATTAATATTCAAAATAGAAAGGAGATTGATAATATATCATCACAGCTATCAAAGTTTGACTTAATCATTAAGCATACATCACTTCATTGATACTGTATGTTTCAAATGTTGCACACAAACCTGTCCATTCAACATGGCAGTATGCACCAGTGCTAACTTCAAGCTAACTCTTTTTGAATTTCATTTTATTGTTGTAACTTACTTTGGTGGTAAAAATGACCTGACCAAGCAGCAGAGGCATGAGTAAAAAGTCACAAACTTTAATAACGATCAGAGATTAATTCACAACCAAGGACATGTCACTGACAACACAAAGTTGCAGCATCAAAATCCAAAGCTCTCCGGGGCGAGGCCCCTTTTTATACCAGTATTGCATTTCAAAGCACACACATATGTACAGTGTACGAGAGTTAAAACCTAGAAATAGTAGAAATAATCCAATATGTTTAAATGACGGCATTATACGCTGATATAAACACAGCAATTAGGTCAATTTGTTTAAACCATTTGTTAACATTTGGGTTCATGCCTATGGCCATAATCACATCAGCCCCACTCCTATTCATATCCATGCTTATTAGTTACTGCATGTAACTCAGAATAGCATTTATTCAAGAAGAAATTGAGTAAAAAAAAATAACACAAGAGAAATTTGTTGCAATTACATTAAACATAAAAAAATCAGTTAAAAAGGCTTGTTGACTCCACATTTTCCTTTACAGTGTAAACAGGTCAAATGCACTTCTCTTTAGTAAAAAGAGCCTTTACATTTCATTCATCTTCTCCAGTGTCCTCATCCATGACTGAGACCATAGAACCATGCCCAGATGTGCCCTCAAACCATCTGATGACCTTTCTAATTGAGGATTCCAGTATATCAGCTTCAGATGAAATTCCTGAAGGGTTTAAAGTAAACCATATCACATAGAGTAATTTCTTCTTAATAGTCTGTAACATTTTTTTTCCTGCAATGTATTTATATTTAAAAAGAAAATTGTTTTTAGTTAAAGGGAAAATCTGTGGGGAAATCAACTCATAGTCCTGATGTTCAAGGTCACTGAGTGCTGCCACTTGGAAGTAGAATGATAAAAGTTTCTACCTGTAGATCAAACAGTGAAACAGTAGCTAATTGATGAGGGTAAGGAAACTATGTTTCAGTTAAATTGTCCCTTGACCCATTCAGTTAGCATTAGATGGCGGTTTGCAAATTCTGTGCCAAATTTTCTAATTTTCTCAGGGTTAAGGGTCAATTTCCCTCAGAGCTCAGAATGCCTAAAGCTAGATTCATAGAAGCAATGCCTGCATATTTGATCAGACAAACTAATTACGAAACATCATTTTGATGGAGTTTTTCCACTTTTCCATTAAAAACCTTTAGCCAGTGTGAAATATTAGGCTACCTGTATTAGAGAGAACCGATAGCATGTGCTGGAATCTCTCAGTGATTCCAATCTCCCTCCTGCTCCACTCCTTCTCCATCATCTCCCTCATGTGCTCCAACTGAACACCACAGGTGTGCCCTAGGTGTTCATGACCTACTGTAGTTGGGTTACATCGATCAGTATCTGGGCATCACATGGATATACTGTATGTGAATAGTACATTTTAGATGTAAGCAGACTCTAATACCTGTGGGGGCATTCATATTACCAGACTCCATGGTGGAGAGCCTAGCTTTAGAAGGATTAAGATTCAGGAGGCTCAGTGGATTGACAGCCTGTATGGAATTCCCCAGAGTCTTCTCACTGGAAGAGGGACTGTCTCTAACTGATTTAATAGAGAAATCTGTTAAACGTTTGTATCACTGTGTGCTTGTAATAATGTTCCAACAAAATACTGTAGCTGTCAGTGGTTCTGTAGTCACAAAGGAACAGGGCATGCAATCACATGCAAAAAACAAACAAACAAACAAAACATCAGTTTGATTCCCAACTGCCATAGAACAGTTATATAGAACAGAGACTTTCACTCATTCCAAGAGAAGAACAGCTAAAAAGAAACTCACAGTCTATATGAGCATCCTTGCTTCCTCGCAGAGTTGATATAGTCTGACTGCGTATTTTTCCAATCTTCTTTTCCACAGTTTTATCCATTCTTTGCCATTCCAGGTCCAAGAAATCAACCAACTTCCTCTTCTCTTCCTCTAGTTCCTCATTCATGGTTTCAGGCACATTTTTTTGAGTTTCTGTGGTGTCCAGGCAAAACAGGCTGTTAAATGCCACCATTTCCTTTCTGAAGTAGTTCTTTCACTTGATCTTCTTTATCATTCCAACTTAAGGCATGATATCTGTTCCCACATTTCTCCACCAGCCATTCAAGGTGTTCCCCCTCACATTCAATGTGTTCCTCTACACTTGTGTCTCCTAGCAGGTCTCCACATGTGAACAGCACCATGGTGTGTCTCCACACCTGATCACCAAACATCTTCATGTTGTCTTCAATATTTCTTCTCTGCTCTTCACCAAATGTTGTGTCTACAGGGACAGCTAAAAGTATGACATGGGGAGCTTTGGAATCCAAGGTCATTCCTCTTAGTACTTCTGTCTTTACCCACTCTGGAGTGTATTTGGCTGGCAAGTACTTCCACCAGCCTGGGGTATCCACAACAGAGATTTGTCTTCCAGAAACTTCTCCAGATGTCCTCTCACACTGATTAGTTCTCGTTCTCTTAAGATCATCATATAGGCCCAGAATGGTCTTGCTTGCGACTGTCTTTCCAGAAAACAACCACCCCAACAGGAGAATCCTTAGTTCTGGTAATGAGGGTATCACCTCTAAATGAACAGATTTAAAAATATGACTTGTAATATGTTTAACAGAGTATTCTGTGGAATACCTTTCAAATTTGCAGATTGCAGTTTTGCTGCAAATGATTTAGGCCACTCACCATTACGATGTATTTGCCGTTGCTCAGTATCCCTCTGCCTTCTCAGTGTTGCTCTGCTTTTGCTTGCATTTCACTTTTCCTCAAGATCCTTTATTTCTCTCTCCTCAAATTCATAACAGCTGTTTCTAGTCTTTGCCACATCATCAATCTGTTCCAGTAACTTGCTCACTTGATTACAACCTTCGGTACAATCGATGTAAATCATGTGACACCTGTTCCCACACTTCTCTACCAGCCCCTTGAGAGCCTCTCCTTCACTCTCAATGTGCTGCTCTAGGCTTTTACCGAGATATTCACCTTTGGTAAACACCACTATGGTGTGCTCCCAAACCCTCTCTCCAAAGAGTCCTAAGTGTTCCTCTATAGACCTCCTGTTCTTCTCTGTAAATGGGGTATCACTACCAATAACCAGAAGGAAAGCATGAGGCCCTGATGGACACTTGGAGACTCTGAGCACAAGGTCCTGTTTGATAAACTCCGCTGTCTCAGTCAACGGATTATTCCTCCACCAGCCTGGGGTGTCAATAAAGACAACATCCCTACCAGTGACCTCACAGTCTTCGCCTTTGCATGCTGCTCTTTCCAAAAACTCTGCCAAAGTGTTTTTTACTGCTTTCTTCCCAGAATGATTTGAACCCATCAATACCACCCGCAGCTCTGAAAAAAAGGGGGTTGTTGAAGAAAAGTTATGTCGTATTGTGCATGTACTTGCATACATTGCAAGAACTTCTAAAAATGTACTTTGGTCCAGTTCACTTATAATTTTAAATTGTGAACAGTACTGGCATAAAGTCAAATGCTATGTGTTGTTCAGATATCCACAGAAGTGAAAATGCAGGCCTATCATCACGTTGCACCACATGTGTTTCACAGTAAGATTTGGTGGTGTCTCCACACATCTACATGTGAGTCTGCATGTCGGTTTCCCTTTGCATCACGAGTTACAGATTTGTTGCATGTGGTACTATGGTCTTCTCATTTCCTCAATTGGTCAAGTAGGGCATTGTATGTGAAACACTTTGAAGTGCTTAGTTCTATTTGCAGAATTCACATGAAAAAAATGAAAAACTAGACTTAAAACTTTAAAAAAAATGAGTCAATATTCTAATCTTCCATTTCTGCATTGTGGCTGGGCTAAACCATGTGTGCCAGGGGATGTCCTGGTTCAGGTGGCCCCACCTGCCATTTTTAGAGATGTACAGTACATGTAGGCTAATTTACAAGATTATCACGTCCAATTCAGCTTATACCAAGAGAGCCAAAAGCACAAGAGGTACAGTAGACCTATGCTTACTATGATTGATTGGAGGTGATTGAGGACCACTCGAATCCTCAGTCCTGCCAGCTAAGGTCTGGAGAGACCCCCTCAATGACCTTTGGATACCTTGCAACTTGCACTTGTGGCAAATTGTCTTGCCTACTTCTGAAGTTGTTGCACAGGTTAATATTTTCCTATGTTTACAGGAAAATAGGCCATTGCTAAAAGGTCTCAGCCGCCCCTCTCAATCAGTCTCTATCTCAGCATTGTTTTAATCTAAAGAGGGATAGAGAGATGGTGATGCTTATTGGGTGTAGGCCTAAGCCTTCAGATATGATATAAGAATTACATTTTGTTGAGACAGTAATCATTTGAATGGGTAACCCCTACCTATTTGGGTAAGAATGAAATGTTATTCAGACAATAACTTTCAGATAAAATTCCTCCGCCCATGTGAACGGACAAATAATCTCCGCAAACATTCATGTCTACATGTCAGTGTTTTTTCTTATTTAGTCAATTTTTTCCATCAAACCTTTCATAATTTCTATCAACAAAAAGTTTTACAGATTATGAACTTGTATTAACATTTTATCTGATTTAAGGTATTAATATAGTATTTCTTTAATATCTGCAATAAACAACCTACATGTAAATCTTTAAAATCTGAGTACAAATTTGATTGCAATTTTAAAAGACAGTTAATAGAATCCTGCGAGATTTGCATTTTAATTGGTACCAGTTCACTTACCGTTCCATCTAGGTTGATCTAGAGACATGTTCTCTGAACCATTGACATCCACATGTACTGAGCACCAAAGCTTTATAATAAAATGAAAGTAGAAATGATTTTCCTTCGGAGCACAGTGGTTGAAACTGTGGTTTAAAAACTTCTTCTTTTTGCACAAGTCACATGATAGTGTTTTTTTTTTTTTTTTGGTAATTATAATTCACAATAAATAAAAGATAAATAGAATAGAAGTCCAAAAGATTTCTGGCTGAACTGACAGTTCTATCTACAACAATTTTGAAACATGCATACCCATTTTAATTAAATAAAGGAAAACACAAATAAATATTAATTGCCTTCATACTGGACGCAGGGAAACTTCACAACTTCACTTGTGGAACCAAGTAACTGAGGATTGAATTACTAGTGTCACGGTCAGATTTTGAATTCAGGTTGTCAGGGTGACCAACAGGAGCTTTATCCACTGAGCTAATTGAGACCTAGGAATGACTCAAGTGCAACGCAAGGAATGCCAGCAAACAGGGAAGTTTAATCCAACAAGGTTCAAGGTTCCAAGTCATAAGGTTAGGTTGAAGTCAAGGCAGAGAAAAGCAAAACATCTTCATAAAAAACTTAAATCAAAAGGGTGTTTGACAATCAAAGCAAGATCCAACACAAGGCAAGAACAAGTACAAAAGTATAATCCAGAAGACACCTCCACAATACAAAACTATAATCCAGAAGACAGATACATCCACAAGGGCTCGACAAACACAGGTGTTCGCAAAGACACAGACACAGAGGCAGGGTTTAAATACACTGACAAGACGGGCCAACTGGAACAGAGATTATGAGACAATTAAACACAGATGAGAGGGACAGCGAGGCAGGTAACTATATACTAATAGCCACAGGCAACGGAAAACAGAGTCTCTACTTTGGCGACATCTAGTGGCCTGAGGAGGCAACTTTGTGACAGCTACAGCCACAAATCTCTGCTCATCAGAACTGTAATAGAGCCAACCCTGTCATGGATCCAAACTTTCACAAACACACACACACACACACACACACACACACACACACAAGCTTACATTAATGCAATCACACCAATACTTCACCCACAATTTCCTTATAAGGCACAATAGCACAGGTAGGCCATAACATTGAAATGGGCCACTAATAAGGGAAAAGTGTGATTGTCAGTGTTTTTCTCATGACGGACCTCTAAATTGGACAAGAGTTTCCATGTAGTGGTATTGTTTAGTATTCATGCATCTCTTCAGGTAGGCTACATGTAAAACAGAAATTAATAGGCCTATACATTTGTTTATAACACAGGTCTTTAATTATTAAAGTCTAAAAATAGCCTATATAGTCATTGGCTGTAATGCCATATTGTTTGAGATTACAGTAGGCCTACCTGTACAAGCCCACATTTTGCTAAACACACCTGCAACATACAGTATAAATGTATTACTTCCTTGTTGCTACGTTTCCACAAGCAAAAGAATGCCACAAGTCCAGTTTAGAAACTTGTAGCTACTGTATCTGTACATCGTTATCCAGACTGATTATGCTAAATCTGCTGCAGTGCGCTGACAACAACACAGCACCAGCAGGATCTCAAGTCAGCCAACAATCAGAGAAATCAGAGAAAACAATGCATGCACACATGTAGGCAGACAGAGATACACAGAAATATGGCTTATAAAATTGCGCAAAAGTAAAATGAAGCTGAGAGCAATATACCTCATGTTCACACACATAAATTCTCTTTTGCCATTAAACTGAAATGAGGCTATCAATGGTCATATTTTTCCTGCAGCACCCCACGGAAAGGTTGTCTGACAGTCCTAGGACATTTTCTTCCAGAATAAATGCCCTAATGCTGAAGTGTCTGAAACAGGAACCTTTACTTTCGAAATGAGGGGGCTCTGTCAGAGATAGTTATACAGGGCAGGCTAGTGTGTTCAGACCGAGCATATTCATTTCACTGCATTTTTCACAGCAGTAATCATACCCATGTAACAAATAAAATCCTTGTATCCTTGTAATATCAGAGCCCGTTTGAAAATTCTCTGGTAATATCCATAAAAACGACCTTCCGAACTTTGACAGTTAGCAACAAATGACGAAACTACACACAACCAATTAAAATGCAGTGGAGAACATTCCATCGTTACTAAGGTACAGTGGTTCAACAGTCTAAACCAAACATTCCATCTAGAGTTGCTTGCAACTTTGAGCTACACGCTGTGTCTTTTCTCCTGCGATTTACTGCGAAAAACGCCATCTTCCTCTACATTGGATCACTATTCCTGAGCTTTTACATCGACTTTCTTGTTGTACTACAGTCTTGTTTCAATTACTTGTCAAATTTTAGGTTAAACCAACTTGGGATAATTTTTTGTCCATTGGACTGTCGTGTGACAGCCTGTGTGCTAGCTTATCGGCTAACAGTTAGCTAACTCCAGTTGTTAGCCACCTCTAACTTATTTAAGCTGCATTTAGCTAGGCTTGCTAGTTATCAACCGTTTTAAGGACTTGGTGGTGAGTACTGTACCCTGTGCACTTGATACTTTGCCTGTTTGATTACCATTTTGTAGTATTTCCCCAGTTACCTTCAGCTAGTTCGTGTGAGCCGCTGCATCAAGGAGGTAATGGATCGGACCTAACTTCTTTACCAATTTAGTCTTACCTTATAAAACGTATAGGCTTGGTTACTGCTCTTTTTCACTGTGCCTGTGTATTCATTTGGGTAATAATAATCCGTGTGCACTGTAGTGAGGCGCCATGCTGCGACGGCAGAGGGAGATCGACCAGAGCGTAGCGAACCAGGCCTACGACTTGCTGTGCCACAACATGTACATCCAGATGGGCGCGCTGGTAAGACCAATCAAGTAGAGTAGAGATGGTACATGAATGGTCTCAAACACGAGATGCTCTATGTCAGGGGTGGGCAATTTTTTTTTTTTCATGAGGCCACATGAGAAACAGAAAATATTATGAAGGGCCGGGCCAAAAGGCTGCACTCAATTCTGTGTAATATTAGTTGCATTTCTTTATAATATAAAAAGCAATAAATACTGTAGCATTGTTTGACAAGCTGGTGAAGACTGGTAAAAAGAGATCCTAAAAGTACACTGTTTGATGATGCTATTGACAAACATGGCACTTCAGTTCTGAAAGCATGCTGTGGTTATTCAATGTTATTTTTTTTACTTTATGGCGCTTCCCCAGGGCCTTAGTTTGTGCACCCCTACTCTATGTCCTACCGAGTACCCCTCTGCCCCATGGACAGCTTAGTAGAACTGTGAAATTGATTCTGAATAAGCTAAATCTGAAACGCACATTAGGTATTACTGGTATGTTAAATAGTAATGTAATGTGGGGATGTATTGGACATAGTTTGACACTGTGTGTGGAAAGATTCCGTTTTACTGCTCTGGTTTGTGTGCTCGCAAGAGCTAAAAACTTACTGCTAAAGACAGAAGGAGTACAAATACTTGTGTCCCATTATATGATTTGAACATGAGTCCATTTGAACTTGTCCTAATTGTGTTTGTGTGTCTAAAGGAGGAGGAGATCGCCAGTCTGAAGCAAAAGAGTACGTCGCTGGACAAGGAGGTAGAAATGACCATTAAGTGATGAAGATAATGTGAACAAAGTTACCTGCCAATGCTCTGTGTCTGTTTCTGAGCTAATGTGTTTGCCATGTGTGAGTGTCCGTATGTGTGTGTGTGTGTGTGCGTCTTTCTCTCTCCATCTGTGTGTGTGTGTGTGTGTGTGTGTGTGTGTGTATGTTTGTTTGTGTGTTTACCTG
>JASCQX010000118.1:2438856-2449244 GCA_030264415.1 Sardinella fimbriata
GGGGGAAAAAAAGGATTAGGAATAATTTCCTCAGTAGTGTGTGCATTAAGATCACACTGGAATGAGTAATAAGACTAGCCGTGCAGTTTTTGGCTCTCCAGCTAACTGGATCCAGGCAGGGGATACTGGGTGCCTTCTACGCAGACACTGTGGTACTGTGAGTTCTCTGTCAAGAGGGAACCTCAGATGGATTTCAATGTAGCAACCTCTAGACACTTTCTGTCTGGAAAGGGAAAACACCTAAAGTGGCCCCTCCCCAAGTGGGGGAAGGTAGTTTCTCTAAGGCTGTATTTTTATAAGGCTGCAGTGTGTGTGTGTGTGTTGGCCTATATGTAGTTTGTAGACAAACAGTGCTAACATCTGACCCCATGCTAGAATACCATGCAGTATTACGCTAGCCATTGACTAATAGAAACTGTTTTTCACACCCCGTATGCATAGCCTAATACTCACATAAAAAATGTGGGTTTTATTTGAATGAAATACATGCAAGGTATGATAAACAAATTAATAAAATATCTTCCGAGTAGCAGTGGTCATTTTTGCCAAAAGTAACATCTCATCATGGCGTAATTACATAGCTTGAAATATCAAAATTAACATTCTCTCACAGTTTTTGAGTAGTCATGTTCTATAATGATCAGGAAACTTCCGGAATGCTATGTGAAAAATAGAGAACCACATGCAGATAGCACACAGCTCACCCTCTGTCCCTATAGCTACAGAGTCAACAAGAGGAACCAAGCAAGCAGTTCCCCCTCCCCCTTCCTCTCTCTTACTGAAACAGGTTTGAACCAGCTCAGACTGGTTACAGCAATGCAGCTTCCTGATTGGCTAGCAGCAGATTTAGAGAGGTGGAATGTTTTCATTGGACAAAAATACAGTTTTGATTAGACATGATGACAATACTATATTTAAACATCGGACTCTCACTGATTCAAATTGCTATCCTAGCGCAAGAATGTCACCTAATTAAACAAAGCTACTGCAGTGCTTGCTGCTGTACTCCTCTGTTGCTGGCTCTGGTTACGGGATAGTCAGTTGTGTAAGGCTAGTGGTGGTTTTTCTGGATCTTATCTAGCTGACTCTGACACATAATCTACAGTTTAGGCTATCCAGCGGATTGACCTTAAAGATTTGCTGTTGGTAATTAATTAATATTGCATCATAATAATTTTTGTAGTGAGCCTCCTGCCAGAAGCAACTGCATGTTGAGGGGCAATCTGACAAGACATCCTTACAGTACAGGCCTAAACATCTCTAAGCCTGCTTGTGACATCGAGTGGAACATGTGCTGTTGCTTAGGCCCGTCTTTGCACTCTGCTGCGGCTAGGCTACTAGACAGCAGGACGGAGATAATGGTTAAATATTGGCAGATATTTAAAAATAGGATCTCAACAGGAACATTCATTTAGGATGTTTGGGTTATTACTCCTAGTTGTTAAGTTGGGATTACAATTAAGTTATTTTGTTTATTTGTAAGTTTCTACTTCTATTTGTGTAGACAACAACTAGCCCAACTAAATTCAGTAGTACACCATAATACAGTGGGAAGCCTAACATCTTTTTATATGCTGGAGAAAACACGCCATGTCCTGGGGGAGAACATGATGTGACTAAAAGCTTGCTGCCTTCCTTCTAACTATACCATCGGGTCCATCTTGCATTCTTTGTAAGGACTGGCCTTGAAACTTGAAAGAGGATACTTTGCATTCTTCTTTTCTCACTTTTCTGTGGTACTAAAAGGCTAAGATCAGTCTGTGTGTTCCTTGCTGACCTTGTAAATGAGGATACTTAGTACAAGCTCTTAAGAGGACACTCAGATGAGGACACTATGTGGTTAGGACACAATTAGATCATGCGATGCATAGGGACAACCACAAATTATTGGTAGTTCTACACTGCGATAGAATTCAAAGCCTGTGCCCACATGAGAGTGTAAATCATACTTTGAACCAGGTCACTGGAGCACTTTACATGTGTGGTCAAAGCTCACCATAGCCTGTTGCTGTAAAGCCCCTCAAGGCTGAACTCTCTAAAACACTGTAATAAAAAAAAAAAAAACTGTTTAAAGTTTAATTCATATTGGCTTATGAGTTATACATTCAAAATTAACATTAATTCATGTTTAAATTTTTAACATGCAATTTGCAATGAAACTTTCTATACTGAGAATTTCAACACAGCTCTTCTGACAAAAGTTCAGTCAAGACAGTATTCAAAATAATCTGCAACTCTTCTTACCACAACAAAAATTATATAAATATATTAGAAAAAAAATTAACTGTCAGTCAGTTTATTTAGAAATTATGTCGAAAAAAAAACCCAAAAAACTGGCAGCCATTTTGTGCCTCAGCAGCTTTGTCATTGAGAACTGGGGGATGGGCATGACTGCAGCTCTCCTTCTCTGTAGCAGCGAGCTGGGCCCCCTACAGGAGGAACACAGATATTGCAGTTGTGATATAAAAAAAGAGCAGAATGATTACATCATAAGACCAACAATAATATCCAAGGTTGTGAATTAAATTCACCAAAGCACTCCCGAACCCAAGCCTATTAACATCCAAATCGCTTTGTCTTTCACTATTTAAAATAAGTACCCCACAAATGCTCTGTCATAAGATCTGATTCTGCATTATGTTTGATAGAATGGTACAACTACTGTATAGAGAGTACCGAGATGCTTAGAGAAAATACCTCAGACACAGCAAGTGCACCCTGCAAGGCTCTTAAAACTAAAATTAATACGGTAGCACATCCTGATGCACATACTGATGATAATTTTACTGTAAAGATAATGTAGTTACAGTTGTTGTTTTTTGTTTGTTTGTTTGTTTGTTTGTTTTGTATTTTTTTTGTGTGTGTGTTAGGCCTGACCTTTAGAGTAGCTGGTTTGGTGGCAGTGTTGTATTGCTCCCCCTGCTGTTGAATCCAATCCTCAGTCAGTCAGAATATTGTTCCTGGTTAGTCTGTAATTTTCCATTCGTTCCTCTTTGTGCTCGGTAGTGGGAGGAGCTTTTAGGACTGTTTGTCCTGTTTGTGTCGTTAAGTGCGCTACAGTGCCTTTCAGCTCTCGCAGATTCATTAATTAATGTTTAGGGTTTTTGTGTGTTTAATTGTTTTTGAGAGAGATGTTTTGCAAAGAACATTTTGAGAATGATCAACTGTGTCCATTGGGCCTAAAGCACGTGTTAAATTACATGGCAGTCAAAGAACACTTGGATATAAAATGTATTGTAATTGCCAGTGCATACAAAAAAGAATCAACACCATCAACAGAAGCAACAGCAGAAAAAATACAATCTCACTTGCCATGGACTGGGACATGGTACATTCCATGTCCTCTGACTCATTCCAACTGCCCCCCCCCCATCCTTCCACTCACACATGGTACGCCCTCTTGATCTCTGAAAAGCTATTCACGATTTCCCGCCTTTGGACACATGACAGTAGTGCAGTTGCAGAGTTCTTTTTTTCATATGTAGACATTTAGGTTAATTATCTAACTTGGTGCACATGAACTATGGGTAGCTTACTCTTTAAAGCATTAGATTCATTGTCACTGTATGAGTGAATTATCAATGAAAAGTGTCCTTCTAAGACAGAAGAATAGTGGAATATTTTTAGATTGACTCATCATACTGTTTATTTATATTATACGTATGCTAAAAATATTCTAGTGATATTCCAAAGAGGTCTATGCACTGCAGTAATGGTATCCGATAGGTGTAGTGTAGGCCTACACTGTGTGCTATTGTTCCAGAAGGTATAGTGAGTTCTCTATGCTATTGTTCTAGTAGGTATAGTGAATTCTGTGTGCTATTGTTCCAATAGGTATAGTGAGTTCTATACTGAATACCCTTACCTCTCCATGCAGGTTCTGATACGTTATTTCTGAAGTAAATTTAGCCTCCACAATACTAACATTAAAGAATAGACAGACCAAAACAGACACAGAAGAAAATCCCAAACCTAAGGGCACAATTCTCACTGTTTCTATTCTGATAACAAAATGGCAAAAACAACAAATTAAACAAACAAGTAAAATATGCAACTTATAAATGAAGCTAGCTGTAGCCAAATTAACTTGCATTGAAATCTAATGCTTGAATGTAGATGGACCTTACCTGAATAATTGAATCGGTATGTTGTCAATTAGTTTTAAAGTGTTTTGGGATCGCTGAACAAATGAGGGTCTAGTAGATCAATGCACACAAAACCTCTGTTGACTTCTCAGTTAAGAAAACTGGTAGACCTGAAGCCTCACATGAGGAGAGAACCTTGCAGAAAGAAAAGGATGGGTGACCTGATTTGTACTTCACCTTCACTCATACTTAGTAATGTATGAACCTAAAAAATGCATGTAAAATGCATGTAGGTTGATGGAAAAAAATAAAATAAATAAAAACAAAAAGTTTTACCAAATTTTACCAAATCAAACTTAGGTACAAGGCTAACCTACAAGATTTGTTTAATAAAGGCCATATAAGCAGTTAAATGCAGTCCTTAACTGGTCACAGCACAAAAATTGATCAATTTGGTATTCTTGTTTGATGCACAGTTAAAAAAAACTCAAGGTCATATTTCAGGCAGTGTAGGTGTTTTTTTTTTCTCCCAGTCATACTAGACTAACACATTCCTCAGCAGTATTTGTCTATTGAAATGCAACAGAGCATTGCTATACCCACAACCTGAGAACTGGCATTTTCCCCTCTGGTTTGCAGTCTCACAACTGCAGTTGTTAGTGAAACTGTCACAAAATAAAGAAAACACAGCAGGTGTTTGCACTGGATTCTAGTCTTTTCATTCATCACTTGACACTTCTGATGTGTTAGGATGGTACAGCCAGCTACATAGTCTGCTTAATTCCCAAAAGACATCTGGCTACATTATGCAGTTCATGTTTGATAGGAATGGTGCAGAATGTTTTATCTCTTAGCAATGTGTATTGCCTTCTCCTGAATCCATTGGTGTAACATTTTTCAATGTCTAATGCATAATTCGCTGCTATCAGCCCTGGAAGCTGCTGTAAGAAGCTGTTCTGTGTGTGTTCCAACATAGGTTAGTGATCTGCTGAAACAAAAAACAACCAAAAACAATTGGGCACAATTTTACTTCAATCCAAGTACATTGTGTCTGCGATTGTTCAGAGCTGTTTTATTTACTGATGGTACATAGTCCCCTTACAACATTTCCATAACAGATTTTCTCTGCTGTAAAATGAAGCTATTCCTCCATCGAGAGGATTTAGCTAAGGTAGTTTAGCATGAGGATGGTAAATAACTTAGTTTAAATTAAAAGACATTTTTAAGTGGACAGCTGTTTACTTGGTAATAAATTAGCCAAGTGATGTGACAGAGTTATCTTGGAGTTGTGATTCCCATGATGGTATCAGAAATGAGTGAATTGTATAAAGGGTTGTCTGCATTCACCTGAGTGAAGTAGGTTACTTGGTGCAGCTACTCTCTAGTGTGGTGATGGGCTTAATTCTATGCAGCTCTCCTCTGGCTCCCATCTTGCCTCTGGCCCCTGCAATACCTGTGTCTGCCAGAGGACAGCTGGCGTCCATTTTGTGTTGCTTCAGGAAAGACTCAGTGGAAAGCACCTGCATCGGTGAAAGCGATTTTGCCAGTGCAGAACAAATAGAGCAAAATAAATGAATAATTGGCTTCATCACGTGCGAATGTGCATGGATCGTTGGATCATTAAAGGTTCAATGTAGACCCAAAAATTTAATGACATTTTAGCAACTCAATTTGATCGCAAACTACCAGAAACTGCTACTGTAGGTTAAAGACAGGAAATAAATCCCACTCCGTGTTCATGTATCTAGGCCTCTTGTTCCTGATGCAAATGGATGCTACCCCTCTTATTACCCTCACACTATTACTAGCTCAAGGAACCGCACATGCCCATGCATTTCTCCCATCTCCCTAAGCAACATGCCATGGTGTTGGAGCATGTTACTGCCCTGGGCATTGATTTCTCTGCTCATAAAATGAGGGCAGCAGGAAAATTTCCTGAGGAGGATTCTATGCAACTGAGGATACATCCATCACAAATCACTCAAATTTTGTTTCCTTGTCACAATTAAATCATGACTGAAATAAGCTCTCAGCTATTTTGAAATACTGTATTTAGTCTTAGCAGATTGTATGAAGAAAAACTGACTGATCCATAAAATACTGAGACACAATCTAATTTTTGTTACCAAAATCTTTAAAATATCATAACATTCAAAATATACATCTCAACTTTGCATTCTTTTTCCTCATGCGTATTCAACAGCAGGACACAAAGAATGACATAATTCATCATCCATAGGAAGTTTGACCTTTGCCTAAAAACCTAAAGTAAAAATGCTGAGTAATAGTTGTGGCCAGTAGTCTGATACTAATGCTTTAACATTTCAATTGCCCCTTCTTGAGGGCACACAGCCCTGCATATTTCAGCCACAGCCTCCTCATTTCTATTCTAATTAGCTGAATGTATCTCTGTTGGACTCGAGTCCTTATGGATTCAGGGAGCTGGGTATTGGGAACAGAAGCCAGGGAGGCACAGTGGTAGTAGAGTTACCAGGCACAAGGGATTGCTGTGTGAACAGCTAGAGCTACAGCAGCCATATTGAGTGCCGGAAGCCAACCGTGGACCGTGCAGCATCGCTTAGCCGAGACATTTTATATTGCTTTTCTGCTCTCTCACTCTCATCTGTCAGCCTAGAGCCTACAGTAGCTGATTGAGCCTAGTGGGTTACTTTGGCTCGCCTCACATGTTAAGGCAGAGGGAAAGGTCGTCGAGGCGTTTACACCTGGTCAGCGCTGAAGAAAGGCACACCACAGAGGAAAGCAATAGAATAGAACTGATGGTGGAAAAAAAAGATGACTTGTTACAGGGATATTTGTTTCAACTTAAAACACCCCTGTGGCTAAATTCTCTAGCTAGCCCTAAGACGCAGGCACTCTGTTATTCCACTGTGTTTCCCTTAACTGGTTTTCAAGGTTTATAAGTAACAGTGCTTGTACTGTGCCAGTTGTCAATTATTAGGAGTGATCTAGTGTTGTAGAGTGCAGGTTACCTGTCGTACAGTGGAGTGGTCAGGTGTTGATGTTGCCACACAAGGACAACCTACAGAACAGTGACCTTGAATGCTAGTTATGCTACCCTGTCATGCTCCCCCTGGTGTTCAGAGAGTAACATGCACACCCCCCCCCCGGAGTATAGCAACAATGGTATGTTCTAGAGCGGGTAATTTTCCATTCTGCTTGCCTTGCAATGCTGAGACAGACTGTGCTAGATTGTGGGGGAGGGGAACGCCTATTTGAACAATTATGTGTGGTGACATTTCTTTTGTTTTGATTGTACAAACAGGATTTTGGTTTTGTTTGGGGGTTTGCGGTTACATTGGAGATTGTATTTTTGAGTTCACTTGCAGAAATATTTGTTTTGCCTGTGGAGTACTCTCTCTCACTCTCTCTCTCACACACACCCAGAACAAAGACAATATGACAAGATAAGCTGTTGTTCAGGCGTTTGGGGCTTTTTTTTTTTTAGTTCATCTTATCTGTTAGCATGTAACACGTCCTTGGTAACAAACCAGAAGCCCTCCCCCTACAATATTGGTACAGCCTGGTTACAGCCTTTCTCACCCTCCCCCACCCGGTCTCCTGCTCCTAGCAGCAGAACAGTGCCTTTTCCTGTTGGCTAAGCAGCACATTTTCACATGCTTTCTCAACACAAGGCCTGCCCCACTACACTTGAAGACTGCAGTCTCAGGGTAGGCCAGAAAAAAAACAACACTTCACAGGCTAAGGTTTAGTAGGCCTAAACATTAAAATTTCTAGCCTATATGGTAATTATTCAGGCTAGCATCCATCAAACATTTTGATGATTTACTGCTGTCTTTTTTTCCATTTGTGTGTGTGTGTGTGTTGGTGTTGGTGAGCAGAAGGATGGAATAATTTGACTTTAATATTTTAATTGAAAGACATTTGGTATATTTTGCAATGCCGATAACAATGTTTGCCTGTCAAGCTAAACGACAGGCGCTTCAGCGTGGTTAGCGCTACGTTGTCAGCTAGCCTATGTGTAGTGTGAACATCATTTGCATGTTTTCTCTCTTGCTCTTTGCACAAATCGTAGTAACTTATCGATGAGTCAGTTTGCAACTAGCAGTTTATTTTTAGATATTATTAAGTGTATAGGGACATGGTGTCTTCAGTCTCTTGTTTTAAAAATCCAGGTCCTGGACTTGTTCTTTTGCAGTTTTCGGATCACAGAAAATATTTTTCCTGTTCATGTGCTATGCTAGTTATTGCCGTTAGTACGAGGCCTGTTTAGATTTGCATTTCTTCTATCCAGGAAATTGGATCCTTTATCTAGGCCTCATCGGAATGTGTCAGGTGTTGTTCAATAGGGGTATAGATTAGTCTTAAATTCACAAGGCTTTGGTAACTGTAGAGTTGTACTCAGTTTAGGCCAGATCAATAAGCGTGTGAAAACAGAAGGCGTTACAAGTTTTGTCAACAAGGTCTTGTTTGTGTTTGTGTCATCATGGATGGACTTGTGTTCATTTTATTTTAATTTGTACAGAGAATTTGAAAATCGTTCTACTGTGTGCCCTCTCTACACCTCTATCATAATCTCGTTAGAGAGAGAGATGGGAACAGAAATTAGGTGACAAAGGTTGGATATCTCGCCTTGGGATATTTCCTTAAAGCCTAATCTAATCCCGCTCTGTGTTGGTAGTTGGTAATTATCCTTTTGATTGAATTGATGCGTTCCATCGACCCAATTCCTTACTGCTGACCCTTATCCAGGGATCAGCAAGTCGATCCTGCCGTGGAAGAGCCATCTTGGTGGTACCTTGAATGCAAAACTTTTGCCACCAAGGATGAATACCAGAAGACAAGTGCTTTTGTCTATTTTTCTCGATTGGAAACCATTCTTCAAGGCATCGAGGACAGTACCTGGACCTCAGCATCTAGTGGAGGACGGTTGCAAACCTATTTATTGATTGACTCAATATTGAAGATCCATTGAAATTCAAGCTTCACTGGAACAATATTGTCCCAACACTGCCTGTTCTGGCTTGTGTGCCTCCTTTCTTTTTCTTTTTTTTCTTTTTCTTCTTTTTTTTTAACAGCTTGTTTATATGACCCCTTTATTACCTGTCGAGGAGTGAATCGCACAGCTGTAGAGATCTCTAGACTGCTGTGCACACAAGTTAGCCTAAGAGGTGCATGGCTAGTGCTCCACTCAGCAGACCCATAGACCCCACGACTGAGTCTGACACTGAGAACAGATTTGGTCCAAGTCTGCCTCTGATTCTGCATGCGAGTCAGTGCCACTTGCCCCTGTCTCCAGACAGTGTTTCTCTCCTCAAGATGTCTGCTGTGTGTGACAAATACTGTAGCATGTTGCTGCTTCTGCTGCACTGCTTCAGCTACTGCTTCTGCTGCTGCTGCTAGCGTAGCATTAGCATAGCAGTGTAGCTGGTGGCCATTTTGAGCAACTGCACTGCTGAGCATAGGAATCGGATGTTGGTAAAGGGGTGGGGGAGGGGGAAAGCATGCTCCTGAAAGAGTCCATACCACAAGCATTCAGCAAGCGTCATCTAGTGAAGTTAGCCTATTTACAGTGCCGAGTCAAGGGGTGGTGTGCCTCTGCCTGCCTCATCTCAACTCATAAAGCAGACACATTGCTGTTTTAAGCTGCAAATGGGATCAACATGCGAGATTTTTTTACATCATTGCATGCCTTTCAGATGAACATAGGGCAGTGATGACTTGCAATTGCCTCTCCTTGTAGTTGACCGAGGCCAAGTCTCTATGCATTTGTAGTGTAATGTCTGCCTATATGAAATATGCAGCACAAAGCACATTACTTTAAACTAGGGTTTGATTCCACAGCAAAAGTACACAGCAAAGCATTGCCTGACACAGCAAGCTATGCCTGATAAGAGATAGCCTATTGCTGCTATGCGATCAAATGGCTAGCTGTAGGTATAATCAAACGAATTAATGTGACTGATGGCAAGTTACTTAGAAAAAGAAAATTTTAGTTCCCCTGCTGTCCGTGGGGTGATATTTTACCAGATTAATATTTGACGAGACTAATTTATAACCTCTCCTATCTGGGGAAACTAGTCTACTGGCTGTGAATGACACTGGAAGTGTAACAGAGACAGTATAGCCCAAGCCTCTTGTGTTACTGCAGTAAAAAAATTGGTAGAATGTTTTAGAATAGTGTTATTGTGAGTGTACTCTATGATGGGCTAATTTAAATGAATTATATATGGAAATGTACCTTAGTTAAAATCAGTTTATTATCTGAGTTGTCAGTGGATTTAGCAAATGATGGCAATAAAAACAGCAAATTAACACCAACAG
>JASCQX010000118.1:2513979-2541050 GCA_030264415.1 Sardinella fimbriata
CCTCCATCTCCATGGGTTGGGCTACGGAGCATGTGGCACCATACGGGAGAACAGGATTGGCTTCCCCCGTACAGAGGCGAACGCCATGCCTAAAGACGCCGCTCGCGGAGAGATGCGGTGGATCAGGGACGGGCCGTTGCTGTTTGTGAAGTGGCGAGACAGTCGCGATGTCACAATGTGCTCGACCGTTCACAAAGTCTACGGAGGGCAGACCATGCAGCGGCGTGTCAAGGACAAGCAGGAAGGCACCTGGTCCACCCAGCA
The DNA here is from genome assembly GCA_030264415.1 of Sardinella fimbriata. Classification (NCBI taxonomy): domain Eukaryota; kingdom Metazoa; phylum Chordata; class Actinopteri; order Clupeiformes; family Clupeidae; genus Sardinella; species Sardinella fimbriata. Next base: position 2,514,244 of record JASCQX010000118.1, read on the forward strand.
CATCCCCGTGCCGGAGCCGGTGAAGGCGTACAACAAGTACATGGGGGGCGTGGACTTGTCGGACGCCCTCATCAAGTACTTTTCTGTCACCCAGAAGACGCAGCGATGGTACATGAAGTTGTTCCTCCACTTTGTGGACATTGCAGTGGTGAACAGCTTCATCCTCCACAAAGAGCTCGCCATGGCGAGGGATGAGAACCCTCTCACCCAGAAGGCCTATAGAGAGCTGCTGTGCCTTGAGCTCTCTGAGTTTTCCGAGCCACAGCAACGCCCACCGGCAGAGACTTCCGGCGAAGCAGCCACGCCTGCCGAAGCCACTGGTGGCGAGGCGTCCTCCTCATCCACACCACAAGGCCAGGGGGAGGAAGGGCCAACAAAGTGCTTCCCTGTTCCTGTGGGGGAGATCTCCTCAGAACCATGTCTGAAGACGTCGCAGGGGAGGCGAAAATGTGTGCACTGCAAAATGAAGACCATCTACATGTGCAGGTCTTGCAAAGTGCCACTCTGCATTATTGTGGACAGACTGTGTTTCACAGAGTGGCATGACCTGCAGAGCACACATTGACTGTATATATTGTATATACTGTATATATGTATATATTGTATGTATATATTGTAAATAGGTTCCTGTGTTGGAGTTTGTGTTCCTTTTTTGCCTCCCAAAATCCAACCCCCTGTCTAAGGACATATGTAGATGCAGGAAATGTTGTGTATAACCTGCAATTCTAACACATCATCCACGGGCACACTGACAACTCTCTATATGATGATGTCACTACATATAGCACACGCGCTGCACGCATTAAACGAATCATCCAAAACAATTGGCCTATTATTGAAAGTGACGTGCAACTGAGAGAGGTATTCCCTGAACCACCACCACTTAGTTTCATTCAAACGTGCGCCCAGTCTTAGAGACAAACTTATGCGCTCTCATTTACAGGCGGAAAAGAAAGATACCTGGCTGCGTAAACCGGTGGGCACTTACAGTACAAGTGTATGCATCCTCCCCAAAGCACTAATGTCACACAGGCAGGCCAAATCTTTTGTTGACACCAAAACTAAGAAACAATACAAACAAAAGGATTTTCATTAATTGTAACACCACCCATGTGATATACCGCCTAACTTGTCCATGCGCCGAAGGATTTTTCTACATCGGACGCACCAAGAGACGCATGAGGGACAGGTTGGCTGAACACAAATATCTCATTAGAGTGGGCAACACTGACTGTCCTATGGCGAAGCACTTTGGCGAACACCACAATAAAAATGACTCTTTACTACTGTACGTATACAGGGCGTAGAACATGTCAAACCTCTACCGAGGGGTGGTGATGGACTAAAAAGACTAAACCAACGGGAGACGTTTTGGATACACCAACTGGATGCGCTTAGCTATCCTGGTCTTTCTGTAAAGTTGATCAAGATGCATGGACTTTGAATATTGTATTTTATATTTGTCTTTATTACTTTTTTCACGTTGGTAAAACACATGACGTGTACATATGGTAGGCATTGGTAGGGTCACATGAGGTGATGTCACTATATAGGTGAGGCCTTCCCATTCATTGCTGACTAAGCCCTGATGAAGACCTATGTGTGAGGTCGAAACATGTTGGCTTTTTTAATGTTACTATAGCCCAGTTAAAATAAAGGCTTTTTAATCTAACTTCCCGTTTGGACACTTTGCTTGGAGTGCCTGGATTAATCCCCGATACTGATCCCCGATATCCAAGAGCACCCATCAAACATTAAGAACACGCTGATGACTGCTTGAGCTACCAGCCACCCGTGTGTTTTTTCGAATTTTTAAAGTGCTTTGTAAATAAATCTGATGATGTTTTGTTTGGTACCATAGACTTGCATTGGTATGCTACAGTAAATAAGCTTATAGCCCATTTTAAAATACCATTGGCATATCTGCATTGTAATGTGTTGCATCTGGGCCAATGCTGATGACTGTAAAAGTCTGAATGGTAGAATATGCTGCCACAGAGTTGAATAGTAGCATAGACCTACTTTATGATATAGCCTACATATTTTTTGCAGCCAATTTTTTGCTCCCTGAAATGATTTTATACAAGTTGGGATGTCTGAGAATGAGTGACACTATGTGTGTTTCAACATAATGTCAAATGTCAACACAACAACCAATGTTGAGTACTATGTTACGTTTAAATTTGATAAAATAATTAGTTACCGTGCTGTCTTGTGTTGCAGGCGATTCCTCCGGAAACCCAATGTCGCTGAAGCCAGTGAGCAATTCGGTAAGTGACAACAATGGAATTGCAGCAGTACTATGAATCGATTTTTTTTTTCTTTGTTGTTCTTATTTCTTACTTGCCGCTGGAAATGTTTAAACAACGCTTACGTTATTCACAATTTCTCCCCATGTGCGCCTAACAATCTAACGTTACTACAAACTACTATAGCATTATATTTCTCTGAGATTAATGTCCAGGGACATTTCATTGACCCCCCCCCCCATTTGTTTTATTCACAGGTCAGTTAGCCAAAGAGTTGAAACAGCAGGACTGTCTTCAGTATGCAGCGTTCTGTAACTTGGCCATGGCTCGGTAAGTAACGTTGAACCTTCGACCGCTTGAAATGATTTCCACCATTTCAAGTAGGCCTATGCAGCAACTGGGCAAGCTTTTCACACACTATGGTCACTATGGTGACCTGACAGTCAGGATCCTTTGGGGTTTCAACTCTTGGGATTCTCTTTTTTTTTTTTGTCCTCTTTGGGGTTCATCTCTGCTTTTGAGGATTGCAGTTTTCTCTTTGTGTTATAACACTTAATGGGTAGGGCATCTGTGGATATATTTCCTCCCCCACACAAAAGATGCAAATGCTTTCCTGTGGATGGTGACGTTCACACGGAAACCATTTTACACACACATCTGTCATGTCCCAGTCTCTGCAATGCATGCTTTTGATTTCCTTTCAAAATACACACAAGCCTGTAATAAACCATACACACATTCATACAGATACATGTGAGCTTGCAAACATGACGCATGTATACATCTGTGTAATTGTGCTCACACACACACACACACAATCATTAGGGGATCTTGTCTTGCATGCACATCCCCCCCTCTCTCTGTCTGCTGCTGCTGCTGCTGCCCTATCCAATCACTGCCATTAACCGCAACTCCTGATTTCTGAAGACATCCCACACTTGCTGCCAGAGGCGAGGTGCCTTGCATTCACCCACCACCGCCTTTGTGTAGGTGTGAGCAGACCCTGTTCAACGCCCCGGGCGAGGCCCTGGCGCTGACCGACGCCGCCCGCCTCTTCCTGCTCTCCGAGCGGGAGAGCCGCGCGCTCCAGGCCCCTGGCTTCGACGAGCACCTGCAGGCCGCACTCAACTGCTACAGCTTCGCCGTCAAGGTAACCGCACAGAGCCTGCACCGTTGGGATGCCAGTGACCATCTCATTTACTTAAATAGGAAATATTTAAGGTAGGGTATGGAATTCTCAAAACACTGGCAGATTTTGAAAAAAAAAAAAAATACAACTGAAAAGGTCCTGCCCCTCTCCTCTACCATCTTCCATTCAAAGAGCATATATACGCAATCTTAGATGCACAAGAGAATGGAAATTCTTCCAGATGCTTCCAGGAGGCAGGAATTGAATGCAAACATTTGATTGACGTACAGTAAAACTGTCCAATAGGGAATGCTGGGCTGTCACATGATAGGATATGGTTTTTCTAGCCGTCTGTTTCACAGATGATTGACGTGTTTAATTTACTAGTGCTTCCAACTCAGTGGTTGTGAGTAGATTATGAGGAAAATTTCAAGTAATTTTGCAAAAATGGCCAAAGATTAAAACTCTATGCCCTACCTTTAAGCTTGTATGAGTGAGAAGGAGTTAAGCAATACAACATGCTCTCCGACATCGGGCTCATTTGAGATGGCTGGTTTGGCTAGCTGGCTGGCTCAAACCATTGCATCCTGGGTAGCAATGAGGCTTTTTTTATTGGGCAGAAAGTCTGCGATGCTGCTTATAGCATGAGCTTTGTCTCAAAGTGGGAAAAAAAGTCTTTTTGAGTCAGCCAGCTAGCCAGCCATGTCAAACAAGCCCCCTGGTCTTCTGTTATTAGGGGCTGAAAAGAAAAGAAATATTATTGAATTTCAGGCACGTAAACCTGACATTGTTTCCTTACAAATGAATGCATTCCTCCTGATGCTATATCATTTGGATATCAGAGTGGTATATCCGAGTATAGCAGAGCCAATTTTTAATCCATGCTAGCAATTAACATTGAATCCTATGCGACCAGCTGGCGGCTTGCTGGTCACATAGGATTCAATGTTAATTGCTAGCTTGGAGGAAAAAAATGCACTGCCCTACTCAGAGAATGGCTGGAAGTACAGGAGAAAGGTAAAACCCAATCAATTCAACTCAAAGAGAGGTGCATAACAAGCTTATTTCCAAAAATGGGACAGTATCACTTTAAGGAAGGATCTTTTAGGGATGACATCTTGTTTGATTGCTTCTTCATTCCTCGTCCTGCAGGTGTACATTGAGATGAACCAGCCCGTCATGGCTGCCAGTTTGTGTCTTGAGTTGGGTAATGCTCTCAAGGTAACCATTTTGTCAACTTACCATGTGTCAAATCGTTCTAGGATCACGCAAGGGTTTGTTGTGTTCAGTTCTAGTAAAATGGCATGTAAAAATTGAGGGGTGTGGTAGACAGTCTTTTGTGAGGGAGCATGAAACCTTTCATAGTTGCTTGAAGATTTTAAATGGAAATGATTGATACAGTAAATAATATCAGTTCCTCAGTCTCTTAAAAAAATACAATAAAGAAATAAATCCTTCTTCTTCATCCACCTTTTATGAACTCACACATTCACATTGCCATCCAATCATAACTCTCTACCCTTGACATTCATTGTTCTCTACGACTTTCTCTTCCTGTTTGGTCTCTGTCTCTGTTCTCTCTCTCTCTCTCTCACTCTTCTCTATCACTCTTTTCTCCAACATTCACTCCCTGTTACTGTTTGTTCCCTGTCTCTGTTCTCGACCCATGTTCCTCCACGACTGTTCTCCATCACTGTTCCTTCACGACTGTTCTCTATCACTGTTCCTCCACGACCGTTCTCCATCACTGTTCCTCCACCACTGTTCCTCCACGACTGTTCTCTATCACTGTTCCTCCACGACTGTTCCTCCACGACTGTTCCTCCACGACTGTTCTTCCACGACCGTTCTCCATCACTGTTCCTCCACCACTGTTCCTCCATGACTGTTCTCTATCACTGTTCCTCCACGACTGTTCTCTATCACTGTTCTTCCACGACTGTTCTCCATCACTGTTCCTCCACGACTGTTCCTCCACGACTGTTCTCTATCACTGTTCCTCCCTGACTGTTCTCTATCGCTGTTCCTCCCTGACTGTTCTCTATCACTGTTCCTCCCTGACTGTTCTCTATCACTGTTCCTCCACGACTGTTCCTCCACGACTGTTCCTCCACGACTGTTCCTCCACGACTGTTCTCCATCACTGTTCCTCCACGACTGTTCTCCATCACTGTTCCTCCACGACTGTTCTCCATCACTGTTCCTTCACGACTGTTCTCCATCACTGTTCCTCCACGGCTGTTCTCTACCCATGTTCCTCCACGACTGTTCTCCATGATTGCTCTTCATCCTCAACATCATTCATTGTTCTCTCTCACTCTGTCATCAACCCCCCCCCCACCCCCCGTCCCCCCCGCCCCAGGAGATGAACCGGCCGGGCGAGGCCATTGTCCACTTCCAGCGTGCGTCCGAGCTGCAGAGCCAGATGCCCATGGAGTCCCTGCTCTCGCAGTGGGAGATGGCCTCCTGCAAGATCCTCACCCGTGAGTACAGAGTACAGAGACCCCCCTCCAGCCACAGACACACACACCGTGGACTGGTGATGCGTTTGCCTGCCCGGACAGATAAAACAAAAACAAATACAGTAAACAAATGAAATATGTGTAATCCCATTAAAAGCTATTACGAAGCTGTATGTAAGATTAGCACACTAAGACTTGCTCTAGACAAATTTATCTTTGTTGAATTCTTTGACTTTGGTGGAATTAACACAGCTTGTGTGTGTGTGTGTGTCTGTGCATGCATGTGTTGTGATTTTTGATTGACAGGTGACTATGACGGTGCGCTGGCCGTGCTGTCAGAGATGCAGCTCACGTGTCAAGAGAGGGGTCTGGTCCTGCCTGGCACTAACACCCCTGTCGGTAAGGCTCGAATTGGTCTCACCCACAACTTCGACCACCCCCAGTAAGGCTCAGATTGGTCTCACCCATAACCCCCTTCCCACGGGGAAACATTATTTGTTATTTTGAGTTGTCTGGGACCTGCTTTGACCATAAAATAGTCATAGTTGCTAAGGTGACAATATGTTAAATAAGCAAACAAAATTACGTTACCTGGGATATAAGGGGGTGATGGGACTAGAGGGTCTTGGGGTTCAGTAAACCGTAAAAAAAAGGCAAAAGGTTGTGAACCACTGCTGTAGTTTATTAGTATATTAGTTACTACTTTGCGTTTGCTTATCTGTAGACACACTTGAGTGGGCTACGGAGATGAGTACAGTTGCTCCACAAGTGGTGACATCGGTCGATGTGGAGTCGAGATTATTCACATCTAGCCGATTGCAGTACTGTCACTGACTTCCACTCAGACAGGCACAGTCATGATGATGTGGATTCTGTTGAAGGCTTCTCACGCACACTAGTTTTTTTTTTGTTTTTTTTTTTTTTTCTTCCTTTGTCACGTTGTCTTATATGTCCCATAAAAACGCAAATACAGTAGACATGTCAATTTCTATTTTGAAATAGGAAAAGTTTTTTTCTGATTGCATGGGTAATCTTTAATCATGTTTTGGATTTCGAGTGTGTTCATGTTTGTGTGTGTGTGTGTGTGTGTTCCAGGGGCGTTTATGGACCTGATGGCCAAGTGTGAGATCTCCAGGGTGCTGCTGCTCATGCTGTTGGAGGTGTGTCTCACTCGCCACAGTAAATGACAAATAAACAAATAAACAAAATAAAAAGCCCAAACAAAAAAGGTCCTTTTCAGATTATAAGCGGCTAGGCCTTTTCACAATATAAATGAACATTGTTCATGTAGATGTTTTGTTTTCCCTGACACTCTAAAGTAATACCTTCAGTTCAGTTCAGTTCAGTTCAGTTTACCTTCAGTTACAGTACATTATCAGTGTGTTACATTGCACCAAGTGGGTACCCGATATATTGAAAAGGGACAAAAACAGGAATTGACACACATAGAATAGCCATTATACACTGTCATTAGCATTATTATTATTATTATTATTTTTAATAATAATAACAACAGCAACAACAACAACAACAATAATAATAATGATTTTGCCCTTTCATTGGTTGTCCCTATGGTAACCGCCCTGTGTCGTCCCCAGCCCCCACCCCAGAAGCTGCTTCCTGAGCACGCCCAGACACTGGAGAGGTACGCCTGGGAGTCTTTCGATTCGCACAGCCAAGGTGAGCTCCTCCATCTCAGGTGACCCTTTTAGGTGCAGCTGAGGACATAACTGCTACTGTAGGTCATGCGTTAGGCCACCATTGTAACCAGTTTGACCATCAGTTTGACTGATGAAACACAGATCTCAGCTCTTTTATTATGCAATGGGAACGGTCAGTCAGATCAGATTTTTGCAAAGATAAGGGAAAATGAAACTGTCTTGAACTGCAAGCTGAACTTGGCCTTGGTGAGGGAACAAAATGGCTCCCTTTGCATTCGAGCTAACGGCCCTCTTGTTCTGTTTCTCTTTCTCCTCCTCCTCAGTGACCTTCCTCCCAGAAAATATCTTCCTGCTCCTGCAGTCTGTTGTGGTAAGTAGCCAAGGCTAATGTCCTCTGTCTTAATGCCACTAAAAAATGTTGAGGAGCAGCAAATTTGATTAACCAAAGTGGTTGGAAAGTCCAGTGAACCACATCAAAGTTCAAGATGAGTTGTTTGAAGTCCATTTAAATACTAAGTCTTAATGTAGAATGAATAGTAGTGAAGGAAAGGCATTAAAGTCGATTTATCTACTGTTAAGTCATTGGTCTCTAATAAAACTACATACATTTGCCTCAAAAATTTTCTGCTTTTGACCATTACGGCTGTGCAATTAATGAACCTTTTAAAGCGGCCCAGGTTTGTTATAGTCCCCCGGTGTATGTAAAAGCTTCCAACCAAGGGAATAAATGTAAAATGTAAGGGTAGAGGCGTCTGTCACTTAGATAGATAAATTTAGTGGTAAAAGCATTTGGGGACTGACACAAGGAGATGTGGAACTGGAGGCCTTTCTCCCGGTGAACAAATGCAGGATTTGCTGACAATGGGAGTCTGTGTGTTTCAGATGGCCTGCCAAGAGAAAGACACCGAGTCCCTGAAGTCTTTGCAGACCGAGTTATGGTATGTCTCTGGCATTTATATTCACAATTCATTCTTATTTTTTTTTATAATTTTTTTTTTTTTTTGGTAAATTTTGCTTTGACAGTTTGTTATTGTTGAAATCAATCAAAGCCGGTGTGAGGAGGCCATCATCTTCTCCCACTGACTCCTGTAGTTGTAGGTTAGTTGGCATCATTATCTCACCTGTAAATGTTAATTGGAGTTTACTCGTCCCAGACTACTGAATCAATCTCCCCCTCAGTCTTGCATCGCTTGACTGACAATCTAGCAACGCAGGTTTGAAACCCATTTCGCACGTCCATGTCACTTTTGATAAAAGTGTCTGCTAATGCCGCGACTTTTTTTTTTTTCCTTGTACTCAAACATCCCTTAAATTTTTTAAAAATGTATGTTACGTCTTCACCTCTCCTGCATTGTGATTGGTCTCTTCCTCCCTTTTCTCTCTTTAGCTTATTTGATCTTTTTTTTCTTCTAAAATTTTCACTCTTTCTCTTTTCCCTCACAGGCCTCTCCTCTCAGCCGAGCAGAACCACCTTCTCCATTTGGTTGTGCAGGAGAGAATCACCCCCTCTGGCCAGGGTGTTTAGTTTAACCCATCCCATCTTTATTTCTCCCCTGTAGAATCATGGTCAATGGAACATTCCAGCCCCTCTGCCTGGTGCAGAGAGAAGTCAGACATTGTTCGTTTCTGTTGTTGTTGTTATTGTTTCTACAATGTCAGTAAGTAACAACAAAAAAATCGTTCTGCGTCAAACTTCACAACCCACACCCTCATTTGTCTCGATGAAAGATGAGGGACGTCATCGTCTGTGGTCCAAGTCCGAGTTTTGCACAAGATGGCTGCTCTGTTTTGCTGGAGTCCCACCATCTTGTGCTTCTGTGCAGCGCTCTCTCACATCTCATCACTCAGCCTGCTTTAACTGGGCTGCAAAGCTACTGAGATTATTTATTTATTGTTTGGAAGTTTTATTTCTGAAGGATTATGAATAAATCTATATATATATACATATACATATAATGTAACTTGTAAATACAGGTGCAAATAAACTTGACAAACAAAACAAACACCACCGCCAAGTCTGGTGTTGCTCACTGGTTTATTGACATGAGTCTGGTATCCATTATGAGTGAGTAGTCCACACATGATGTGTGTGACAAGAGGTAATGACAAAATTGTTTTGCGTCAAACCATGGACTTAGCCACACGTTTCCCAACAGTTGGACAGAAACTCAGCAGAAGAGTACACATCACCACTTTTACTGCAGGTGGAGAATCTAGATTTGTGCTATCCATGATGATGTTCTGGAGAGCCCCCTTCCCCCCTCCAAGAAGGTCTTCTACATTAGTGTATGTCGAGAGAGGGGGATCTTTGTACATTTTTGATAATGTTATAGTTACCAAAAAAAATTGAGATCCTATCATTTCAGTACCTTTTTTGGCTATGTCGTATGTTGAAGAAGCGAGCTGGAAATGGTCAAAATACTTTCATTTGCTTCAGATACATCTACTCTAACTTGGCACTTAGCAAAACATTTCCAAAGCTCAATAGTTCTCCTCTACCACCGACCTAAAGCTCAGGCCTACCTGATTAATTAGCAAAAAACGGACCCCTAAAAACATAACTTCTATTTTATAGCCTTTCAGAATAGGAAGAATTTCCAGTCATAAATGCCATACAGTAATTGACTATTTCATATAATTTTGGGTTCAGTCAGATCTGTGCCATCTTAACGGCACCCTGAGCCTTCCTGTGTTACATTACAGTACATGACGTCTCTTCTAGCAGTGATACATTTTTGAAAAATAATATCCGCAAGCGATGCTTTGTAAAGAAAGGATTTATGATACAAAAATTGCAAATATAAATAATCTACAGTGACTAAATGAATGATTTCTGGTCCACGTAACGCTGCTCAATCCCAGCAATACCTAACAACACTGCACTGGTGAACGTGACGGACACACTGAACAAGAGTGGGAATGGAAGTTTTGATTTCACCTGAACAAAAGCTTTCTGCGCTGGCAGAACAAAGATCGGCTTCTAATTTACATTAACGACAAAGTGTGTACATTAATTAATTAATATATCTCTCTGTCTTTATACATTTCTCTGTCTTTATATATACCATACTTACATAGAACTATACACGTTTCATTTCATTTTTTTTTTTTTTTACATCTCGTATCTCATTGATTCCTTCCCTCACCCTCTCCCTCACAGTGCCAAAGTTCCTCTCCTCTGAGTGTCTCTTTAGATGTGCAGAAAATACATCAGGTTTTGGTGCCAAAGAGTGAGTGACCCACTGACTGCTCACAAGAATAATTTAAAATACAGTATGTGTGCAAGGGGGGAATCTGTTTCTCTAAATGTTCTTGGAAGGGTCCTGCCAGATATTTTTGGGCCTTCATGAGTCAGTTGTTATTTATGTGTAATCGACTATCCTGATTGAGCTAGCAGGCAAGGCGCAAATTCACTGTTGGAAGGGGTAGAATAAAAAAATTCTGACCAAAATAACAATTGATAATCCTACTAAATCTAGAGCAAAGTAAGCTAAACCTGGTCTCACGCAAACCTTGCAAACTTAACTTATTCAAGACTAAGGCAATTTCCTCACGTCTCTGTAACATTTAATCAAGACCGGCCCCTTGCTGATTTGAGTGTGTGGTAAGTGGGGAGAGTGGGGGAGCTAGAAAACAAAGAACTAAGTGTTCAAGAGGATGGCAAATCCAAGATGTTTTGAGCTACCAGTAAGTGAAGGACTACATCTGAAGTGGTGCACCTGAAGAGATAACACACAAAGAACAAGAGAGAGAGAGAGAGAAAGGGGAAGAGAGAGATGGTAAGAGTGAAGAGAGAGACGTGGAGGTGGAGGGGTGGCATTCTTGGACTAAAGTAAAAATAACTCCTTCTGATTTTGATCTATGCTCTTTCTGTACCACACACCTTTCCCCCTTTGCCCTGCATAACATCAATCTAGGGGTAGAAATTGATAGGAATTTCTGACCATTTTTTAAAAATTCTGATTATCGGTTAAATTCTCTTCTCAATTCCTAACTGTTCAGAAGGTATTCTACACAGGTTTTCAGTATCAGCATGTACAGCATGTACTTGTATATAGCCCATACTACTGATTATTAGAATCAGGGACACCGTGTAGAACTGTGTTATCTATTTGACCATTTCAAGTTCTAGTTCCATAGCTGGTCCCCCAGGACTTCCTGTTTAACATTCCACATGTGAGCAATAACCCCCGAGAGGCTGTGAGTTATGCTCGTTTTACCACGGCTAAGGTGAGTCGTTCGGCACGAGGCGTAGCCGAGTTAATGTAACAGGAAGTAGATGGGGACCAAAATAGAATGTTCAAGCATTGTTTTGTCCAGTTATGAAACTAGAACCTGAAATGGTCTATTCATAAAGACCCATTGACCATGTCCATGAAAAACATTCAGATAACTCAAATTTCCATGTTCTGCACTGTACCAAAACCATTTCTACAGAAGTAGATTTCTGTCTTTAGACCATGATTGGGTATTGTCCCCCGCCCACCCCCCTTTAATATCCCAGAATGCAGCTGACTCTGGGACACATCCAGAACAGGCTGTAAAAGTCCAGTTATGGGAAATAAACAACATGCTACCATATATTTGTCCCAACCGCTAAAATAACTGATTACTGGTAGCGCAACAACTCCTCGTTCTGCACCAAAGTAAGAGAACTTACTAATTAACATTAAGAGCACGGGTAGAACCAATACATGGTAGAATTTTTGCTTTCTGAAGATGGAAATTTTCCCGATCTGGGGTCCTGCCTCTCTTGCCTCACTGTGTTGCCAGTGTCAGCTGCCTCTGTATACAGTATATGTGTGTGTGTGTGTGTGTGTGTGTGTGTGTGTGTGTGTGTGTGTGTGTGTGTGTGTGTGTGTGTCTTCTCTCTACTCAATCTTCTTCTTCAGTATGATGTAGAGCACGCCGGTGAGCAGCGCTAGCAACCACGCTAGCCAGGCCAGGATGTAGGAGTAGCCGTACCAGCCGTCCTTCTCACCGCGGTGGAAGTGGTCCGTGTACACAGACAGGCACACCATTAGGCAGAAACCTGATGAAGGAATCAAGAAGGTTTATTTGTTACTCTTGTAAGAAATGCAGTGAAATGATCAGTTCCTTCGCCAGTTGTGCATATAAAGGGAGGGGGTGAGAGAGGGACAAAGGGGAGAGGGGACCTTTACGATTTGTATATAATAATTTTATGGGTTAAAGTAACAAAAGGATGAAGCACTGCATCACCCTTATCAACACTGCCTCTGGGGTCCCTATTTCAGAAGGTGGCCTATTGTAGTAGGTGTGTCTGTGTTTCTGTACAAACACAATCAGCACTTTGGCACGCTGCGAACTGGTCTTGGGCCATACTGATAACATTGAGGTGGTCTTACACATAGAGGCACAAACCTAACGTCACTGAATCTGAATAGCTTGCTGAATCACATTTAAAAACCTTAAAGCAGCCAAAAAAAAACAAGTAACTTGCTTGTGTTTTGTGTGATTTTACACTGTCAGCAACCCGATACCCCAAAAACGTGCCTAAAAGCACCGAAAATAATATTTCCAAAAACACAATATGTCCCATTTCAGGATGCTCTACTGTAGCCTACAGTACATGCTTTTCTTCTGAAGCGGAGAAGCTAGCGGTTAAGACCAGGCTTAGTAAAAAACAAAGATTCTAGAGCGCTCTAGAATCTTTGGTTAAGAACCAGTCAGTCCTCCCCGCCCCCGATTTTACCAATCACACTGCATCTTATCGATGGTGACTATGAGAGAGCCCCCTGAAGAGTGTACTGTACTCACAGGCAATGAGCTGAAGAACTCCTGTGATTGTGAACCTCTCCCCTTTGCCCAGCATGAAGATCTGGTAGATGAAGGCCACCAGAGAGAAGACCACGAACATGCAGGCCAGCACGGCGAACGCCTGCACCGCCCCCAGGTAGTCTGCACAGGGGGACACAAGGGGGAGGCAGAGAGACAGTGTCAGAGTTGTGTAGACAAATTCATTACATAAAAAGGATATTGTGTATAGACCATTTCAGGTTCTAGTTCCATTGCTGGTCCCCCAGGACTTCCTGTGTAACATTCTATATGTTATGTTAATGTTAATGTGACAAGAAATTGTTTGGGGACCAAGATAGAATGTTCAAGCATTGTTTTGTCCAGCTATGGAATTAGAACCTGTGCATGTGTGTGTGGACATTAATTACATAAGAAGGATATTGTCACAGTGTATAGTGGTAAGTGTGTGTGTAAGTGTGTGTGTGTGTTAGCTCTAAGCTAAGCTATTTCTCTTGACTGAACCCAGTAATGACAGGAGCACACAAAATAATTTTTAAGGATCTTTGTTTTGGGCAAATAACAAATGTTCCAAGCCACAGCAACCTCTTCAAAGTCAAAACACAATGTTATGCCTCTAAATAAAAACAAAGACTGAGACAGACGGACAGACAACACTGACAGACATGCAGACAGTTTTCACTAATAGATATGCACGTATGTAAAAGCATGGAACAAAATCAGTAGAAGCACACACACACACACACACACACACCAAAAAACATTATCTGCAGTGACTTTTGTGCAACATCGGTGATTATACCGTCCTGTACAGTATGTGATTCAGTAACACCTTAGAGCTCTTCTCAGAAGAGTTTGTCTTGGCCTCACCTCTCCGATAGGAGCTGGGCAGATCTGTGTAGACCCAGACCTCATCGTCAAACTCCATCACCCAGCGACCCCAGATGTCCGAGTACAGGCTGTCTGTGAACCACCACGCCTGTGCAGCACAAACACACGACACAACACAATGTGATACACATAACGACAAACGACACAACACAATGTAATACACATAACGACAAACGACACAACACAATGTAATACAACAAATGATAACAGTTAAGTGCTGCTATACACTGCCTGTGGAGTACAAACACACAACACAACCTACAACTAGGCCTGTGATGATAATCAATAAATCAATTAATCGCACGATAACTTTTAATGAGTTTGATAACTTTTTATTTGCATGCTTGTTTTCCTCGTCTCTCTCTCTCTCTCTCTTTACTTCTCTCTCTACCAAAGATGTCAAAAGACTTCTGTCGCTCTCTACTGACTCCTCTCGTTTCCTTAGCGTAATGCCACTTGAACAAATGTGTCAATAATAGGCTACTACCAAGTTTCTTTTCGATTCCAAATGGCTGATCTGAAGAACCTGCTCTCATGCATCACAATTCAATACAGTAGCCTACAGTAATATAACAGCCTGTGAAACATTTACAGTAATAGTACAGTATGCACAGTGAAAGACTCATCTCTTATTAATGCCACAAACTTGCATTAACTTGCCAGAGCTATCACCTCGTCAGTGTCTGAGAGGATAACCTTTTGTTCAAGGTTTTGGTTTTGTCACTAATACCAAACTTTGCAACAACATTGCCCTTAGACTAACAAACAAATGAATGTATGATAAAGAAGTGAGGTGTTGGTGTTCATAACTTTAGTCTGGCTTGAGACCATATAGATTCTTTACTGTGTAATTAAAACAAAGAAGAGGACTAAGAGAGGAGAGGAGAGGAGGGGGGGGGGGGGGGACGACAACTATCACTCCGTCAAAAAAAAAAGAGCAAACACTTAAATCGTCAATGACAGCAAAGAAGAGAAAGACAAACGCGGTGACATGGAGAAAGCCTATTCCAGCAAGGGCCTTTATCATACTCACTGCAAATAAAAAGAGAGGGGGTGGGGAGGGGGTACATCGCTTAGTAGACATAGGACACAGGACATAGGACACAGTTTTTCGGTAGCTATACAGAGATGGACGGTCAAAAACCGGCGAGGAAACAATATGGACGACCCCAAATCCTTCATCTATCATCATTTATTTATAATGGGTGGGGTACGGAAATAACGTGGTTTCTTCCATGGTGCACCTTTTACTCGTTTCTACAACGTTTAACTGGCAATGGTGAGGGAAACACTGCAACCGCGTAATGTTCGTTTAACTAGTCGAGCATAGTGGGTCACAAAGGAATAATCCCCCAGCCCCTGCGGCACCAGGATACCTGCACGCGAAGGGGGCCTGTCATCACATATTCTGGACAGTCAATAACTAGCAGTTCCGTCTGCACTGCAGACCGACTAATAAGATCCAACAGCCTTATTTCGGCATGTCGTCATGAGTTTGTGCAATGCATTAACTTCAGCAGTTTAGTAGGCTATCGAAGCTACGATTAGAGGACGTCAGGTATCCGTAAACGCAATACAACCAAATCCTCGATTTTAACTCGCGAATAGGTTACAATGACAATATTGTTCAAAAGTGCCTGAGGAAACATTACCTGTTTAAGAATCTGCGGATTTTACGCACGAGTCTCGATTTCCAAATTGAAAATCCACCATACAAAGTCAACTCGGAGGCTGCATTCTCTTGCATCAGTACCACTTTCCTTTTTCACCTCACTCCTCCCCCCACGCTGCTCTCGGCTTTGCTGCAGTGAAACCCCACCCATCCCATCCCAAGGACTTACTTTTCCTAAGTCCTTGCGCAATCCATGGCCAGACGGTCAAGTTCATTTGTTGTCAGACTGGTACCCTTTCTCTATTTGCTGGAAAAAGTCACATAAGCTGTGACTTAAAGCCTCTTGCGTGGCTTAAAAAAATAACGTTTAGCCTTGTACTTGATCAGTGATGCGTGGATTTAAACAACTAGGCTAAGCTGTTTAGATAGGTCATAACGTTACCGCTTATCAAACTGTCAAATGTTTTCCTTATCTCACACTTTTCTCTTTCCTGATTTCTCGTTTAGTGCTGCTCGGATGCCCTCATTCCCTTATTCCTTCTTCGTCCATCCTTCACTGGCGTCTGATGCACGAAGGTAGGCCTACATAAACACACTAACTTAGTCCGTTATTTGATAACCCTCTCCCATTAAACGCACTGCCGGGGTTAGGTTGGATTAGGCAAAGAAAACTGAAAATATTTTGGGTAGCCCAATATTTAGCCCACAAGACGTCGTTAGGAGTCTATAAAGTCAAACTGGCTATTCGCAGAGCACAATCGCAACGGCTTTTTTGGCTACCTGAATCAGAAAAGTGCCGAGAGCATCGTTCCTTCCAGACTCCGACAGAGCTCCTCTATTGCCATTGGTCTGGATGGTAGTAGGGGACCATCCGACCTATCACAAGTCTTGGCATGACGGGAGAAGTTATGTCATGTTTGAATTCGGCCTCCCATGTCAAGTGAATGGAGTACCGCTTCTCCACCAAATCTGCCGCGTCTGTGTGAGAGAAGCATTATGCTTTTTTAATTTGCATAGTTAACACTAATAGATTAATTGTTGTAATTACGCGACTTGACGAAAATGGACAGATTTTTGCGCCCCGACTTCCGCCTTTCAGGCCTAATTGCTGCCTTAATTAGATTAATTGATAAATCGTGCCCAATGGATTGAGGGTTAAACTAGCCCAAATGTGATTGGTCAAGGAATTACTCTCACGTCGAATGTTTACACCCAGTTAGGTGTCAAGATATTTAAGCAGTTGGTTAAATGCTGCTTGTTGCTTGCTGGTGTGACTCGGTCGCCAGAATATTTGTGATGCTTGTCTGAACATATGAGGGCAGCCATTTAAAGATGAACGGGCTACCCAGCGCTTGTGCAGTTGTGTGCCTTCTTGCATTTGTCTTTGGTAATTTACCCAGTTGCATAGGATCTGTCGAAGAAGTTTTAACCTCAAGTAAAGAGAATGTCACTGTGGACGAGGTCATTAGCCATGGGCAACCACTCTCAGAAGTAACCGAGAAAGCTGCTATTGACATGCAGTCTGACCAACCCCTTCCCGACGACCCAGAATTTGTGTGCGGTGATGATTCAATCAACGTGAAGATTAATTACAACGACGTCGATAACCTCAGTGTCTTGGCGCGTGAGTAGGCCTTTGTCTTTCAAAAACTTGACCAGGCTCTCTCAGTCGCTCATTGTAGCCTGAGTTGGAGTCCGTATCAGGCCTAACCATGGCGGATGAAACGCCTGGTCCTGCGCGCTTATACGCCGTTGAATTTAAATTAATTTATTTCAACACATTCCAATTAGGGAACTCGATTGATGGTTCACTGGCAGCATTTTGCTATAGGCCTATCGGTGATTCCGACTCCACGTATTATAGGCCCGTGTGTGTGTGTGCGTGCGTGCGCGAGAGAGTGAGTGTTGCGCCTCTGAATTCCCCTCCTACATGTCTAATGTCTTTGTTAACGTACTTTTTTTTGTAGCGGATGGCTCACCTGTGTCCCTGTCGGAGCTGCCTGATTATTGTAAAACCTTTGTCACCATGTTGAGCGGGAGTATCATTTTGGTGTCTCGCTATGATGGTTGTTTTGTCCAACGGCAGGTGGGTGATTCTATGGACATTTGTCTGATGTCAGACTAGTTTTATATGGGATGTTTTCTCCACCTTTCTTATTCATACTTTTCCACAGCAGGACCGATATCGTAAATATTTTTCTTGTCCCACTAAGACTTCCATCCAATTATGAGATCACTTTCATAGAGTTCATGATATAATCTAGATTTTGTTTATCTGTTCAGGGCTCTGCGTATGCTCTTAACCTGCTTTGGTTTGGAAGATACATCCAGCGACTCTGCACCAAAGATCTACCGCCCGTCATTGTCTGTAAAAAAACGGCGATGAAGGTTGTGTTTTATGGAGACAATCTTGAGGAAAAGCTTTCTGTAAAAGGTATGTGTTCCCACTCCCAAACCGTTCCATAACTTAGTAATGTCAAATATATCAACAGTAAATCCAAATGTGTTCTAGCCTGGACTTACCCATGTACTTCCTATGACGCTGCACAAAATGTAGTGTTCAAGTCCATATGGCCAAGCAGCCTGTTTATTGCATTTCCTGTCCCAAAATTTAAGGCACCAATGACAAGCGAGCTTTTACTTCAGGGTGAAGGAGGCAAGCTTAACAAGTTTATATTGGATTCTGCCTCTCAGAAGGCAGTTAGTAGGCCTATGTAAGGTTGGCCAGACTAAGCTTGTGTGAACTTTTGCTGCAAAAGCCAGACTAGGTGTGTTCAGCAGCAAGTCACCACAATGTGTGTTCAGCACTGTGGCTTTGTGTGTGAGGGCAAATGTGAAATATTAGTGATTGGTTTGTTTGGCCAAATGTCTCCAGTAATGTGTTTATGAAAGGAGCCGGTTATAAAAATAACAAGCCATTTTGTTTACACTGGGCTGAAGGCCCAGCTAGAATGAGCCCAGATGTCACCATGGCCTGAGAAGACATGGATATAATCTGGAATATATTTGTGCTTATGTTTGTTGCTGCCAAAATTTCATCTTTACTGATTAACAGATTAGGAAGTCATCTCTTACAGAAAAACTCAGGTGTTAATAAACAAGTCTATGGGTTGATTGAGAGTGTCCATGAGTGGTTAGGAAGCCTAATTGAAAAAAAAACAAGCAAAGGTTCGACATGCACAGAATATGCAAAAACGGCCGTTAAAGTTAACTTGGGTTGATTTTACCTCAGACTTGTCCCTGAAGTGTGCTGCTTGTGTCTCCAGTGAATGGCAGATGGCTTGCCCTCCGGAATGCACAAGACCAGTGTCGGTTTGATCTGGCCTCCTTCCCAGAGATGATGTCTCTATCTGCCCCCTTCCTGGGCTGTGGGATGACACGTGAGGTGTGTGTAATCAGGATTATTTATGCTCTTTCTCCTGCCAAAGATAAATGGATGTTTTGTGTCTAAAATAATGCATCCAGAGTGGATGGCAGAGACCAAATGATGGTTAGTAATGACCAAATTGACACAAGACATGACATTATTTAGGATTGCAAAGATTTTTTTAAGTTGCATATCTAATGAAAGGTGGGTGTGGTTGGTTGGCATTCCTTTTAACTTCATTGGTTTTTGTTAACAGAATGGTGCCTTCATCCTGAATATTCAGTCGGAGAAGAGGGACATGCTTTTGTCCTGTCCAGATAGTGGTATGGCAGAGGACTGGTTCGACCCCCAGTTTTCAGTTGCTCCTCAGACGCCACAATCACCACAGTGTAATTGTCCCTGTTCTCAGAAAAGACCCTCAGAGGTCCAACTGCCACTTGAAACTCCTACGGTTGGCCCACCATCACAAACTACCATTTCTAAAACCCCAGACATCCCTAAACCGCCACAGGTAACACAGTTTCTACCCCAGATCCGACAGGGCGTACAGGAATTTACACAATTGTTAAGTCCAGGTTGGCAAAAAATCATTCAGCAACAGAAGGTCCCAAAGTTGCCACCATCTGTTCAGCGTCCTACAGTTGACCCACCGTCTCAAACTACCAGCTCTGAAATCCTCCCTAAACCACCTCAGGAACCTCAATTTCAATCCCAGATGCGACAGGGCGTAAAGGAATTTTCAGAACTACTAAGACCATATTTACAAAATGTACAGCAAGTCTCTCGGCCTAAAGACCCCCAGGTGCCCAAAAAAACAGCAACTTCTCCACCGCCAACAGAACCACCAACTTCCTTCATTGTACCTGTTGACAAATCTGAGCCATCATCAAATCAGCCCACCAAAGGCACAGATCCTCCACCTGCCCAAAGGCCTCCCATCACTCCTTACCTCTTTGCTCTCTCTCCCCCTGGTAACCCCTATGCCCTTAGTTGGTATCATCCGTTTAAACAACTTGGATCTCTAAGGGCTACCGCTCCACCGGTGAAAAAGCAGCAGCAGCAAAAGGTCCCTGACCTCAAACTTCCCCCGACACCTCAGCCCTCCACTACAGTTCCCTCAAAATCTCCTGTTGCACTGGTCTGGTACCCAAAGCCGCCTGTGCTGCCATCGTTTGCTACCACCGTTCCGCCAGTAAAAACGCCTGCCCACACAACGCGCAAGCTCCCGGTGACCAGTGCGACTGCTCCAAAAATCCAGAACGTGCAGACCGCGTATCGGCCGCACCAGAACGCGTATCCCGCTGTATTCATCCTTAATCCCTTTCTCCATCCCAATCCGGAAAACTGGCAATCCTTCATGTCCGGTGAGTCCTTGCCATTTGTAGTGGGACCTGCTCCAATTTGGGAACCGTTCCAGAGTCCTGATCTGTCTTCCCAATATCTTGGACAGGGTCAGCCACCTTCTGGCCAAAAGCAGCACTGATGGCTCCCCCTGTCTGAGGAGTCGCCTCCCCAAGGAGTTTCAGACAGACAACAGCCCATACACACAGAAGTTCCCGAGCAGCCGTGGTTGGGAGCTAGTAGTAATGATCCCTCTTGGCAAACAATCAAATATCGCTCAGTCTATATCGTATTCTGTGTTTATGTTTTGACTTTTGTCCATCAGTGCTTTTTCTCCTCCTCGTTGGTTTTTGAATAAAATGATTTGCCTTTATTTGGTCTGATTTGTGTTCCTTGTAGCAGGTGGTCCATTGGTGTTGGCTTGTATGCACTGGTGTCCATCTTCAAGGGTTATCCTGTTAATGGAGTAGAAAATATTTGTGTTGCCTCGTCTGTGATGGTTGTACACATACAGCACTTGAGTTTTTACTGGTAGTTCCATCAGGATGACCACTGTGTTACAGTGCAACAATTTTTTTTTTTTTTTTTTTTTAAATCCAGAGTGGATGACTTATCACCTATTACCCAACAGGGTTGACCACAGGTTTTCAATAGTGATTTTAACAATACAATGTATAACTACTGAAATGTTTTTGTAATTTAAATTTAAAATGGAGAAATGCTTGAATAGTGGTGATTAGTGATTACTAATCTACTCTAATCGGGCTTACTCAGACTGTAGCTTGTTGCTACTGAATTTGTTGGCTTGTGTCCGGAGACCAAAAGGTAAAAGGGATGTGTGGTACGGCAAGTGTGCTAAAGTTTAGCAAAAGGGAAAACGGATGTTTGCTTGGCATTAATGGAGCATTCTGTTTTAAAAGATGCTGTCTTCTACTACAGGGTCCATATCTGCTACTCAGGTTTTGTTCTTCCACCTTTTTTTGTTCTTAAACCTACAGAAAGTTGAACTAAATGAAAGGAATGCACTTGGCAGGTCTTTGGTTTAAGCCGGCACTAATCTCACCTGCTGTAGCAGCCAACCACTTCATATCCATCAGTGGCCAAGAGGGGGCGCAAAGAGCTGGAATGCACACTTTTGTCCTATAGGCTATAATCCTTTGCAATAAAGTGCTTTAAGTGCTTTGTGTGTGAATTGTTTTCCTTGTGACGGCTATCCATTTGCAAACATAGTTTGCTGCTTGCAGTTGGAAAGTTGGAGTAAAAGAACAAAAAAAGGATGTGATGGGCTAAACACAAGATTAAAAGGGCAGGTCTTCTCAATGATATTGAGTGATCTTCAAAAAGAGAGATTGACATATTGCTTGATTGCTGATTGGTGTAGTCTACTGCAGGTTCTGGGGCACACAGTCCACAGCAGGGGTTTCAAACCGATTTTTTTTTTAAATCAAGGGTCATATGAGCATTAGTTTTCCCTCAGAGAGCAGCCATACCTCGTCATACCTATGCCTCTTTCCGGCATACTTAATTTTTTTCTGATTGCTGCATTAGCAAGACCAAATAATGCATCAAAGCACCATGCAACAAGTTGCCATTTTTTGAGGGACACTGGCTTTTGTAGCTTTAAAATCATTTTAATAACATTTGGTTGGAAGGACAAACATGTATTTTCTGCCAGCATATCATATATCCAAATAACACTGTAGGATTTATCCGAAGCGCTTTTGAAATAATGTAATTGTGCAAAATACCAATAGATCAGAGTAGAATTAATAAAACAAAACGAATGTAATGAATTTTAAATTTGGAAAATTGTTGGAAATAAATAGCTGTGCGCCTACTCTCGTTTAAAAATGCCTCCTTCAAGGTACAGCTTGACTACAGAGACTTGTGTACATGTAGACCAAAAGCTACTGCAAAAAGAACAGACGTTCAAATAGGCTAGCAAAAGAACAAAAGGATGTGATCACTGCAATGCATTCTTGTCTGATTTAGTTAGTTTAAACATTAGACAGATAGATGGACAGACGACAGATACAGTTGAAACCAGGTATTTACATACACACAAAAAGACAAACCATTTTTTATTTACTGTCACAAAACTGGTGAAACTGGGCTAAGTTTTAAGGCCTTTAGGGTGTGGACATCAGTCACTGCAGGTATGCGTTTTGTATCCTCTACCCTTGTGGAAGTTTGCAGGATTAGGATATGGAATAGGTCTGCTACATGCAATGCGCAGTTCTTTCTGTCTTTCTTTCTTTACTTGGCAATAAACCCACAAAACCTGGAGATAAACCTACAAAAGTCAGGCTAAATGTTACAAAAAGAAATAGACTAAGTGCAGGATGTTTTAGTTAGGTTTTAACGAAACCTCACGTTTAACAAATAAACATGTCTGTTTACATTTGAACAATATGCAATTCAGCTTATGATCTGTGGAAATGTAGGAAATTAACGCTGAATGACGCAAGACATTAGCATCGACCTGACTGGATTGTCGTTCCCAGGTCACCAGGTGGATGTAATTGCCTCAACCTGCTGTACTGAGCAGCGTTGATTTGACTATCCGTTTGTCAGTGTGCAACTGTGCATGTGAGCAAAACATCAACTGGAGATGTCTTGCGTGCGAGCGACAGAAATAGTTGTATTTATATTTTTATGTACGCTCCCTCTACCTGCTTTCGCACTACGAACTTGGAGTTCCGTACAGGCTGTTAATTCAAGCGCAGCGAATGTTGAAGACATACATCGACAGAAAACAACTGATAACGTTAACATTGCTGCGAAAGACAAAATGGGACGACTGTTGCTCTCAAACCGAATGAAGCGCACCGAAAACCCCGAACAGAGGCAGCAGATGGAACAGAGGCCTTGGGAACAACAGAGAATATCTCGCCTACAAAATGATTCCTGGAATATACAACAAGCATCATTAATACACAAAAAGAGGTCATTGGATACAAATGACGGCTTCCAGTCAGATTTCACCGGTGAGAGATGTTCAGAAATCAGTAGGCTAGGCCCAACACCAAGAAGTAGGTCTAATTCGTATGCTAAGTGCTTTATTAACTTTATTCGCTTGAACATTGTATTTTGTTGCTTATCATAAAGGACATGGCGATCAGATGAGTACGCTTGTTTTTCCACCTGGCCCTGATACGCACACGGTCGACAGGTGGCTCTCGCTCAGGCCGAAGGTTGAATGCGCCGGTAACGCGATGACCCTCAGGGCGCAGGGAGGAGGTTATAAGAATCTGTTGGTAAACCGAGGTAAGCAATTGGTGGAATAATGTAAGCTAGTTTGGAATGAGACATTCCAGAGTCGCAACGGAGTTGCTTTTTCTTCTTCTTTTAACTAACTCTCAACTTAATCATTGTAAATATACGATTCTTCCAAGTGTATTAATATCCTAGTGTATTACAGTAATACAATCTAACCTTCTCCCAAATACTCCTCTGAAAATCCTGATGCAGAGGGGTCCTCTCCTGTGTCCCCTTTCAACCTGCCACCCACCTGTGGCTACAACATGAAACACACCTGGAAGGACCTGGTAATGAGAGTGGCATACGATGGATGCTACATCATTAGAGAGGTAAGGTACAGTAGGCAGGCTTTTGTTGTACACAAACTTGTGTCTTCATGAGAGCATGTTAAGAGCTTTGAGTTGCCTGCTGGGCTCTTTTTGAACCAGAAATACATTGATATTGAAGGTAATAAGTTAGGTGATATTATACAAGTAAAGTTTTCACTCTCTCAATCATTTCCATGCTCTTTATACAAAAGTATACAAACACATTTGAGAAGAGGAGAGATTTTCAGGCTAGCTCTGTGAAGTGCTTTGGGGAGTTATGGTTTTGACGTCTCTTTGCTCTGTCCAGAATGGCAGCTATGTTCTTCCCCTACTGTGGTGGGGCAGGCCTGTGAAGATCTCTTGCCCGGCGATGGCCATTCCTGAGCTGCTGTGCTCACCCTATGGGATGGTGCTGAAGATCACGGCAGCCGAGGAGGGGGAACTCGGTTTCCTCAAGGCTAAAGGTGATCCTTTCTTTCTTTCTTTCTTTCTTTCTTTCTTTCTTTCTTTCTTTCTTTCCTGTCTGTTGTATTCAGGAATGGGCATTTATATATCCCCCCCCCCTTCCATACACATACATTTGAATTACTGTGTGCAGTCACAGAGCTTCAAGTCATAGTATATTAGCCACTTACGCATTTTGTATCCATCCATATAACGCAAAACATGTGAGCCCGAGCCAGAACCCTCATCTAGAGCCCCAACACGTTTGTAAGCTATGCAAAGAGCGTATTTGACGCTTCACCTTTGACCCCGGGCATTTTTGTCTCACTCGGAGACTTGCCACTGCGGCCCCTGGCAAGGAGGTCGGCCATTTTCATTGGACACCTGTCAAAGCGGAGAGCAGCTTCTTCAGCTCCTCTTCCTCTCAAAAGTGCTTAGAAGAAGATCTTCACCGTGTGCCTGGACTCTCCCTTTCTCTCTGAGCTGTGCACACAGCGCCTTTTACAACGCTGTTCATTTCTGAAACTCAAACAAATCAAGTCTGCAGTGATTGATAATGTGACCCAGACCAAATAATGCATCAATGACTGACTGGACTTATAATTTATCTTCCTCAGTAATATGCGTTTAATGCCCTTGTATTATATGCGACACGGATAGAGGTACAGAAATGGCATCTTCATAAAATTGAGATGGAATGCAATGAAACAAATGTATAAAAAATGTATAAAAGCACAGCGCAAACAAGCATGGTGTCGGCGTGCACAGACATCCACAGAAACAAGTCAGGTGACAGCATTCAGGTGTGCCATAGTTACTCAATAATAATAATAATAATAATAATAATAATGATAATAATGATGATGATAATGCAATTAAATCATGCAATTAAAACACTGACTGCACCTTTAAAACTCCTGTCCCACACTCTTGGTCTCTGGGTCTCAGTGGAGGACAGACGCGTGCCCCTGGTGTCCTCAGAGTGCGCCCATGCCATGGACTCTCCACCCGAAGAGCAGCTACTCTTCGCCCCCTACACAGCTGCCTGCGTGACCATGAAGGTACCGATAGTAGCCTATACATGACTGAAGCCTGGTTTCTCCTCCTTACTTTTACTGCGGATCATGGCGCCCCCTGCTGTTGAATAGGAGAAGCTGAGCTAAGCTAACCTGACTTTAGGCCTTTTCATTCATTCATTCATTTATTTATTTATTTATTTATTTACTGACTTCTGAACCCAGTGGGAGGTTGGCAGATGGAAGGCGTTGGAAGTGAGCGAGCGGGGCGTAAAAAGTTTACGAGGGGTTTGTGTTAAGAGCCCGACAGGTCAGCCTCCTCTGGGTGATTAATGCGAGTCTCCTAAGCAAAGCCATGTGCCCAGAGGGCCCCATAGGAGGCTCTGGCGATATAAAAAACAGTCAAAGAATGTAATTTCTTTTTTTTTTTTTTTTATTACCTGCTCCAGGATATGACTTTGTTTCCTCCTTTGGTTAGAATTTTTAAGTAACACATCTTTTCAAAATGGGTCTAAGAAAAATGCGATGCTTGTACTATTAATACTACTGATCGTAATTTTTATTATGAACGAAAAACCAGTATAATATATATGGACTGCCTTGCTCTCACAAAAGACTGTTTCTTGCTCTTCAGGATGATCAAAGCACAATTGTCGTCGTCCACGGAGGAACAGAATTCACCATGGCGTGTCACCTGCGAATGGCTGCCCCTCTTCCTCACGGTTTTGGTCTGCTGCCCCCTCCTTCCTCTTCCTCTTCCTCTGTCCAACAAGAAAAGCCCGGCCCAAAGGAAGAGCCACGGCTGCCTCCGCTCTACCTTGATGTTCCCCAAACATCTGCCCCTGCCCCTGCCCCTTCTCCCTCTCCTTCCCCCTCTCCCTCCCCTTCCCCTGTTGGGTCCATCCAGTTCCACGTTCCACTGCAGCACCCCTACTTTTATATGGGCCAAATGTTTCCAGGTTATCCTCCTCCTCTTCCTCCTCCGGATCAAAAGGGTCCGAGTCCCCCACCAGCGTCTACAAAGCCCCCATCTCCTTCCTCAACATCTCCTATGACTACGACTCCGGCTCCAGCTCCGGCTCCGGGCTTGGAGACAAGTCTTCCAGACTCCCCCACGTGGCCTTTTATGCACCCGTATCCGTACATGGGGCAGATGTTTCCAGTCCACTTTCCCACACAGCAAAAAACACCTCCATCTCCACCTCCACCTCCACCTCCACCTCCAACTCCATCAGCGTCGACCAAGACTCCAGCCCCTGCTTTAGAGGGGTCCTCAAACCCCTTCATGATG
>JASCQX010000118.1:2563342-2573603 GCA_030264415.1 Sardinella fimbriata
AACAATCCTGTATGGTATCAGTTTTATGACCCTCCCACACACACACACACACACACACACACACACACACACACACAAGCATGTTTTAAGTACATCAGAGGGCTGAAAGAGAGGGAGGCTGGATGTAGCTTAAATGAAAGCAGCATTCAGAAGTATCAGTGTGTATCAGTGATGGGGTTGAACTGATCCCATTACAGCTTGGAGGGTCCCGTGGAGTGATCTCGTCTCAGTGAGTGGGTCTGGGAGATAAGACCAGATTTCCACAATTCCACAACCCATCTCTAAACACACACACACACACACACACCTACTTATCCGCTTCAAACCCTGTATGCTGCACACACATACACACACACACACACACACACACACACACACACACACACACACCTCCATGTCTACTTCACCCACTGTATACTACACACACACACACACACACACCTACTTGTCCGCTTCAAACCCTGTGTACTGCACACACACACACACCTCCTTGTCCGCTTCACCCACTGTATACCAAACACACACACACACACAGATATAGACTGAGAGCGGACTCCTTTGTACAGTCTAATCATCAACTCTGCAATCATAAAGTCCCTCACGTCTGAATAGGGGGCCTTGCAGATAGGAGAGTATTTGCTGATCTACAATCAGTAATTACACTCGATGTTATATAGTCATATTCATAAGACAGAAAGGCAAGATAATTCATCTCCTTACCCATTTTTCCTTCAGAACAACTCAGCTGAAAAGAAACCGAGGGCAGGAAAACGGCAAAAGCTTTTCACATTAGTCAGCAAAAACCTTTGAATTCTCAACATCACCTTCTTTTCAGTGCCACAGATGATTTTCCGTTTCAACACATGTCGACAAGCTAATTAACTGCATTTTTTAGGGGGAACCATGAGGTGGGCAAAATGATGAGCAGCCATTTTTGTGTTGTGTCGGCTCCCGGTCTGCCAGCGGCGACAGCCAACCGGGAAAGACGAGCAGCGTCACTCAAGCCTTCCTTGACCAGACGAGAATATGGGCCTAGTTTTCTGACGGCATGCAAAAATGTGGGTCAATTAGATGTCCGCAAGCGTGAAAATGGAGCTATAGCATCACCACAGGCGGACGATGGTCTCCTCTAGTCTAAGTGTGTGTGTCTGTGTCTGTGTGTGTTGGAGTCAACACTTTCTGCTGTGGTGGCCGGTGATGCTAAAACGCTGACGCGAATGTTACCTGTGAACGTAGGCTACAAGCACTCGCTGCGGGGATGCCTCTGTCTACGATCCAGCTTGGCTAGGCAATAACGTTGACAGTTCTACCTGTAATCTAAAACCGTTACACAGTGGCCAGCTGTATGAAATCGGAGAATTTGTTTTGGTTGTATAACGGCATGGTAGGAAATTAGGCCGAGAAGAAATGCATTCTAGCCTATTTCGTGCGCGCGTCGCTACGCGTAAAATGGAACGAACTGCATTTTTTCTCCTTTTCGCCATTTCTTGGATAGCTTAGTCATTAGAAATACCCTAATACCGGCGAAATATCCTTTGCCTATAATTTTATAGGCCACTTTTGGGTTAGGCTATTAGAGAGTGACGGATTTGAACACAGCATCATTGTCGTTACACGAAGATGTAGGCTTGATCCTCAGTGCAATGTACTGGAATCTCATAGCATTGTTTGTTGCCGATTTACCCTTTAAAGATTTGCTCCTTAGGACTCATAACCGCACCGCACTGCAAGACGTCACATATGCTATCAGAGACAAAAAGACTATTACGACATGAACAAATCAAATTCCTTGAACATATTAAAATGCGATGCCCACCTGAATGCCGTTTCCATTATAGCGGCAGCCTCCGGACGACTCGTGGCTCCACAGTGTCATTCCCGTTATGATAATTGGTGAAATGACCTATCATTCCGCCCTGGTCCTGCGCCTGTCGGAACTAGACTATAGAAATAAACAGATATATTACCACGTCGTTCAATACATTGCGCTTGCTGTTGGTTAATTAAAGGGAAAAAAACGGAGCTGTCAGATCGAGCTTCCTCAAGGAGACCTACAGGCAACGCCTACAATAGATGGCACCTCCCAAATCACCGCCCAGTCAGCGCTGTACTAGGCCAGCTCCATACGAGGTAACATTAAAATTATGAAATGGAAGTGTGGTGGACTGCAGAAACGATATTACACTATAGTACTACACTGCTAATACAAAACTATTCAGCCATGACCGCACTGCACCATTCACCAGTGAATTGTAATAGTGGCCCACTAGCAGTTTCTGCATTTACAGAGGCAACACACAGCGTAGACGTCAGAACTATGACAGGCAGGTCCGTAACCAATTATATTGCTGAAGCAGGGACAACATTTTTTGAATGATTGCTTTGTGAACCAATGAGGTGTGTAATGTTTTATTCTGCGTGGAGATGGGCAGGTGATTTTTATAACAACTACTACTGTGATCCTGTGTAGGCCTATTTCATTTTTTCACCCAGCCACGTCTCAGGCTTGTAAAAAAAAAAAAGGCAGCTGAACAACGATAAAAATGCCCTCGTTGTAACGCATTTTAAAACTAATGTATCAATGTATATTTAAAATATAAATATATAAAATGGGCTCAAATTAAACTCCTCCACGGTGAGTGTGTTTTCATGGCATCTCTCTTCTGCACTGTTGGCTCAGGATCCCCCCTTCCAGCTGTCAGATGCGGCTCTGTCAGAATCGAATCATTAGCGACCTCTTGTGGACAAAGGGAATGTTACCCCTGCCATCACACATCTGTTGGTTATATAAATTATACAAGACCCGAACGAATGACTGAGATCATTGCTATCCATGCTATTTAAAAAAGGCCTACTCATGCTTCAACAGTTAAGCATTATCTGGCAAGTTGATATTTATTAACGTTGTATAAAATATAAATACAGCATATGATTGATGGTGGGGGAAAAACACTGGTGCTGAGCAGCATTTATGCCCAAACCCACCTACGTTATAAAGCGAATGACATTTGAAGCAACCAATCATGTTATCTTTTAATTCACAGTAGGATGATTGTCTTTGAATGTAACCAATGGGACTCGTGTACATTACAAGTACAACTTCCGGGGAAACGATAAACTTGTGGCCTGCCCATGTGAAACACAGCAGTCTGAAGTCGCGTCTGAAGGATCACAACGCTGTAAGGTAAGAATAGATGTATATCTCTAGGGCTGACTATTTCAAGATTATTTTGAACATTTGCCAGAAACGAACGCAAAGAAGTCCCATTGAATAGCATGGGCAGTATGCAGCCATTGATTAAATCGTGCTATTTTGATGGAATTATGGCAAACTAGTAGAGGTCCTCACGCTTGTTAGCTTGAGTGCTAGTATAGTTAGCTAGTCATTGCGAGGCGACAGTGAATACAGAAAGTTTAACGCTAGATACCATTTTCAGTTGCATTAAACCTAAACTAAGGTTGACCTAGAAATTATGGCACAAGGAAACTGGGATCCACGTGGCACACGATCATAAAGGAACTCCTGATATATATGTTGTTCTTTCAAATATGTTAGCCCAACGTTAGCGTCTGATTGAATGGGTATGGTTAGCATGTTCCATTGATTGCATTGGTATATCGTTACAGCTGTACGTTTTGGTACTTTGTTTTGGTTGGACGTGTACAAGGTAAACACGGAAATGATATTTTAAAACGATGGTAACGGCCAATGTGGGCGAAGCAAGCAGTTGTCTAATGCCTAACGTTGATGGCACGTCAACATTCTTCCTGGCAAGCGATAAGTACAGCCCTTAACTTTTGTAAAGAGGGGCTTGGCTTTGGTAGTGTGCTTAACATTACCTGGATCCAGGTGTTTCTCTCTGATGTTCACTTCAATGGGCACACGTTGTATGCTGATCGTGAAAATGAACGTTGCATCTCTAGGCATGAGTCATGAGGAACATGTACCTGCTAGTCCTCGAACACCAATGGAATCGTGCGTTCTTGACTTAACTGTCTATGGTTCTTGACTGTGTGTTAAAGTCATTAGCCTATGTCCTAGTCACGTCGCTCGTGTTTACTTTACATAGCATGGCCGAGAACGACGTTGAGACCGAGCTGTTGGACTACGAGGACGACGAAGAGCCACAGACCGCCCCGGAGAGCGCAGCCCCGGCGGGCAAGAAGGAAGTGAAGGGCTCCTACGTCTCCATCCACAGCTCCGGCTTTCGCGACTTCCTGCTCAAACCAGAACTGCTCCGAGCCATCGTGGACTGCGGCTTCGAACATCCGTCAGAAGGCAAGGACTAACTCCCTTTCCCTCCATTTGCAGACACCTTTAGTGTCAAATGACGCTAATAAATACTCAGCGCCTCACCTGTAGCTATGCTTCTCTGCTCAGTTGTCGGGAACTCTACGGTCACTGAAGTGTGTGCCTTTGCATGTCCACTTCATTGCAAAATGTTGTTGTTGTTGTTGTTGTTGTCTGCATGCATTTAACCCTGAACATTTGTGCCCACAGTCCAGCATGAGTGCATTCCTCAGGCCATTCTGGGCATGGACATCCTGTGCCAGGCCAAGTCCGGTATGGGCAAGACAGCCGTGTTTGTGCTCGCCACGCTGCAGCAGATTGAACCAGTTGACGGACAGGTGAGGATATCTGATCTCTCTTCTCGGGTCGCATGCCTGCACAGGTGTGCATGGTGACCTATTTCAAGCACGGTGACATGGTTGTGTTAACTACAAAATACCTTCTTTGTCTCTTCTTTGTCTCCCTCATTCATCTTTCTTTCTTTCTTTCTTTCTTTCTTTCTTTCTTTCTTTCTTTCTTTCTTTCTTTCTTTCTTTCTTTCTTTCTCTCTCTCTCTCTCTGTCACTCACAGGTTGCAGTGCTGGTGATGTGCCACACGCGAGAGCTGGCCTTCCAGATCAGCAAGGAGTACGAGCGCTTCTCCAAGTACATGCCCACCGTCAAGTGCGCCGTCTTCTTCGGGGGTCTGTCCATCAAGAAGGACGAGGAGGTGCTCCGCAAGAACTGCCCGCACATCGTGGTGGGCACGCCGGGACGCATCCTGGCACTGGTCCGTAACAAGACGCTCAGCCTGAAGAACATCAAGCACTTTGTGCTGGACGAATGCGACAAGATGCTCGAACAGTTGGGTAAGGATGAGGATGAAGAGGAGGATGAGGAAGAGAGGGAAAGAGACTTTTGTGTGGGGGGGCAAAGCAAGTCAGCAGGGAATTTCGGGAATTTCTGGGAATTTGGCTTATTTGTGGTCTAGACTTAGCCTGGCTAACACCAGCCTAAATCTCAAGTGAGATTTAGTCTGGGTGGGGACCACCAATATATTTTCTCGTACGGGATTTCAGGTTTCGTTTGTCCAAAAGTTTGCGCATTGCCTTTCCATTTCTCCCCGTTGTGTGATGAGTTCCCAAATTCACGCGAAATTTTCGGCCATGGTCTCCAGGCTGCCGTGCAGTTCGGAACGAGCACACTAGGCAGCATGGGTATTCCCAGGCTAGTCTAGACTGGTGGACTAGACTCTTTCTTTGTTCCACTTTGTGCAAAGTGAGTCCTGGAGGGACGACCAGTAGGATATTCCAAATATGTGTTTAGGTTCTACACCTGCTGAAGTTAACCCAGAGGCAGTGGTCAACCCTCTAATAGAAGAAAGAGCCTGATGATCACTGATCACTTCGCTGAACAAAACCAAAGAGGGTCCTATACAGTAGTAGGTGATTTATGACTTTGACCGAGGCAAGTTAAGCTGAAATCTCATCATATCAGGGGATATGGAGGTTGAGAAATGCAGGATAATGATGTTGTTGTTGCTGTTGCTGCCGTTATGAATCTCGTTCTAAAGACGTCTAGTCGTCTCTTGCAGACATGCGGCGCGACGTGCAGGACATCTTCCGCCTGACGCCGCACGAAAAGCAGTGCATGATGTTCAGTGCCACGCTCAGCAAGGAGATCCGCCCCGTCTGCCGCAAGTTCATGCAGGACGTGAGTACAGTCAGTCTGTGTGTCTCTGCTGCTGATTGCCTTGTATATTTTGGTTTTATTTGCTTTTCCGAGTGTTAGACTATCACCTCTTATTTTGTATAGCCTACATTATGCAGTGTGTGTGTCTGTCTGCTTCCAGCTTCCTCAAATTTGTGTATGTTTGTGTGCGACTATTGCTGCCTTTGAGTGTGTGTGTGTGTGTGTGTGTGTGTGTGTGAGAGAGAGAGCGTTTATTGTGGTGCAGGTTGCCCTAACATCACATGTCAGTTTAACACCAACTCTTGCAAAAGTTGCATTGTTTAAAGCAGACATTTGACATTTTGACATTTGTATGTTCTGTGTTCTATCTTTTTTTTTTTTTTACACTTCTCCTAAAAGTGCGAACAGATGTACTGTTTCGAGAGAGGAATGTCAAACTATTATTTATGTCTTGATTAGCTAGCTTTTGGCAGACATGGTGGAGATTTGATTCTTGAGACTTCATTGGTTGGTGGCTGAATCCTGTTTTCCCACGTCTCTCTCTCTGACTTGGGTGATCAGTCACAGCGGCTGTCCAGCTTAGCTTTGTGTTTGCACCTGGTTACACTGAACCCCAAAGCCCCTCAGCTTATTTCTACACAAAGCACTTGATGAACTTTGTCAGCTCCAGTGTGAGGACATTTTTTGTTTTTTTGTATTTGTCATGAGCTCAATTTTGGCCTGTTGCGCCACCCTCCACCTATCTGATTTTGGCAACCTAGCTGGCAAAATCTGGAAGGAGGAGGAGGAGAGGATACTGCTCTGTAGTATTTTGAGTGTAATTGCAGTACCAGTTTTTGGCCACACTTACATACATTACTGTTCCTTTTAAACACAAGTGTCTGGTGTTCTGTGTTAAAAATTCACTGGGACCCTTTCCATTTATATTAGCCACTATATTCCACCATAATATCCTCTTTGCTCACTTGATGATGGTCTCTTGACTGAAATCAGTAGGGTCAAGAGCATTTGTCTGGAATGGCCTTCCTTTAGACGTAAGAGGAGACCAGGCCTATTAAAACCTTTTTTTTATTACTATTTTTATAAGCCTTACGCTCTTGAATTATGGACAATTCCACCATCTTTTATCAAGCGTCGGTATTGATTTCTCTGTAGTGGTGTTTTATTTATTTATTTTTAATTACAGTATCTTCAAATGGCATTTTTTAAAAGTACTTATTGTTTACTTTACTTCTTTGTTGTCTTATCTAATTTATTTTTAGATCTATTAATTTTACTTTGCTTGAAATGTCTCACATAGTTGTGGTGATTTTGAACGATAAACGATAAACTTGATTGTCTCCGTTCCATCATACTCTACTTCAACTGGTCACTCTTCCCAATAATAGGAAATTGAATAAATTAATCAAGTTTTTGTATATAGCATTAATAGTAGAGAACCTTATCAAATGACTTTATTTATTGATTGATTGATTGATTGATTGATTGAATGAATGGGTTTCTGTTCTTTCCCTCGATACAGCCCATGGAGGTGTTTGTGGATGACGAGACCAAACTGACTCTGCACGGCCTGCAGCAGTACTACAGCAAGCTTAAGGACAGCGAGAAGAACCGCAAGCTCTTCGACCTGCTCGACGTGCTCGAGTTTAACCAGGTGGGCCGTGCCGTCTTAACCTGTCTGTCTGCCTGCATCTCAACCTCACACTCGCACATCTCTTCTGAATGAATTGCATTATTGAAAAAAGAAAGAGGATTTCAGTGACTTCAGGATAGCGTTTTAAATTGCCATTTTCAGCTTGGGAGTATTCTCAGAAAAATTTTTTTTCTTGTTTTGCGACGACCAGAAGATTCTGTATTCTGCTCTATAAAGTCATCAAAGCAAATGTTAAAAACAAAAAAGTCTTTTTTTCAATAGTTTAATTCTCATGTCGACAAGAGTGCTACTGAGAAGGACAACAAAGTTTGGTCAAGAAATTGTCCTTAGTTACGTGAGGTGGAGAAACTTCCGGACCTTTGCTAGCCCCAGTCTCCTTGTGTGGCCCTCCACTTGTTTTGAGGTACTGTGCTGTACTGTAAGTAAGGTGATATTAGCTCCTCTGAGACCTTCTTCGAAGTCCAGTCTGAGCACGTGCGGGAGCGTCATTTAGGTCGGTGACGAGTATCCCATGGTCCTCGGCAGAAGTCTCGCCAAGCTCGTCTGCAATGAATCTCTGAATGTAACGCAGCCGATGACACGAGTGACGAGTTTGGAGGGCGTATCGAGTTTCTGTCTACAGGTGGTGGCGTCAGACCAAGTCGACCACACGCACTTATCGGTCTCTTCTCCCCTGTCTTTCTCTTAACTCTTCAGTTGAATCTCTGTGCCTTAAGCTCTGAACCCTGACCTCTGAACTGTGACCTGGCATGAATCAGTCAATCATGAGGCCAGTTTTCAGCTCTCAGGGGTTCATGTTTTAAGGGTGTAGGAGGGATATCATCAGGGCTTAAGACACAGAGATTCAACTGAAGAGTTAAAGGAGTTCTCCAGAGTGAATCAAACCGAAGCCCTGTTGTCTCGGGCTGCCGAGTGCTAATTGATTAGGGCATATGAAAACGAAACCATAGCGGAAAAAGATATGCCCTGATAACTTAGTGTTGGCGGCCAGTTCTCGAATTGGGTCTACATTGTACCTACTGCTGTCGTTCTGATACCTATCGGCAGCCTCAGACAGCAGGGCTTCGGTTTGGTTCACTCTGGAGAACTCATTTAATTCTTCAGTTGAATCTCTGTGTCTTAAGCCCTGAACCCTGACCTCTGAACTGTGACCTGGCATGAATCAGCCAATCATGAGGCCAGTTTTCAGCTCTCAGGGGTTTCATGTTTAAGGGTTTAGGAGGGATATCAGGGTGCAGCTTCCATCTGTTCTATTGGTGGGAATCCCACAGTGGACAGTCTTTATATAAATATATATTTTTGTGTAGTGTTCGCTTACGAATTACAATTCAGTGTTTGTTGAGGTATGTTGACTTGGGATCCTCGTAAAAGCAGCTGTTAAGAATGCTTCCTCGACCTTGAGAAACTGTGTACGACTTATGAGAGATGCCATAAATTCTATGTGAGGGAAACAAATACATTCTAAATCTATTCTATTCTACAAATAGAATTTAAGATTTTCTACAAGTAGCACCTCTCCATTTATCAGAACTTATGAGCCACTATTTAACATGGTCACACGCTCATGCACGCACCCACACACTCACGCACACTTTCACTCACACACACACACAGTGTCGCTCACACAAACTGTCACTGTCACTCACACTCTCACACACACACACATACACACACACACACACACACTCTCACACACACACATACATATAATGAATCAATCAATCAGTCAATCTGAAGAAAATGGAAATGTTAAACGCGTATGTTTGTTGCTCTTGCTCTGCGTGTGTAGGTGGTGATCTTTGTGAAGTCCGTGCCTCGCTGTGTGGCTCTGTCCCAGCTGCTCGTGGAGCAGAACTTCCCCGCCATCACCATCCACAGGGGCATGGACCAGGAGGAGAGGTAGATCTCACTCATTCACTCATTTCCATTTCCTTTCCACCTTCTTGTTAGTTGGAATTAACTAGTTTGTGTGTTTGTGTTTGCTACCTAGACTGTCACGGTATCAACAGTTCAAAGACTTCCAGCGGAGAATTCTGGTGGCCACCAACCTCTTTGGCCGAGGAATGGACATTGAGCGAGTCAACATCGTCTTCAACTACGACATGCCTGAAGACTCTGACACTTACCTGCACAGGGTGAGTCAACACGCACACACCTAAAAGAATTAAGGGTTATGAACAGGTTTTTCATGTATCAGCTGAAGTTTAAATATAGTACTGAATTAACTGAAACGTGAATGCCTACAAGTGCACAGAACTCAGAGCCTACTATGTTTACTATTAGTTTTGGAAATGTAACTGGCCTTTGAACGTTTGGGCATTTGATCAATCATGTCTTCCCTGTTGCCGTGGCAATAGGTGGCGCGTGCAGGCCGTTTCGGCACAAAGGGCCTGGCCATCACGTTTGTGTCAGACGAAACAGACGCCAAAACCCTGAACGACGTGCAGGACCGGTTCGAAGTGAACGTGGCGGAGTTGCCCGAGGAGATTGACATATCCACCTACAGTAAGCTCCTCCTTCTCCCCCACCCCCTCCAGTCCTCCTTATAGATACTGACTGAATACCAATAGGCGTGTTTCCACTATCGGAACTTCCGGGCCGTTTTTCAGGAACTTCACGATATGCGCGTGTTTCCACTGACCGGG
>JASCQX010000118.1:3324560-3342253 GCA_030264415.1 Sardinella fimbriata
ACACACACACACACACACACACACACACACACACACACACACACACACACACACACACACACACACACACACAAACAGGATTCACCTGGAGGAGCTCATGTGATCTGGCACAGAGACACTGAGGACTTATACCAAATCTCAAACCCAGGGTAGAGGGGCTCAGTAAATGTAGAGTGGAATGTGTGCAGGTGTGCAAGTTTGTCAGAGTTAGAGGAGACACTGTAGAAGGACAGATTGCCGGCCGGCCAGTCCAGGTACACTCCTACTGTTCTGGAGCCAGAGGAGGGGGCAGGTATGTTAGTGTATTTATTATTGTGCCAGGCAGAGTAACTCTGAGGAGAACAGAACAGACTCCAGGACTTGGCATTCCGTCCCATTATGATTTCATCATCTATCCCTTTCCTTGCGATGCCTTTATAGGCCACAGCTATATGAGCCCTATGCCCACTCCACTCAGCCTCCCAATAGCAGCGTCCAGACAGACCCTCTCTACACAACACCTGAAGCCAGTAGTCAAATCTCTCTGGGTGGTCAGGATACGGCTGCTTCTCAGATGCATATGTCACAGTTGTATTCCCCTCAGAGAAAGACATATACCTATGTGCTGTGTTTAGGTCCATTGTGAGTTTACAGGTGTCTGCAGGCAAGGGGAGAGACAATTTCTCATCAGAATATGGGCACATACTTGATGCTGCTCTCTCACTCTTTCCATTCTTTCTGTGAAGAATGGGTAGAGAGGAGGAGAAAAAGGAGGAAGCATAGGAAAACCTCATGATGGAGTTGTTCATGCGCATGCAACCACATGCAGGCTCATTAGTTTAAGGAAGGCGGCACTAGATGCAAGAAATATTTAAAGACAAACTATGCAAGCCTGTGAATGCTCCATCCACAGGTGGCGATTTAAAAAAAAAATATAGCAACAAGATTGTACATTTTTAGCATTCATGTGGATTACTCTTCAGACCAAAGCATACAAACCAGCGATGATCATTTTTGTGAAATTATGTTGACTAATAAGGTAATAAACGTGATTTCTGCTTCATTTTGGTTAAGTTTTGTTTTGTCTGACCCAAATTCTAGACACTGCATAGTGCAGTAACGCTGCTAGGCAGGGATAGGCGGCAGCAAAATAGTCTTCATTCACCATGGAATGAACCATTTAACCATCAAAGTGTCTACAAAGCTGATAAATTAACCTAAAAATGTTGCTTAGTCTAGCTGTATTGTATAGTATTGTATAGTATAGCTACAGTGAAACTTAACAGTCATTTTTAATAGTTACTTGGATTTTAATAGTTACTTGATTAGACTGAATAGCCGAAATAATTGCTTGATTACAGGAATTGGTAGCCGTATCCCTAGTGAACTGAGTGAAAAAGGAAACCTTTTAGCGCATCATGCCATAACAACACCAGTTCACAATTTTAAGACACACTTTCACTCATTCAAGGGTGCCATAATTGGATCTGTCATTAATCAGAAATGTTGAAAACAAATATCAATACTCACATAGCAACAAATGTGGCCGTGCTCTGATTCCAACAGCAAGATCATTTCTGTAAGAAGAAACAAACTGTCACAACATTGCTGATTGCTAGTCTGCTGCTTAACTGTATTACAAAATATACAGACAGAGGATATACGTAGTTTCACTGTTTCCTGCTCTTGCTTGATTGTCTCCATTCATGATGGTAATTATTTGATGGCAAATTACGACATTAGCACACATACATCTGAACTTTTCTTTTGGTATGAATGCTACTTATACTGCTTCGGTCTAGTGACCTTCTTCAAGCAATTTTACGATTTGTTGTTGTCTAAGTTGGTGACCCTATAGGGTTCTCCTCCAACGTACCTGACCAAAGAAGGTGTGCAAGAACACATATGCGAACATAGGCGAACATTCGCCAACTATGCCGTTGAGCGAACAAAACGTTTGGTAACGTTTGCGAAAATAGGCAAACAGTCTAAAGAGGTAGAACATAGACCAGGGACTGTGAGAGATGTGCTCCCAGATGGAGATCTGCAGTTTAAAACGAACTTTTTAGAACGTTGTCCAAAAATCGTTCAGAAAGAATTGTTTAATGTCAACGCGTTCGCGACGAATGATCGCTTATGTTCGCCTACTCTGAACACACCCCAGGTAATGGAAAATGATGCAAACTTTTGCAGGTAAGTGCACATGTACACAAATATCATATGATCCAACTCCATGAATAGTGCATCAAAATAGGTGATTTATATAAAAATATTTTACTACCAAGTACTGTAAAGTGCAAAGTTTGAAAAGATAATAGAGTACATATATGCAGTTGATACAATGTCACAGTGGAGACAGATGAATATCTTTTCAACTTACTTAAGCATCTCCAGTTTACAAACAGGATCATCAAGTCTAGCAGATAAAAGCTTCAGTCCTGATTCCCCAAGATGATTGTCGATCATGTCCAGTTCTTTTAAAAATGATTTATTTGATGTCAGAGCTGAGGCCAGATATACACAACCCTCCTCTGTGATGAGACAACCACACAGCCTGAGATAGATACATAGATAGACAGATAGATAAAGAGAGAGAGATGTAAAGTGAAATGGGAAATCTGCAATGCTGTATTGTGCTTTATTTGCATGCACACACTGTGTAATGCTGTGTAACCTCTTTGGCTATAGTGTACAAGACACTGTATTGACACTGTAATCACGAATACTGTGAGGCACTTTGGGTCAACCCCTGTTGTTTTAAATGTGCTATATAAATAAATGACTTGCCTCGTTTTATTCCATGCGAGACTAATTAAATTAGAATGCATATTTTATGAGATCACCTGACTTATAGTCTGGGCTTCTGCCTGAAGTACTCTAAAGTTTACTATCACATGTGTACAATGCCTAATTGTTCTCCTCCCTCAAATGTGTATCGCCTGTTGATATGTCAAGCACCCCTATTCTGATACACGCAATGGCCAACTGTACTGATATACATGTATAAACTGAGCAATTTAAACTTTGAAGCTTGCTTCCCAGACCTGAAAATTCAGGGATACCAGCACATATCCTTCTAGAACCCAAGGGAAGATTCAAATCTTGATTAAAGTCGCAAGCAGGGTGTGGGGGCACTGGAATGGTCAAAGTGGTCAGAACACCATGGCATGCATATAGTTTCATATCAGCTTGACAAACCATATGGAGAAATGTATTACATTTAATTTTCCAGCACATTTCCTGCTTGGCCAGGTAGTGGCACTAAAGTAGGCAGGCACATTGGGTGTTTGGATATCATGGTAACCATAATATCTATTAACCTGTTAAATTTAAGACCAGTCACTGAAGGCATTTTATGACACACTTCCTGTTTTTCTGGCGAGATAGTAAAAACTATTGAAAGTTTGTGAATTTCCAATTCGCCATATTACAACATATCAAAAATCCGTTTGCAATTTAGTATCTGCAACAACTTGGCATCATGTACGCCAAATTTCAGCATGATATCTGACAAAGCGCCTCAGGCAAGTTTGTTCAAATGCACCGCGTGGCCAAGCACACATAAAATCGCAATTATTTCACTTCCTGTTGGGCGTGGCCCCTTACAGCCTCCCGAGCCAAATGTTCGTCTCGAGGAGCCCTACACACCTACTGAATTTGGTGTGTGTAGCTCAAAGTATATGGCAAGGACGGGGCAAAACATCATTGGTAGGGGGCGCTATAGAGTTTAGATGCCACGCACGGGTCCCATTTCCTGTGCCTGAATAGCAGTTGCAATGACGGAAATTTGGTGAGTTTTCGCCCATGGGAACCATCCAAAAAAAGGCCAAACGACGCCTCAAGGAAAATTTCTGAGCCTGACGAAAAGCAATAAGTCTTCGCACCAGTCGGTGCGCAGGGCTGTTCTGGCCCCGCGCACCTCGGTGCTTGGGCCCTAATCAGTCATGGGGAGTGCCCTAGCAGATTAATTAACATGAAGATCACTTCTGATTATGTTAACTGTGTACATGTGTATATTCTGTGTGTGTGTGTGTGTGTGTGTGTGTGTGCGTGTGTGTGTGTGTGCGTGTGTGTGTGTGTGATGAGTTTGCATAATTTTCACAAACTGTGTGTCTGTTTGTGACTGATCATTAGAAACAGGGTATTATTTTAGGATGTAAGATAATATGTTTAGTAAATGGGCAGATGTCCTAAAATGACTCTCTCCATCCGCATTTCGTTCTGCCTAATAGATCCACACATTCATCTGGGATTGCTCCATTGGCAATGTATTTCTGAACACTGATGAGAGCGGAACTTCTTCGCTATGTCACATCTACTCTAATCCCACTCGCCATTTGCTGTGACATATTTTGTGGGCTTGAAATCCTTGTCTCTGGGTGCGACATAAGATGGATGTGTGGAACTCAATGGAACTCCATATGGAGCTTGGTGGAACAGACGAGAGTCAGGTTACAAATGTACTAGTGTTACTGAAACTACCACACACCTTAATATCTGCAGTTTGCAGTGGGGACTAGACAGTCCTGTTGAGAGAAGTTGAACTCCAGAATCTCCCAGGTCATTGTGACTCAGGTCCAGCTCTATCAGGGAGTTTGGTGACTGTAGAACAATAGCTAATGGTGCAGAGGACTCATCTGCAAGTTTGGAATGAGCAAGTCTGCACAACAACAGCAAGATAAAGATAAATGTTACAGACATAAGTAAATCTGGGATATTATTTACAAGGTTAATCATCATCAAATTAAAATAAAATGAGATTTAATGTGTCTGATGGAGTTGACAGAAATCATATTATGATGTGAATAAAAGTTGTTATACAAAAAACTGTTACATAAAAACCTGTTCCTTTACATGGTTTGTTACTTGAGACCTGTGTTTATACATGTTAGTTAGTTAGTCAGAATTCATGAATCATGAAAAACATTTGGGAAGATTTAAAAAGTAGTTTTGTCCCTTATCTCAAGAATCACTGATTTACACATCAGTTTATCACTCTGTTTATCGTGAAACCTTGTTCCAACAAAAAAAACAGCCTGACCAGCTTATCCTGGTTGAAGCTATGTTCTCTCAAGGGTTTTGGTGAGTTATTTGGTTTACCACCATTTTCGTGAGAGTTTTGCTAGTTTAGCTGGTTGACTCAGCTTATGAAGGCAGAATTACTGTATGATGGCTTTGTAAGTCAAACCAGCTTAGGCTGGTCATTT
Source organism: Sardinella fimbriata (assembly GCA_030264415.1). Classification (NCBI taxonomy): domain Eukaryota; kingdom Metazoa; phylum Chordata; class Actinopteri; order Clupeiformes; family Clupeidae; genus Sardinella; species Sardinella fimbriata. The sequence continues at coordinate 3,329,747 of JASCQX010000118.1, forward strand.
CAGCTGGAGATCAATGTCCAGCTTTATGGTTAGTCAAACCAACTTGACCATCTTAAAGCATTGTTGACAGTTTCATAGGCTGGTCACCAGCATGATCAACATACAGTAAAACAGCACACTCATATGACTAGCTTGTCAGATCAACATGACCAGCTTCCTAAAGATGGTCACACAAGCAGGACCAGCAAAGAGAGTTGGCAAAAACAACAGCTAACACCAGCTAAAACCAGCCATCTGCCTAGGCTGTTTTTTAAGCAGGGCTGATACTAAAAATTATACATGGCACAGTACCACATTTCTGTAAAAAGGGCAAGTTAGGCCCTGCGTAGTATTCATTCATGAGCATATGTTCCCAAATAGGCTCATCGTGTGTAGGAATATCACAGAGGCTGAGATTAGGATGCTCAGATGTAAGATGCAAGATGCATGTTAATGTGATGATTATTTCAGGTCAGATGTCCTTCTCTCACTGTAACTACCACCAACCTTAATGTCTGCAGTTTGCAGTGGGGACTAGATAATCCATTGGAGAGAAGTTGAACTCCAGAATGTCCAAGGTCATTGTGACTCAGGTCCAGCTCTATGAGGGAGTTTGATGACTGTAGAACAGAAGCCACTATTCCAAAGGACATTTCTACAAGTTTGCAGTCTGCAAGTCTACATAACAAGAAAAAATATATTTTTAAATATAATATATTATATTACAGAGATGTTCATTTCTTTGCAATGTGATGTCACCGTCATAGTGGATAAACCATGGTAATACTATGGACAGGACCAGAATACTTGTAATGACTATGAGGTACCATCTTGATAACCTCTTCCCCTAAACCTAGGGAAGGCTATACAAATGCACATCAGGGTAGAATGGGGCGTTTTACCCAGGGGACATTTTTCTAAAAGGTATTATGTTTGCTCTTTACTCTTTATCTCTGGTACTAATAGATCACACGCCTAATTATATACTTTTAAGGGTACTTAGCTATAGTTCTAAATAGCATCAGCATCCTGTGTGGCTAATCCTTTAATTTTCCTTTTCACAGATATTCACTTGTTCCAGACAAAATAAAAACAAGGCACCAGTATATCAGTTGCAATGTGTATCTATATGAAATGAAACCGAATAATAGTCAAATACTGCATGTCTATTTCTGGTGGTTTTAATCCTCAGAGAGCACCTACAATTTTTAAAAGGATGATTGGCCACCAAGTCTTGACTCTATACTATTGGAGATGAAACTTACTGTGCCTTTCTGCAGCACCTCACTGCTGGGATCAGTCTCCTGCGTCCTTCTTCTGATGTGTTGTATTTCTTCAGGTCAAACTCATCCAGCACCTCCTCCGACATCAGAAGAATGTGGGCCAGTGCTGAACAGTGAGCAGGAGACAACTTCTGCTTCATGTTTTTTGGTGATGAGAGGAATTTCTGAATTTCTTTGTGCATGGAACGATCAGTCATTTCAAACAAGCAGTGGAAAAGATTAATGCATCTCTCAGGAGATAGATTCTCACTATTGAGCTTCTTAATGTACTGACATGTTTTTTTGATGCTCTTTGAGGTGTTGTGTATTGTATGCAGGAGACCTTGCAGAAGCCTCTGACTGCTCTCTAAAGAGATGCCCATGAGGAAACGTAGGAAAAGATCCAGGTGTCCATTCCTGCTCATCAAAGCCTTATCCACTGCACTCTTTAGTAACCTATGTAGATGATCTGGAGACAGTGGAACAGTCTTATCAACGTGTCCGTCACCTAGGAAGGATTTAAGTGCATCTAGGTTCCCAATCATGTAAGAATGAAATACAAACAAAGCTGCAAGAAACTCCTGGATGCTTAGATGGACAAAGCAGTAGGCCTTCTTATCGTGTAAAACAGATTCTTCCTTGAATATCTCAGTGCACATGCCAGAGTACACTGAAGCTTCACAGACATCAATGCCACACTCTATTAAGTCTTCCTCATAAAACATAAGAATTCCATTGTCCAGATTCTTGAAAGACAACTCTCCCAATTTCAGGAGAATGTCATTCTGAGACTTCAGGAGATCTTTATCTGTTTCAGTTCCACTGTGATATTTCTGATCCTTCCGGGTTGTTTGAATGATCAAAAAGTGTATGAACATATCAGTTAGAGTTTTAGGAAATTCTTTGGCGTTTTTCTTTCCCAGCATCTCCTGAAGTACAGTGGCTGCAATCCAGCAGAAGACTGGAATGTGGCACATGATGTAAAGACTCCTGGAAGTTTTAATGTGCGAGATGATTCTGTTGGCCTGATTCTCATCACTGATTCTCTTTCTGAAGTACTCTTCCTTCTGTGGGTCATTGAATCCACGTATTTCTGTTACCTGGTTGATATAGTGAGCAGGAATTTGGCTGGCTGCTGCTGGTCGTGAGGTTATCCAGACAAGTGCAGAGGGAAAGAGATTTCCCTGAATAAGGTTTGCCATCAAAACATCCACAGTTGCTGTTTGTGTCACATCAGACAACATCATACTCTGTTGAAAATTAAGTGTTAACCGACTCTCATCCAAACCATCAAAGATGAACACAACTCGACTGTCTTTGTATATTTCATCATCCCTCAGCACATTCAGCTCGGGGTAGAAGTCAAGCAGGAGATTGTGAAAACTATACTCATGAACCTTGATCAAATTCAGCTCACGGAAAGAAAGGGGAAACATGAAGTCTACATCCTGATTGGCTATCCCATCTGTCCAGTCTAGAATGACCTTTTGCACTGAGAGTGTTTTTCCAATGCCAGCAACACCTTTGGTCATCACAGTTTTGATGTGTTTCTGCTGTCCAGGTACAGCCTTAAAGATGTCATTGCAGCTGATTGGTGAGTCTTCTGTGGTTGAAGCCTTAGATTCTGACTCTACCTGCCAAACCTCATGATCCTTATTCACACCTCCACTCTCTCCCTCTGTGATATATAGTTCTGTGTAGATCTTACTGAGAAGTGTCTCAGCTCCTGTTTTGATGATGCCTTCAGATACATTCTCAAACCTCCTCTTCAGACCTGCTTTATGTTTCACTATAACTCTCCTCCGGATCGTTTCATCTCCTTGACAGAATTGAACAATGCATTTTAAAATAAAATTTTAGACAGCAGTTTATTTGAAAGTGCCTACATTATAGTGACATGTGATTGTCATAAACATGACATAACACGTATTATGAACTCTTATGACACTTCATTAATGTCTATGACTGCTGTCATTGATGTTCATTTATTTTTTTTGTTATGTAAAGTTGACACTGTTTGGGATCCATTAATTCTATTGCTATCAATTGTGAACAAAACACAGTCATCAGTACCTTCTCTCAGCTCACCTTTTTTGTGTCTATGGCTAGCTGGATTCCTCAGTATATCCCTGAAGGGAAAGACAGAAATATATGGTCTCATTATCTGTGATAATGTTATTTGTCTGCATATTTTCATTTTACATTTCTGTCTTGCTAATAGACATGGAGCACAGAGAACTTACGGGCAGTGTTGATGAAAGGCATGAACATGCATCCACTGCATGTTTGTATTTGTATGTGTCTGTAGTGTGATATTTGTTTTGCATTGGTGTCTATACTGTAGGCTGAGCTGTGCTATAATACAAATTGCCTTTTATGGGCATTAAAATTTTTCTTAGATAATACTAAAATGTGATAACTAACTCAGAGTGGGGTGGCCTGTGGTGTTGTCCACTGCACTAAGGATCTGTGACATTTCTCACACAGGTGGGAATGCAATGTGACAAAGAACAATTTTGCAAAACACCTATAGGCCTAAAGAAAATATTGCTGTAACAAGGGCCAGCTTTTAAAAGACAAGAGAGTGTTGAATAAAATTCTGCTGGAAAGGCAGCATATTGTACTGCATATTAACTCCACCCTTAAGTATAAGCTAATTAAAACTCTCACGGTGGGTGAGGGTGTCCATGTTCTGGTCCACCACTGAGGACTGGAGGTTCAGGCAGGGACCTGTTACTCTTCATGGACCCCCAGCTGGCACAGGAGATGAGGATCGTTTGAAAGTACAGTAATTTTGAATCAAGCACTCATTGAATGGTCAAACTTGGCTATGCACTCCAAGCGAAGTATAGATCCTAAAGTTTCTCTACACTAATATTTCAGCCTGTTTCTTCACGTATGTACTGCCACTCGATGGAATATGCAAAGACTAAATGCTTGATTCAGGTTCAGTATCAGTCTTGTTCTTGGGCATATGAACACGAAAAGCTGGTAACTCACTGTGAACGAGGGTGTCTATGTTCTAGTCCACCACTGAGGACTGGAGGTTCAGGAAGGGACCTGTTACTCTTCATGGACACACAGCTGGGCACGGGAGATAAGGATCGTCTGAAAGTACATCCAATGTAATGACGAAATGCCACATCCAGTTTAATGATCAGTTTTGCACTTGTGGATCATGTGAAAGTGAAAAGCTGGTAACTCACTGTGAGTGAGGGTGTCCATATTCTGGTCCACTGCTGAGGACAGGAGGTTCAGGAAGGGACCTGTCACTCTTCATGGACACACAGCTGGGTACGGGAGATGAAGATCTGTGTGTTGCTAATCTAAGAATGCAAGGAGATGCAATTTGAAAACAATTTCCTATAAGACTAGAATAGTATGAAGAAGAGGTCATCAACATCAGCGTCAAAAAAGATCACTGAATGTTGAACAAAATTAGCCAGGCTAACACCAGCCTAAATCACAAGTGAGATTTAGTCTGGGAACCACCTATTGATTTTCCCGTAGGGGACTTGTGGTTCCAATGGTCCAATAGTTTGTGCGTCATCTTGCCGTCTCTCCCCGTTCTGTGATTGGCTCGCAAATCCATACGAAAATTTTGGCCTTGGTCACCAGGCTGCCAAGTTGTTCGGAACAAGCACGCAAGGGAGCATGGGTATTCCCAGGCTAGACCAAGATATACAGTAGTTCTGGCATGTATAGGGTCACATTATGTCAGAACATAAATTTTGAATGATCATTGGTAACAGCGTATGAGAGCTCGACTTTGCTCTGCAAAAATGTGGATTCCCCAACTCCTGTGAACATTAAAAGCTGGAAACTAACTGTGAGTGAGGGTGTCTGTGGTGTCGTCCACTGCTGAGGACAGGAGGTTCAGGAAGGGACCTGTTACTCTTCATGGACACACAGCTGGGCACAGGAGATGAGGATCGTCTGAAAATACAGTGATTTTGAATCATACACTGTTTGAATAGTCAAGCTTGCCAGTGTACCGTATTCTTTGGGCTATGAGGTGCACCACATTATAAGGCGCAATATCAATTAACATGTCAGTAACTGTCAACATCCACATATAAGGTGCAAAGGCTTATACAGTAAGCGAAAAAACATGTGTCAGATAAATTGAACACAAAAAACTTTTTGTTCATGTTGAATTCTGAATTGCAGCTACTCTATGCCCATGATCTGATGATAGCCTTGTTTGAAATTCGCCTTGTAATGTCTCTACCGCGGCTATTTCTAAAACAGTTTTCATTCATTTAATGCATGGTTTATAAAAATAGCATCTTTTGATTTATTTCGCGAGTCATCATGTTCATTTTAATGATTAAATGAAGAGATTAAAACTGTTTTCAGTGGAAACTAATTTCCAAGCTGCCGAATGTATCTGTTCTTCCATGGAGCAGCAGCAGTTGAATTTTCTTTGTTGTCTTTCCGCTGTCACCCGAATCCGCCTATTATTAGGGCGGTCTTATGTGGCCACCTTGCAGTTGCAGTTGTACTGGCATATGAATCGTTCAAACCAAACCAGTGGACTACCCACTGTATTACTCCACGAGGCTCCGTAACGCTCTGCTAATCCAGATTTTTTACCTCCATGTACCATTTAAAAGTGGTCTGAGGTTAGAACACAGCCATATATTAGGCACACTGGATTATAAAGTGCACTGTTGATTTTGGGCAAAATTAAATGATTTTATATGCGTCCTAGCCCAAAAAATATGGTAATCTAAGCTGCACTATTTGTAATTGTACACAACCAAGTTGTTTGGTATAGTCCGTCAAGTGTGTGTCAATGTCCCTGAACCATTTAATTATGTGTTTATTTCGATTTTGATCATCTTTCACATACATTATCAAATGCACTCACCCAGACTAAAACCTGCAACCCACAACCTCACAACAACTCGAAACACCCTAGCCAGTCGACTAAAGAGCCCAGGCTCCGAGTTAACAGATCAGAGGCATTCTTGAAGTGTCGGGAGTGAAGCACGCACAGTTAAGATAGCTGGCATTCGTTACACTCTGCCCCCAAAACTTCCCTCCCATCCAGGTTCACGGCACCACTGTTGTCCTGCACGGTCAATGGATTCAGATCAGTGATGTTACAACAGCTCAGCAACTTGGATCGGGAGGCAAAGCTAGTTGGCATCCATTACACAAAGACAAAATGCCACATCCAGCCACATGGTCAGTTGTGCATTTGTGGATCATGTGAAAGTGAAAAGCTGGTAACTCACTGTGGGTGAGGGTGTCCATGTTCTGATCCACTGCTGAGGACAGGAGATTCAGGCAGGGACCTGTTACTCTTCATGGACACACAGCTGGGCACAGGAGATGAGGATCGTCTGAAAGTGCAGTGATTTTTAATCATATACTCATTGAATAGTAAAACTTGGCTATGCACTCCAAACTAATTATAGAAGTTTCTTTAAACTAATACTGGACATCAGCTTGTTCCCTCAAGTCTATGCTGCCATTCTCCTACAAATTCCAATTCCTTTATTTATTTATGGTTTGACCACCCACAAAATACAATATGCAAAGACAAAATGCTACATTTAGGTGCAGTTCTTGTTCTTGTTCTTCAGCATGGGAACAGGAAAAGCTGGTAACTCACAGTAAGTGAGGGTGTCCATATTCTGATCCACTGCTGAGGACAGGAGGTTCAGGCAGAGACCTGTTACTCTTCATGGACACACAGCTGGGCACAGGAGATGAAGGTCTGTGCGTCGCTGGTCTAAAAATGCAATGACACACAATTTGAAAACAATTTCCTATAATACTGGAAGAGTATCTAGACATCATCAATCCATATCATTAAATATCAGACATCTAGCCTAGCCGCGCTATACGCCCCTATCGGCAACAAATGTAATTCTCTGCCAGGGACGTCTAGTGACTCTTCATAGGGCTTATTATTGGATGTTCCTACGACTGGCCGACGAATCACCATGAGGTGTAGAGTCAGAAGGCGGGCGTAACAAAGTGACGACAGAGGCGCGACAACTCTGGGAGAAAACAATCGAACTCCCCCATCCTCTAGTTTCCGGTGCTCTAGGCACTACGTCAGCCTAATCATTGCGCTGATTGGTTATATACTGTACCTAACCAATTGTTGCAGAGAGATTTGAATGACAACCTTTTAATCCACCTTCTCTCACTATTGAAAGTCCCTAGACCCAAACGTCATTTAGACGTGGGGATAGCGCGGCAAGGCTATCAGACATCATCAAAAAATGAAAAAAATATTAATGAATTTCAACCAAGATAGAACAACATAATACATGACTATGGGAGCATAAATGAATATTTCCTAGGCTGCATACATTAGGAGTGAGGGTCACATTTGGCATCAGTATATTTTATGCTCTGCATAAAATGAAATTCCATCCCGAGTGTATCATTTACAGTAAACACTTGGTAACTTGGTAATTTGGTAACTCACTGTGAGTGAGAGTGTCCATGTTCTGGTCCACCACTGAGGACAGGAGGTTCAGGCAGGGACCTGTTACTCTTCATGGACACACAGCTGGGTACGGGAGATGAGGGTCTGGTGATATGTGGTCTGGAAATCCAATAAAAATAATAATGTGTGAATTATTCTCTTGGATTGCATGTTGGTTTTGATTTTGATGTTAGCATTATACTGTAATCTGAAGGTGAATCGTGGCACAGTATAATCTATGTGTGCTAATTGCTTCTTAAAAACATCAATAACAAGCTTAGTTCCAGAGATGAATGTTAATTTTATGAATCTAAAGGTGTACCGGTTTGAAGGTGTAAAAGTCTGGCTCAACAAGTAACCTTTTTCTGTATTTGGCAAAGAAAATAATTGCTATAATGCTATAATGTTGGAATGCTTTTTTAAAAGTATACTCCCTAGGCCCACCAGAGGTAAACTCCATATTTGTGAAATGAATTAAAGGCCCGCCACATAATACAGACCTGTCCCAAATACTGTATAAGCAGGTCAAGTTCTGTGATATGGCTAAATAAAAGCTGAGAACTCACTTCGTGTTTGGGTGTGTTGATTTGCTGGAATGTGAAGGGTCATCCATGTCCTTGTCAGTCTTCACAAACAGCCTGAGGAGCAAGTGTCTCTGTGGTGAAATATCGTGGAATTCATTGGGTTTTCTACACCTCAAAATACCATATGGCTGCATACCTTAAGAATCATACAGCTTTACACAACAGATCCCGCCTTTTCCCTGTGCTGGTACAGTAAAGGCTAGGTACAATATGTGATAAGACCACTGAACATGTGATGCTGCCTATGGATATCAGGAACATCCTTATAATTCAATTTGATTTTAATTATACAGCATCTAAAACAAGGAGCACCCTAGAACACCATAGGAAAGGAAAAACTCCCTTGTGTGAGTTAACTAATAGGAAGAAACCTTGGGCAATTTCACTACTCAATATAATGCTTACTTGACATCATAAACACTATGAAAACAGTTCAATCCCTAAAAATGTATTATCAGTACATGCTACACACTTGCACTGATTATGTTTGCATGTTTTGTGACTATAAAACATGTAGATTCGTTAGATTTAGAAAAAAGTAAAAAAAAAAAATCGATGAAAAAACGGCTTTACATTTTTGGACAGAATTGTGTGTGGACATAATTTATTTTAATAAATAATAAAAAAAAGATTAGATTTGTGATTGAAGTTCCAAAAATTACAGACATCTCTTGCTTATTCTGTAATCACAAAATGTTTCTGTTGTGTGTCCATTTCTACTGTACTTGCTGGTAAATTCCTATATGGCTGATGCTAAATTGAAGATGGCTCAAGTCCAAGAGTTGTAAAAAGGCACTAAACAGGACGTACTGGAAATTAGCACAAGGAAATTGTTAACTGCTTACTGTATGTTACCAACTCGCAGGTGCCAACTGATGTTGACAATCATGCTGATAACAAACACAAAGAGAGTTCTCAGTTCTTCGATAAGAATGACCTCTGTACTGCTGTACTTTACCTTTAGGAACAGGTTATGCAGTACTATCAGAGTTAATTTACTGTAATGACAGAGAAAACCTTAACTTTTTCCGGATGGTAAGCTGATAACGGATTGGTGTCTGACTTCCCAACTAAGTATTTCTTGAGTTATACTCTATATTTATTCTTATGCATTTAGAAGATCCAAAAAGACTTACATTTAAAAACTATCAATCAGGCTAAGCGTCAAGCAGAAATAATTTGGGAACCCTGTGTTCTTTGAATAGCCCTGCTTTTTGGCATCAACAGCCTTCACAGTCTATTTTATTAAAGTCAAGTCCATTTCTGAAATTTCATTCATCTTAGATTATAAACACCTGATCCAAATCGGACGAAAAAAGCACACTTTGTCGCACAGACATGTTTTGGGATGACATGGAAATCTGGAAATCAGTAAGCTTCAATGAAAAGACACAATCATTTCTGGATTGACTCATTTCTCTGCACTGTCTTTGAAATCTTTAAATGACAACCTGACTTTGTTAAAAAATCTATTTTGACAAGTCAACAAATGTGTACCATTTTTACACCAGTAAATTAATCTCAATAATCATATTCACAATAAAATCTATTAATATCACATCTATTAATATTGAAGATCATGATTAAATGCACTTACTTTTATGCCTTAGATCCTTTATGCCACCTGTTCCACCAATCCTGGTCAATAACTGTATACACCTGTGTTCCAGTGTTCCAGTAACTGGTTATTATAAAAGGTTTTATAGCCTAGATAACATTGAACTTTACTCCTTTAGCACACTCAGATTCGAGCAGCATATAAGGTAAGCAGATACTGTAGATAAAAAAGTGCACATTAAAATCCCTGCAGGTATCCTTTGTACAGATGAAAAATCAAGTCAGTTTTATTTGTCAATTTCTTCACATGTACTAGACATACAAAGGAATCAAAATTGTGTTTCCCACTATCCCATGTAGACAAGTATCAGGACAGGACAAGACAATCAATAAAGTGCACAGACAACACAGAACATACTATACTAGACAAATAATAAAGTGCAAAAAGGCTTATACTTTTACTAGTACTAAAAAACAGGATAAAGGAGGGTAGTGTACTGTGATGTAGATATTGGTAGTGCAAGAGTCAGTAATAATAATTTAGTGGCAATAATATTAATACAAATTGTGGCAGAAGATGTGTGCAGTTTGCATAGTGTAATGTCATTTCTGTGGGTCAAGTTCCAGAGTGATTCCGTATGTGTGTGTGGGTGGGGGAAGATTCTAGCCTTTAGCTTGGTATATTTACAGGGTCTGTGTAAGTAGCAACCTGGGCATGTTAATTAATGTACATTGTCCCTTCCTAAATAAATAATCATAAACACAGGGCTGGTGGTAGTTACACAAACTTGTCTGGTCTGCCATAGTAGTGTACTTCACTTAACTTTTTTCATGCCTAAACAACGGAAAACATCAACATCACAATGAACCAAACAATAAACACAAAAATGAAACAAATAAACATTATTCCCAAATTATGCCCCCCTCTGTATGACACACATCAATTTGAATTAATAATGCAGTAAGCATACATGGGGGCTTCATTCGATGTCATAATTGTTACACTGTAGTTACAGTGCATGCAAAGTTGGCTAAGGGTACATTAGAATATGAAAACTAAAAATTAGTAATAAATATAGTTTTTGGAAACCATATATTATTATTGCTGCACTGCTAATTCCCTAGTTTGCCATCATCATTGCCATTGAGGTCTAACTAGTTCAAAAAAGGCCAAACATAAAACAAATTGCAATAGTAATGGTTCATACAGTAGTTGTTGTTTTTTTTCATTGATCCTAATACCCTTCTGGATCATACATTAAAAATATACCATCAGAAATTTAGTGGAACATACTTTTTTTAAGGTCAAAGGCAGCATACAGTATGCATATTTCCATATATCCAGGTGAAGAGGGTCAAGTTTTAAACTAAGAGATATCAAAATGAAACTTTCCAGTTGTTTATTTACATTGCATTAAGGCTAAGATCCGTTGCACTGCATGTTTTCAGAAATGTAATGTTTACATATGCAAATGAAACTATATTCACTCAAATCTTTGCAAATGTGCATACATTTCTAGACAACAAAAGCAGAACAAAAATAATTGAATTTTGCAGACATATTGGATTCAAAGGCCTTTACTGAGGGGATTTAGATATCACTTTGTATCACTAGAAAAATCCAAATAAATATTGATGTTTGCCATGTTTTGGGGAATAAATTAAGATAAAGTAGGCAGTTCTAGAATACAGTCAGGGAAATTATAGGCTACTATACAAAAGATTACATATAAAAACTAGAAAAGCACACAGAAAGGGTGAACCTCTGCCAAGGCAATATGAATCACTGACCCAATACAATTTCCAGACGGTGTGACAGATCACCACAAAAATTTAACACTCTGGGGACGCACATCTGTTCTTTGTCCTAATACCCACGTTGTCCTAGCATAGAAATCTAGACCACCAAGCGGCAGAATATATTCTTGCCTAGCTACTTGGTCTGGTCTCACACAGTAAAGGCAAATCCTGGCTATGACTGACCAATCAGAATGCTCTATCTGTGTATCTGTATCTGTCGTTGGGGCGGGTTTAGCACGATGACTAAAGGGCTGTTTGTTGGATGAAACGGCTGCCTGATAGCTCTGATTGGTCAGTAGCGCTGGCCTATTACGCGCAGAGACAGTTTGAACGACAACTGTTGATCTCATCAACAGGCTTCAGCGCTGTGAATGGTCCGATTCCAGACTATACAATTCATGTGTATAGTTTGGCTTGCCAGGCTACACGTTGTACACAAATTTCAACCAAATCTGTGGAGCACTTTTTTTTAGTTATATTGCTAACAGACAGACAAACAAACAAACAAACAAACAAACAGACAAACAGACAAACATGACCAAAAATATAACCTCCTTAGTGGAGGTAACTAAAAAAGCACTCAGAGAGCGCAGACCTCCGCCAAGGCAATATGGGTCATTGATCAACACAAATTACAGATGATGTGGCAGATCAAATTTAAACATCTGTTCCTTGCCCTAATACCTATGTTATCAGAAAATTTTATCCAAATCCATGCAGTCCTTTTCCAGTTATGTTGACTAACAGACAAACAAACAAACAAACAAACAAATATGACCAAAATACATAACCTCCTTGGCTGAGGTAATTAGCTCAATAATTTTGCATAATCACATGAGCAATGAGCAAAAATAACTTCATCAGTTACTGTTGA